>JAKSZP010005338.1:0-220788 GCA_022478985.1 Massospora cicadina
GTTCTGTGGAGATGATTTTCCTTGAGAAGTATTTACTGGATGCTCCTTCACTTCATGCTCTTGCAATAGTTTCGCTCCCACTGAAACTGCTGAAGCATCACATGCCACAAAAATGGCTTGGATGTGTCAGCATGACGCAGGACTGGCGCTGGAAGAAAAACAGTTTAGATTTCCTTAAAGGCTTGATGACACTCCTCTGTCCATTTGAAAGGGACCTTTTTCCCTGTCAGTGGGTGGAGGGGTGAAGCCAGCTGGGAGAGTGTAGGATAAAACTTCTTTAGGAAAATCATAGTGCCCAGGAAACTTCTTTGTTGTTTTTGGGTGTTAGGGGTTGGCCAGGACTGAATAGCCTCCAGCCAACAGGGGGGACCGCATACCCATCCTTAAGGAACAGGTTCCCTAATAATGTTACTTCCTCTCAAAAGAAATCACATATAATGTTTTGACAAAGAGCCCTGACTTTTGAAGGGCAGCCATTACAGTCTCCAGATCATTGGTATGCTGTTAATGGGTTGGGGAGTAGATTAAAATATCATCAATATAAGCGACAGCACAAGTAAATCTTAGGTCCCCCAGGACATCATCGATCAAACGTTGGAAAGTTGCTGTTGCGTTTTTCAGTCCAAATGGCATCACTTAAACTGGAATATCCTGCGCCTTGTTTGTATGGCTATGGGCCACTATTGACCCTCCTTAACCCTCACTTTGGTTAATAGCATTAACCAAGTACAACTTAGAAAAGTTTCGGGATTAAACAATGGCCTGTGCAATAATTTTCCAAGGGGAGAGGGTATGGATCTGGAACCGTCACATTGTTAATATGGCCATAGTCCACTCACGGAATTAGGGTTCCACCCGCCTTCTGGGCAAAGTCAACTGGTGAGGCAATGAAGAAGATTTTTTGAATATCCATCCTTTGTCCAGCTTACATCTAACATGATGCCCAGCGCTTATCTTCTTCCTCTGTGTGAGGGTATAACGGGCAATTGATCTTGAAAAGATGCACTGTTGGCTGGAAAGCTAGGGCATATTCTGAATGGGGAGGAAGTCAAGTTGCAAGTCTCATGTTAGAGACATCCTTATATGGGGCTAGGAATTCAGAAAAATCTTGGGAGAGGTCCAAAGGGGGCAGCTCAGAGGAAGAGATTGAGCTGAGTGAGGGCTCTTTTGTGAGAGTTTCAAATAGTGGGAATTCCCCACTACATCTCCTATTAGCGAAGGACAAAAAGTTAAGTTCCAGATTTATGTTCACCTTATGGCGACGCCACCACTCTATCCCATGATAAAAGGGTATAATAAATCAGGTACCGCTGAAAAGTAATCACAGAAGCCAAATTTGTGGATAAGGAACTGCAATGGGCGTTGGATATTATGGCAGGTCATAGGTGTAGATGAAGCGCCTATTATAGGAGGAGTAAGCACCATATTCAGATCCAGAGAGTGTGCCACCCTTAAAAATATAAAGTTGCCCACTGCTCCAGTATCCAGGAGAGCTTGTACTGTGACTTTTCTTACTTCTACTCTGAAGGTAATGGGAAACAGGAAAAAAGCTTGGTCCTCTTTATTGGCCATGGAAAGAGTGATGCAGCGGAAGGTGGGATGAGTCCCATAATGAGAAGTGGTTCTTAAGTTTCCAGTAAGCTACTCTGCCTCTCATAGGATCCCTCTAAATGGCTCTCCTGGTCCCCATGCAGTATTGGATTGGTTGGGTCTACCGTTATGCCATTGTACATCACTGTTGAGGGGGAGGGAATTTCATGGTTACATATAGTGGGTGAGGCTGACTCAGTGGGAGAATAACTAGGCTCAGTGGTATGCGCATCATCTTTCTGATTAGGCGCGACGTGGGATTCCACTTGGGCCATTTGGGTGGGTGTCAGAATCGGTTTACTTGGGTCCAATGTCATACTCAATTCCTCATACGCAGAGAAGGGGAAGGGACTCCTCACTGTTGGAATGTTACTCTTTGAAGTAACCTGCAGGTAGTGAGCTACCACTGCAACCCCAGGGGAGAGCTTCCCTGTACCCTTGTTCCCTGTGGAGGTAGGAGAGGGTGATTTGGACTGGAATGAGCTGGCTGGGAGGGTGTTCATAGACGGATGAGATGTCATTACAGCTACTGAGGGCACACTTGTGTGGAGGGGTTTTGCCCCTACTGAATATGCTAAAGTAAATGCAGCCTCCATGGATACTGGGAGATGATCCCATGCGGCATTGCTAGCTGAAGAGTTGCTAAGGCTGCTTTGAATGCTACCACTGCAATGTCCGTAGGAATCCCAGACGAAGGTACTAATGCCTTGAAGGCCTCTACCAGTGATGGCAAAACAGAACCTTTTTGTGGAGGATAAAGAGACGGTAAATGCGGGATGCTCTATACTCCAGTGCTTGGACTGCATCAGATACTATAATTAATAGCTGAGTGTGATTCCCCGTTTTGGTGGCAGCCCGTTGTACTCCTCTGAACCAACGGCGTGATTCCCCATCAAACGCATCTAAAAGAGCCACACTTCTCTGTGCGTCAGTAAGAGTAGGAGTTTGGGACCCCCCAGCAAGAAGCGTACATGAAGCTCAGCTAGAGCATCTAGAACCTGTTTGGCTGATATAGGTGATGGTACTAAAGGGATTCCCGTTGCTACTACACTTGCCAAAGGTGCAGCCTGGTTTTCTGGTGCTGGATGGATGTTATTCCATGTTGATAAAACTTTTTTGCAGGCCCTGAAGAAGATGAGCGACCAGAAAGAGAAGACTAAGTCGCATAGGGAATGCAAATTCATGGTGATTAAGTAAGCAACTGCTTCACCTGATTCCATGAGGAGGGCGGAAAGTGCTGAAGTTTATTAATTGGTCCATTATGGCATGAAATCTGCTGATTAAAGCAAGACTGGGCTACCAATGTGGGTGTGTAACAACCCAGTGGAAAGCCCAGAAAGCCAAGGGCATAGCAGCTATGAGAAGTTTTAGGAGCGATCCCCTAAAAATCTGGTGAGGGAAACAGAAGTTAATAAACATACCAAAGGCCCTCAAAAAAAACCAAATGACTGCAATGGGGCAACCGTGGGTTTTCTGGGACATCCCCAAGGGTGGGAGAGGAAAGGAGGACGACCAAACCTCCTGGGTTTGCAGTTGTTGACCGTTGGCTTCATTTTCCCAACCATTTTGAACTGATTCATCATAGTAAAATTCTGAAAATCATAGAAATTCTCAAAATTTTGAAAATAGTGATTGGCTTCACAAATCAAATTAAATTGCTCCGACCATCAGGAGGCCTTGGCCTCGTCTGTGGTCCATTGAGAAGTTTTGGGTTAGATAGAGAGGTCTGGTACATTGCCAGCATGGTGGATCGATTTCTTATTATATATATGGGCCAGATTGGCCCTCGGTGGAATGGCCCAGAATGTTCAGTTCCGGGTTCCTACCTCATGGGATGTGTGGACGGCGAGTCCTCACCTCCAAATGGAGAATTGCAATTAAAAAAGACAATCTTGATCCATCCAAATTGAGCGAAACCACTAGCATATTGGTGAGGCGGATTAGGTTGAATTCTCCAACTATTTTGCAAAGTGGGAGGTGGACACAAAGCTGGTCTGCTGGGTGCCAAATGGAAACCAGGTTGTTGTAAGAGTTTTGTGGATCAGAGAACTCTTCTAAAGTGGCGGGTTTATTGTCATAGGCTGTGGTGAATTCCTGGATTGCGATCACCATTTGGTGGGCTACCATATTGATGGCTTGGAGGGCCCACTCAACAACCATCGTCCCTAGGACGCAGAATGCTGCATACTTCACTGGGTTAAGTAAAAGTATTGTGAAGAAAGCAGAAGAGCTCGCAGAGTAGGTTTTGGAGGGAATAGTTAATTTAAAACTTAAAGGTAAAAATAGACTGACAACTGCTCCTTAAAGAGTCAGTTGCCTTATTCATGTGAAGTGGGGAAAAGGGGGCCATGGAGGCATTTTTCCTGGGAAGCGGTAGCTGATGTACTCATAGGTACTCAGCCTAGGTTTGGGGATTCATCATTCAGCTTATGCAAAGGTCACAAAAGCTCTGGCAGCGTAATTGTTAAATCTGCCAGGGAGGGACCCTTACCAATTAAAACATAAGAGGATTAACTCTTGATTGAAGGGGAGGCCAAGTTGGGTTCTGCCTGGGTGAATTCTGATGAATTTTTAAAAAGAATTTTTAATATTTTTTGAATGCAAATTTCCAACTCATATTGGCTTTTCTGTACTCAGATAAACAGATTCCGTGTCCCAGACCCAGTTTACTGACTTGGGAACCTTTTTCTGAGTTTTGAGGCCAATTTTTTTCTTTCCCAAGGATGTAACAAAAGGCGGAGTGGGGCCTAGTCGGAGGGGAAGCTGCTGTTTAAGGCTTCTGGCCTGTATTACCTCTTTACAGACTTCTTTTATCCTTTCAACCAGAGCAGAATCAGCCAAATGGGGTACTGTGGTGGGTTTTTTGGTGCCAATGCAGTGACCCAACCTTCATCAACTACATGACTCAAGTTACCCAGTTGAGACAAGGGATCCACAGGGGCATTAGGTCTCTTCTTCTTCCTTAAAGGGACCTTTTTCGATCTAGTCCAAGAGTTTGGGTCTCTAGACTTACATTGGTGGCCTTAAACCTGGCTGCAATCCACAGCAATGCCTCCTTTGGGAAGAAAGTGGTGTTATATCATGTAGCGTGGTGTCAAATGGAATATTATGCTGAACCCATTTGAGGGCAGTCAAAATGTTTGGGAAACATTTTTCATAGTCAGATAATTCTTTTGGGGTGAGCCCTAAGCTCCTGATGGCTTGGGAGAATTTCGCTAATATTCCAGCCTTTTTGTATTCCATTGCGTTAAGGAGGTCAATACCTGATTCCATCCAAGCCCTCACATCCACCGGCTTTAAATCTTCTCTAACTGCAGCTTCAATCACTTTATGCTCCAGTGGGTTTCATCCATTCAAGGGCGTCTTTGGTTTTATCTGTGACGCCTTGAAGAGCATTGCCATCTTGAGCAATATTTGGGTGTTGAGCCATCATTTGGCTGCCCTGGCGAAAAGCTTGTGTTCATGCAAAATGGCCACAATGGCTGGCATAATGTTTTTTGGTGATCCATTGTGTTGCCATTGAATATGGGAACTGTAGGGTCTCTCATTGCTTTATTTTGTATAAGGAACTCTGCGGTAGGTTAGCTTGGCCTTATAGATGGGGGTGTACTTCACTGGGGCTCTGGTCGTCAACTTGGCTGCTGTCACGGTCTTGCCCCTTCAGGTAGTATTTTAATTTTTTTGATGAAACTTTGTGGGTGTCCAATCCTTCAAATTTTATGCCTGATAGTCCTCATCCCCAATAGAGGATCATCCCTGATGGTTCACTCTGATTTTCTAATCAATTCTGGGCTGATTTTGCCCCACTGCCAACTTGAACTTTCCAGGGATTGCACCCAATGGTTCATGGGGGATTATGACCAACAGCTTACTCTAATTTGTCCATCAATTCTAGTCTAATTCTGCCCCTGGTGTTGACTTGGATTTTTCACAGATTGTGCCCAATGGTTCTGCGTGGCTATTCCTGATAGTTTGCTCAGTTTGCTTGTTCAATCTTGGTTGGGGACCGTTCTCCCCCTGACTGGTCATTGTTGGAATTGGTCTCCAGCATTCTTTTTGGCGATTGTTTTGAGCATTGTCAGTAATTTTTTCTATCTCATTTGTGAACATTTTAAGTTGTCGTCCAGATGAACTGGGCCCTTGGCTTTCACTGGTCAAAATGGATTCAGTATCTGAGCTGACCAAAAAAGTATCAGGGTTTTTTTGTTTTTTTTTCAAAAAAGTTTTCCCCCTGTGAGGCCCCAATACCCTCAACTATTTGAGGTTTGGTGTGTAATATCCCCTACGCCACTGTTCTTGGCATTGCTTCAAGCTCCCTGACAGCGTCAATAATTTAATTTTTGGTGGAAACTGATCCTTGGGAGTCAGTTGCATTTGCTGTGCTTGACACTATGCTTTCATGATTTTTGATCAAATTCAATCAGTTTTTGTCATTCTTGTTGCCAATTTGTCATTAGGGCCTTTTTCAGCGGGAAGTCATCCAAAGGGTACATCCATCTTGGCATACTTTATAATTAAGGTTATATCTAGCGCAAGCAGCCATCCATTTCTTTGTGCTTCACACAGATGGGCTAAAAACCTACTTACACTAAATGTTATGGCTGTGGTGTACTGCTCTATAGGTGCAGTATTCCACAGGCAGGAGAATGTTCTCTCTGAACTTGTAATAATCACTTTTAAATTATAAAAGTGATATTTGTGAGAGAAAGAGTCGTTACCTGCCAGGCTAACTACCCTATCATTAAGTAAAAGCAATACTTTATTTTGGTGATCTTCTGTTAATCCTATTATTTGTTCCTGTGCAATTAACATATGAATACTTTCAGCCAGATTTGGTAATCCCATTTAATTCAAAACCCCAAATTCATAGAAAAAACCAAGCTCCTTTATTGGAATTAATTAGTGAATGCAAGTACTTGAATTCACTTGATTTCAATTGGTGTTAAGCCTAATTGGTTGTAAAATACAAATTTCCCCATGACCAGGAATTATGATCTATGGAGATACCCAATGTCTATTCTCAATCTTCACCAGAGAGCAATGATTTTGACATATAATTGCTTATGGGATTTTCAATATCAGTCTACTATTGACCAATGTATGCATCCCAGACAGTATGGTCAATTCCTTTTTATCAGATTGGAATCCCTCAGGTTTTACTCACACGTTATGATAATGGCTGGATCTTTTTTCATTTAGTATGTAACTAGCTGAAATGATGTCATCTTTACACATCACATTTATAAGGTTAATTTTCTTATTGAGGGAGTAATCATTCTTTAGATGATAAATCAAGGTAGCGTCTGGCCCAAGAATGTCAAAGTTTTCTCCTCAAAGTCTCAATTTAATTCATACTTTTGCATAAAGTCAGCGCCATAAGAATATTGTAATTTTGATAGTGTGGAAATACAGAGCAGGTGATATTCTCACAGGCGTTTTGAGACCTTGATTTCAACAATTTTTTGCAAGAGAGGTTGCTCTACAAGTGCAGAATTATAATCCTCAGAGGTTTTTATAGTATTAAAAAGTACGAAAACCTTTAAAATGGATAAAAAAAATTTTATAACATTTTTATTAGTGGCAGTGAGGGATAAAAAGTGAATCCTCTTACAATCACAATGCTTAGTACTTAAATTAACTCGAGGCTTAAAGTGAGATAAGCAAATAATCTATTATTAGTTTCAAGCTAATTAGTAAAAATGGGGGTATGACCTATTGGGGGTCTCAAACTTGCTCTTCTCCAACGGAACAGCTGATAAGGGTCAAGAGTAGGTAGGACAAGGCCGTGAGGTAAAGATTTGATATATTTCAGCTAATCACCATGGGGGAAAATACTTTCACCTGGTGTGACCCCCTCCAGGCCTATAAAAGGGTATGGTCTCCGCTTTGGAGGTTGAAACTAAATTTGATGTAGGATGTGGGGGACCTCCAAATGGCTCCCCTGATTCTTCCAGAAAATTTGACATAATTCTATTACTAATTGTAAGTCTGTTTGGCCTAGAAGGGGGTGAAATCGCATAGAATTAATTTGAAAGGTTCCAGAGAGAACTGACCAGGGTTTTTGGACGATAATAGCTTTATTTAAACTTGAATTACTCTTATTACAAAATTGTACAAGTAATTGTCCAACAGAACCCCCTTCAAGAGTGGTAGGGGAGAAATAAGGGTGCAGAAATGCCCATGAACTCCATTAATTGTAGACTCTGTAGCAAGCTGCTTTATAGTATATTCATCGCAAATTTATAAGTGATGACAAAAGATGCCTCACAGATGAAGCCAAGTTCTCACTCCTAGCTGTGATGCGATTATGGTATTATTTTACCAAATCAGAAAGTTAAAAAGTGGGCAAGGGAGGCCTGGACTCATTGGCGGCCTTACCCTATTTAGTGACTGTTTTAGCTAAGTTAGCCATAGCCTCCAAATGTAGCTGAATGATGTGCTGGGCCGTTCTCTTAATGCCAATGTCAAGATCATCTGGATTACCAGTAAAGACATCTTTAGCTAATAGAGCGGTTATCTCATGTTGTCACCCATATATAATGCAGAAGGGACATTTTATGAATCTGATAGTAGCTAATGCGATAAGCCATAAGAGCACTAGGCAGAATCCAGTCCCAGTGTAGAAGGTCAGAGGTGGCCATTTTTCACAGTATAGATACCAAGGTCCCATGAACTCTTTCAATGGTTCCATTGGTAGAGGGGTTTTAAGGGGTTGAAAAATCTTTGGGCCCCCATGGAAATAGCTAGCGTCTTGATCACTCTAGAGGTGAAGCTTTTTCATAGTCACAGAAGAGGACGTGGGTCATCCATGGCGAGTAAATATATGATTGTGGAGGAAAGTAGCAGTAGTTTTTTGCGGTTTGTGCAGGGAGAGCCACTGCTTTAATCCATTTTGTGGAGTGATCAATACCTACCAGTATATAGCAATTACCACTGCTAGTTTGAGGTAGAGGCCCTACTATGTCTAAACTGATCGTTTGGAAAAGTTGTTGAGGGGTTTTGGTTGATAATGGTATTTGGTCTTAAGTCAGGATTGTTTTTTACAGGTTAAGCAGGCATCCAAGACTTCAATAATAGACTCCATGATGCTCTCCCAATAGTACCGTTTCTTGATCCACTCATACATCTTCCTCACTCCACCATGCCCAAGGGTAGAGTGGGCGTCCAAGATCACCAGTACCCACGCGGAAGTCTGCAGATAGGTCAGCTAATTTTCTCCTACCCTCTTATATATCTTTCAGCTATCCACCTTAATGTTGCAGGAGTGTCGTGCTAGCATTTTCTAGACAGGATCATCCTCATCGTCCCAGGCTCAAGGTCATAAGGAAATCATGTAATCTCTCCGTCTAAACTATTGTCCAGATGAAGTATAGGTATTTGAGTCGACTATCCACATTCGTATGACGCGTTCTAGCTTGGTGCTCAATATTCATATGATAATGTTGAAGTTTGAGGGCCCAATGGGCCAACTGTCCGGTGGATTCTTCATGGTTTGTAGAATTTTAAGGAGGCTTGGTCAGTAACCACAGTGAAGGAAGTGTCATATAGGAAAGGGGGTAATATTAACAGCAATTAAGAATGTAAGGCAATTATTTTCAGTTACGCTGTAGTTACGTTCAGATTTTGACAAAATCTTGCTGAAGTTGGAAATGAATTGATCTATGCCATTACTGTCCAGTTGGGCCAGGATGGCTCTTACAGCATATTTTGAGCCATCAGTGAACAAAATGAATGGTTTTCATAGTTGGGGTGGTGTAGTCTATGGCGTTACTTAAGAAATCTCTTTAATATCTCAAATGTGACCGCTTGTTTTGTACCCCAATAAAAAGGGGTGTTCTTAGGGGGTGGAAGGCGAGTCAGTAGGGTGTATGGCTACCAACCTGAAGGTTGCAGGTTTGATTCCCGCCCTTTGCACATCAATCGGGGTGCCAGCCAAAGGAAGCTATTGGCGGTTAGTAGATATAATAACACGAAAACCTTACCCATGATGTAACCAGAAAAATCTGAGTCCTGATCTGGAGGTGAAAAAAAGTTTCTATGACAGAGTTGACCCGCTCAGGTTTCATGTCAATACTTTCTCTATTTCGGTAATGTCTGTCCCCTGGTCAGCTTGCCTCAAATAAATAAATAAAAAGGGGTGTTCTTAGCCAATAGTCAGATGAGAGGCTCATTGAGCTGGGCAAACTTTGTGATAAACTGGTGGTAATACCCATCACACCCAGGAAATACCTGAATGTCCTGGAGGTTCTTAGGGACAGGCATTTTAGAGCCAGCTTCAACCTTATCCTGAAATTAATGGATCCCGTCTTGGGAGATGGCATGTATGAGGAAATCTAGCATGTTTTGGAAGAAGGTGCTTTTGACGTTTTAAGTTGATGTTAGAATCACGCAGGCATTGAAAGACTTATTTTAACTGATTGAGATGATCAGTGAACTTTGCTAAAAATATGGCGATGTCATCAAGATAGACAATCACACAGCTTAGCTTGCGTGCAACAGAATGTGGTCTAATGCACGTTGGAAGGATGCTGGCGCATTGAAAAGCTCTTGGGGTAGGCGGGAAGGCTGAAATAAGCCTTCGCTGCAAATGAAAGCACATTACTCCTGATTTTAAGAATAGATTCATTTACCAATATCCACTAGCCAAATCAGCTGATAAGAATTTTGAGCTTGAGAGTTGTGCAAGGGCATCATCTATGAGAGGGATAAGATAGCCGTCTTTTTTAGTGAAATATGAAATTTACGGTAGTCCATCACTACCCAATGACCTCTATTCTTATTTTTGATCAGCATGAGAGGAGACGCCTAATAACTTTGGGACGTTACTATTAACCCAGCATCTAATAACGGCTTGATTTCAACCCTCATTTGCTGCTCTTCAACCTTAAACTTATGGTAAGGTTTAGATCAAAAAAGGTTAGGCATCACCAACATCAATGGCGTGGCTCCATCCCTTTATGTACCCATAATCCGTGTCAGTCTGTAAGAAAAGATCACCATAGGTATCCAATAGAGAGTGAACATTTTCAAGCTAATCTGGGGTTAAATCATCTGAAACTTGGACGTTAGGCAGAGTAAACACCAAAAGGTAAGTGGGTAAACCCATACTCAACATCAACCCAATAATCTGAACACTGTCAACCTCTTTATGGGGATTAGTAGATCTTTCCCTATCTTTTGATGCTTTTTAAAAATGATAGGTTTAATGGTAAGATTCCCCAATATGATATTAATAGGTCGTTGATAGGTAAAACCTAGTAAACCCGGAAACACTTGGGGGTTTTAAGGAGCTTACTCCATCAATGCAAGTTACATGCAGCAGACAGGCTTGAGAGATCTGAAGCATAATATTGGTAGCAACCACCCGTTGTTCATCAGCCTAGATTACTGCCTCCTCTGAACCAAAAAGGGAATGCCCTCTGAAGCGTCAAAAAAATCAGGCAACTTTTTTGTGTTGCATCCAGAGGTCGTGTAGAATAAAGGTAAAGCAGAGAAAGGGTACTAAACTAATTAAGAGTATTCTTTTTTATTGGGTACTTCACTATTAAAGACAAGAGGGACTTCATAACTGAGTAGGGAGAGTATAATCTGTTTCATGTTGATTGTCCCATCATACTCAACAATAACCTGTGTGCTAATAAGTATGTCATAAGTATTATCGTTCAAGGACAAAGCAGGAGCTGACAAAATGAGCTTTCCGGTCTAAACAGGAAAAAGGGTAGGCTCCAATAGCACGGGTGTTGTTGGGACCTGCCGTTCCAAACTCCTGTGTATACTCGAGATCTGGAGCCAGCTTAATCTTCTTGATCATCTTGGAAGAGAGAACGTTCACGGAGATCCAGTATCCAAAATAGCCCTAACCAGAAATTTTTAAATAGCGACTTCTACCTTAGTTATGGTCCCGCCAAAGTTAGGGGTAGAGCTAATACTTCCTTAAGATGAAAAGTAGAGGAAAGTATCTTAGCTGTCTCAGGATAGATTATTTTTAATGGACTGAAGGGTATGAATATGATGAATTGGTCAGATCAGCAAAGTTCTAACCTGGTCAGCATCACTAGCAGTATCAATAACCTCAGGGCACCCCAACACTTGATTAAGGTAGGTTTCTCGAAAGATTAGGGGATTTATCTACACCTTCAGGGTTAAGCTGTCTTCATATATCTACTTTAGCAGGGGCTTCTCGGACATAATAACCAAAGTCCTCATTATCATGTTTACATGACCTTATAGAGGGCGCCAACAGCAGGGACAAGGCTGGGCGGCAGGAGGTCCAGAAGGTAAAACTTCAGGCCCTTCCTGATCTCAAGCACACCTTGGATCAACTCTGGGTACAGACTAGGTACGCCCAGGTTGGTACAAGTGAGGTGCCTAAAGCCCAGCCCCCTGTTTTGGCTCTAGGGTTAAAATGAACAAGTTTTGAATTAAACAATGATGGGTCAATTCAGTTAATTGGTGAGCTGTTGTTCTTTACACGTTCCATTTACAAAATTGTGAGCATAGATTGGGTTCAACTTCAGTTGATTACTCGAGTAAGATTGATTTTGAGGTATGTGACCCATTCGGATGGAAGCGTGCACCTATTGGTGGACAAATGCTTGGTACCACTTCCACCAAACCAAAAATTCCTCTGAATTGGCTTAATTATCAAGACCAACTTTTCTTGTTGGTCATCTTCCCTAATAAACCCCATAGTAGCTTTACATTTTTACATATGTTGTCTTGGGAGCACCTGTGCGTGAACTTCTTTGAGGAGGTATTGTAACGTGTTATCCTGTTTATTTTTTAAACTTTATTTAAGCTTCAGGTACACCGCTGGGCCTACCCTGTTCCCTTCAAACCTGGTCACCAGTGCAATATAACCCTGTACCAGACTTGGTTATGAAATGCCCTCTGGGGCACGGCCAAGTTTTAAAGATTTCCCAACAACTATCACTCTTACTTTTCTCAACGCCCACGCCCTAAGTCTATTTAGATCAAGCACCCTTTTCTGGGCTATATTTATTATTAACAATAACTACTAGTTCCATTACATTGGTCCTGTTCACCGAGCACTATCACGCTGGGATTTGGAGAATTATAGATACTCTCTTGACACCCATAACCCCCTTCAGACTCATCATCAGAAGGATTGTCCATAAACATTGTTTGGAAGCTATAAAAGGCGGTTGGAGGTGGAAGCCATAACATTGGTAGCTGTGGGGCCATCCACAGCTATGATCATTGGAGGAGCAGGCAGCTTAGCTTGAGCAGCCTTGTTTTTGATCCCAAGATTGATTTCAGCAACTGTCACTGGCGGGAGAGGTTTGGGCTTAGGAGCAGCCTTTTGGGTCACTAGGACAGACCTCTCTGAAGAGGGCTTTGGGCGGAGTAGAGGCTCAATAGAAGTCAACAGATGAACCTTTCCAGCAGTTAGAGGCAGAGAGTGCGGCCCAACTAATGGTAGCACACTACGACTCACTGGCTTAGTAACCTCAGGCTTGCAGTAAGGAAGTTAATCAGGCTTGAGCTGCACTGCAGGTGCTGGTCTCGGGGTAGTAACCCACGTAGGTGGGGCCATAGGGATCATCTGGGATTCCTTTTGTGGGGCTATGGTTGAGAAGTTCTTTATGATGTAGACTTGTAGATTTGACACAACTCCTGAAGTAGCCTCATTGTTATAGATATCTGCAACCTCTAGCAGCGCCTCCTTGATATCATGGATAAAACAGATATGGCGTTTAACGAAGACAAGATGTCATGCTATGGAAGGGTGAGAAGCTAAACAAATTAGAATAGCAGCGAGGGCATCATCAAGAGTTAGCATTTCAAAAAGTATCAGGGACTGAGCTTCACCATAAAATTGATTAACAAAGGTGGTAAAAGATTCTCACCTTTTCATGCTGAGGCACATAAAGGCCTTTTTCTTACTCTTTAAAATTTGTGTTAAGCCAAATTCAGCGGTCAGCGCATCCTTAACCTCTGCACATGTACTCAGATTGTCCACATGAGGGACCATAACATCATGGACCATGCGAGTCAGATAGGTAGGATGTGCTTGACCTTTTTTGTCAGTAGCGCCTTCCATGGCAGATTCATAGCCATAGATGAATGAGGCAATGCTACCTCCCTGGGGTGAATTTATCTTTTAAGGGGTTTAAATGAGTTATCCTTGAGTAAAGTGGAAGGGGGCACTGTTTGAGGTTTTTGATATGGGACAGCACGCTGGCTAGTTGCAGTTCAGGTGCAACTATCCTTGTTTCATTGTCAGTGGGAGGGTTAGAGGGTTAATCATCTTAACGCCCTCCATTTTGGTATAGTAATGTGGTGTACAGTAACCCTGTAGTGAACACCACTTGAGGTAATCCAGAGCAGGTCATATGCTCGCAGGTGCTTTTAGCTCTAAACTTTAACAATTTTGGTTGCAGGAGAGGTTGCTCTACAACTGCAGGAATATAATTATCAAAATGTTTTTAGTATAAAAAAATGAAAACCTTTAAAATGGAAAAAAGTTGGATTTTTATAATATTTTTATTAATGGCAGTTAGGGAATAAAAAGTGAATCTTTTTAGTATCACACTGCTTTCAATATATAATTAACTCGAGGCTTGGAGTGAGATAAGCAAATAATTCATTATTAGCTTCAAGCTGATTAGAAAAAATGGGGGCATGACCTATTGGGGGTCTCAAACTTGACTTGCTTTAACGGAACAGCTGATAAGGGTCAAGAGTTGGTAGACAAGGCTGTGAAGTAAAGATTTGATATATTTATGCCAATAACCATGGAGGGAAATAGTTTCACCTGGTGTGACCCCCTCCAGGCCTATAAAAGGGTATTGTCTCCGCATTGGAGTTTGAACTAAATTTTTTGTAGGATGTGGAGACCTCCAAATGACCAACCTGAGTCTACCAGTGATTCGGCATAATTTTATCAAAAGTCGAGCCTTGTTTGGCCAAGAAAAGGAGGTAATCACATTCCCCCAATTTGAAGGGTTCTAGCAAAATTGGCCAAGGTTTTTGGGCGGTATTAGCCTTATATAAACCCAATTTACTCTTATTGCAAAATCGGTCAGGTAATTGCCTGACTGATAGGTAGGACGATTTCAGGCTTGGACATGACTAGAGATCCAAAATAAAGGGGTAAAACACTATATGCCCTACAGGAAGTGGTAGGGTTTGGCCCAGCTGTCCCGTACTGCTTTTAATGTGCTATATCCAGAGAGATTTTTTAGACATTTGTCAGCTTGGTAGAAACAATATTGATTGTTAAGCCACTATCAATAATAGCCCTTCTACTTGGTTAACCAAAATGTCAACATAAGTACAATCAGAGTATTGGTAAAAATTGTTTACTGAATGTATAGCAGTATCAATTGCAAAATCAGAGTGTGAAAGATTTGAGTATAAATATTAGGAAATTAATCCTTGATATTAGCAAAAGAAGAATAAATTTGCATTTTCTAATATCGTTTTTAGCAATTCATCTTTGTCATCACCATTTTAGGCCTTTTCCAATAACTGGCAAGCAAAAAGTTAAATAACTCTGATAAGATTTCAGGAATTATTGTTTTTTATTTAATTTAAGTTAATGCATTGATATTTGGGCCCATGCTCTGCTGGGAAAATTATAAGCAGTTTCATCAATAAATAGGTCAGAGGTGTCAAATTCTTAAGAGCTTATCTTGTGGAACTGTAAAACCCTTAGATCTAGATTATTTCTCATCTAAACTGCAGGGTATTTTCCTGACTCCACACAGACATCTTTTTCCTGAAAAAGTTCACATGATCCTTTCATTTCTTACTCCAGAAATAAGCAGCATAATACTCTGATATTTATGTATCTGTTATAAGTGATGAGTAGCATATTATAAACCATTTTGGTCCATTGGGGTTTTCCCCATTTAATTGGCAAAACCTATTTTGGTTTAAGGTTTTTTTTGCTAAATTTGAGTTGAAAGGCAGGTGTCATTTTAAATTTTGGTTTGATGCATTAAAATTGGAGGATAAAGTTTTCAGGTGCTCCATCATTTGAGAGTTGAAATTATTGTTGGTGAATGCTGACGCCATAGATCAGTGTAAATCTCAATACAGTCAGAGTGCTGCCTTCATTGCAATGTAAGTGTCAAAATCATCCATGTTATTAGCTACCATCAAAATTTGTGCGTCTTTGTAAAAATAATCAGCGTTTTCTCCCATGATTTCATTTTTCAAATTAGTTCCCATGAACTCTTGCTTTCAGTTAGCCATTCAGGGCTAGTAAATTCCTTCATACATGCGCTTTTTGGCTCGTTATATGCTCAATCTTCCCCTCAAATGGGGTAATACCAGATCTATACAAGAAATGTTCAAACAATTGATACATTAACATCATTTTGGCAATTGATGCAACTGAACATGGTAGATATAAAAAGTCTGAAGAAGGCTGGGGCATCATCATGGTGAAAAGTTGGAAATTATGGGGTGGCAAAATTCTTCAGTTTCCATAGGCTCATTTGCAGGACAAGCAATGTGGCTATGCAAACTGCCGCCAGTTGGTGTTTTGTTTTGGTTCATCGCCAAAATGGCAACTTAAGCACTTGGCATAACTTAATTGGGCTGAATGCTCCCTATATTACTTTCATCTTCATATGTTGGGCTTTATCCCTAATTTCTGTTTCGCATGAATACAAGTACATTGATGTTTTTCCATCTTTTGTATTTGGTTCAGAGCTAACCATGCTTCTCTCATATTAGTTAATTTTATTTCAACTTTTGTCTAAAATGCTACTTCTTAACAGGAGTAGATCCTTCTCCACTTTGGTATAATTTTTCTCTAATTTAAAACTTTTTCTCTAAAATTCATTATTGTCATCCATGACAAGGTTGACTTTTTCTTCCATATTAATAACAAAATCCTCCACTTTTAATACATTGGCCTTAGTTGCGAAAATAGTGTGGTCTGGTTTGCACTCTAAAGCTCCTTCCATAGCTGCTGATCTCACCCTGGACAGAGGACATGGTTTTATTCTTCAACGAGACTTGGCTAAACCGTGTAGTGAGCACCAAGTGTAAACTTTTGGGTAGTTTAATGAACAGGTTGTTTGTAGGATAAGGACACTAATTGTATGGTAACAAATAATAAGTTGAGTCTTCAGTATAAGTGGCTTCTAACACACTCTGTAATTTGTAACTTGAGAAAATCTACTAAGGAACCTTATTCCTTTCAATCTTTTATTTAGAAATAAATATAATTTGTAGGTTGATACATTAGTTGAATATTGGTTTTTATTAAAAAATGCTAGGTGTTTTAATAAGCAAAAGGTACACAACTTTTCAGTTGACTCACTGAAAATCAAATGATTGTTCTCCTAAGACTTTTGACCCTTAGGATTAACTTCTGAATAATGGCAGATTTTTTCACCGTAGTTAATACTCAGTAGTGTAACTTTATGGATTGGAAGCCAACCCTTCATATCAGAAACCATACACAGATGTTATAGAGGCCGTGTTCCTGGTCAAACTACTAACTACCACCAAAATAAGCGTTAAACATTTCATAATCATGATAGAAATGACCCCTAATTGTTCAGCACCTCAGCATGAATGATCTGCAAAGGCAATCTGACTATTGGCTAACAAGACCGCATCAAAATACTCCTTTTACATTATTTAGGATGATCCCCAATAAAGCATTTCCTGAAACTAGTTATTGGATTATATCCTTTGGTTAGCTATGATTACTAAGGTATTTAGCACCTACTGCGAAACAATAGAACGTTCATTAACAACTTTGAAATACTTAATCTGTAAGCAAGATGGATAATGTGAAAAATAAAGTCCACTAGAAAGCAATGCCGAAATTTTCAACAGACCCTGCATTCAGTTGCCCTCCGCCACCTGTGAAATTACCAGATTTTTATTGTATCGCAACATCTATCTTTATCCCATATAGACCCTGCTGCATTTGGCTCTATCTTTGTCTTTACAGGGCCTTGGGCATCAGAATCTTAATTGCTTCTTTTACTCATACCAAACTATGCCTGAAGAGTCTGATGACTCCTATTTTTCCCACATGGATGATGATGGCTGAATCTCTTTCTGCTAAGCATCACTTTTCGAAAATCAATTCAGCCTGAAATTTAGCTCCACTAAAGAGATTTACGAAAACTATTAGCAATTATGGCGGGAAACCCCGCAAAAGAACCCGCAGGCTATGCCAAACGAGCCAGCACCACCCCCAAACGAAGCAACCCTCGGTTACCCACCTCAGGGTCAACCAGAATCACCTGCTCTCAAGCAGCAGCCATGAAAGCAGGCACCACCCCCCAACCTGGAGCTACTCCAACTAGCACCAGTTCACCTGATCGCACTTCTGCAACCTGCACGCCTAACAGCTCTGTGTGTTCTGCCTCCCACCAACCCGCTGGGCCCCCTCCAACCAAGGAGGCCATCACCCACGCTGTTTTAATGGCGTCTGCCCAGTTGAATGCAACTCAGCCCATCCAGACATTCACCTCCCCCATTGTGTCAGCTAATTCAGCCCCATCTATTATTGCTGACGCCGTGTTTCTGGCTCCCTCCATGAGGGGCGATACCCAGCTACCTGGCCCCTAATCCTCAGATGTAAGGTTGGATTAGCCGCACATTCTGGTTCACTAAGCACCAAATTGGGACAATCTACTCTTCCCAATGAGGATTCAAATGGTTCGGATTTTGGAACTTCACACCAGTTCCAATCTCACCCGTCCCATTTAAACCCCATAATTGGCACTTCTCAAGTCGGCACTTTATCGCAATATGCTGAAAACGACCAATTCACTAATCAGCCAATGAGTTTTGCCCACGAAATCAGAGCAAACACTTGGGCTGAATTTACCCAAATAGATTGGGATGGTGATGAAACATCTCCCTCCTCCCAATTGGCTGGAGTTAATTCCAATCTGGATGGGACTCCCCAATTTAGCGAGGCCCAACAATCACCTGGCCCCCAAACCCTCGGATGTAAGGTTGGATTAGCCGCACATTCTGGTTCACTAAGCACCAAATTGGGACAATCTACTCTTCCCAATGGGGATTTAAAATGGTTCAGATTTTGGAACTTCACACCAGTTCCAATCTCACCCGTCCCATTTAAACCCCATAATCGGCACTTCTCAAGTCGGCACTTTATCTCAATATGCTGAAAACGACCAATTCACCAATCAGCCAGTGAGTTTTGCCCACGAAATCACAGCAAATACTCGGGCTGAATTTACCCAAATAGATTGGGATGGTGATGAAACATCTCCCTCCTCCCAACTGGATGGAGTTAATTCCAATCTTAATGGGCCTCCCCAATTTAGCGAGGCCCAACAAACCGCCCCTCAATTTAATATGATGCCAGCAACTGCTGTAACATTCTAGAAACAAGGGAACTCCGCAAACTTGTCCAAACCACCAGCTCACACTCAACCTGCAATTGCAGCCCAAAGCAAACACAAACGTACCAAAGGAGCCACTGGGGCGTGGCAAAAACCTCTGGCACCAACGCTACCCAAAGCTGATCCCCGTGAAGTGGCGTTTATTGCTGATGTTAAGAAGAAATGGGCCGAAACTAGAGCGCAAAAAGCTCTACCTCGCTCAACCCTCTCCCACGCAATTCGCCTTTATTATGGGCATAACCCTGTTGAATTCTATACAGAGGATTACTTCTCATACTTTGCAGCGATTGCGGAGACATTCCCTATTAACACCACCATCCATGAATCAGTGGAGGGCCACTACATCGATGTGGGCTTCACTGAAGCTGCCCTTGCTGACCATGCTGCCACCCTCCAGGTCATTATTCCACGCGGATCTCTTCGCATCTCCCGCACACGCTCTCACCTGGAGAAAATTTCATGGGTTACTTTTTCCAACCTACCAACGACTGTTGATCCTGAGTCTCTTAAACTGGCACTCCATCGTGGTTTAATGGAGTTTAGGTCTGTTCTTTCAGTGGACTTTAGCGTCCCCTCTTACTATGCTCCCACTCAAAGAGCTCGCACTGCTAGGGCGTCGTTCATCCCCTCCCCCACTGTATCCTGTAACATTGAGGTTATTCCTCGTGTGGCGGTAGTTGGGGCATGCCCTGAGATCTTTTTTGTCGACCCTGATCATGCGCGCCCCCGGTGTTCATGGTGTAACGCCCTTGGACACTTGTATAGTGGCTGCACAGCTCAAAAACAAGCACTCTTAGCCACCACCCAGGGGCCTAAACCAGGCCAAAAACGATCCCACATGGCTGCAGCAGCAATTCCACAACCCACACAATGGGTTCCCGTTCAAGACCTGTGCCCTGAGGCCTTACGCCTAGCAGTTGAAACAGCTAACCCCACTATTGGTGTGGGATACCTTCGCGCTCATGCCCCCCTTCCAATGGGCACCCCCTCCAATCTCCCAGAGTCAACTCCCTCTCTCACCAAGCGCAAGGCATCTCCCACAGGGTGCCCCTCGTCAGCCACCCCCACTCAGGGCTCCGCGGCACCCCCACCAACCTCCACCAGCGATTTATCGCATCAGCCCTCAGCTCCCAATGGAGCTATGCCCACCAGCATGGACTGGCAACTCGCGGCCTGCGGTAGAAGTGCCACCTCAAAGAGTCCTACCCCAACCCCACAGTCCATTTCGCGCGGATCCTTTGAAGTGTTGGAGGAAGTGAATATGGACTCAGACTCATCAAATGGGGACACCGCGGAGGTCACCATTGAGCACCCTCAGGTCCTTCCCCTGCAACGGAGCGGGGGCAGCATCCTAGGCTGGCTTACTGGGTCCTCCGCCCCCCCACCCTCTCCTTCCCCTCAGAACCCTCGACGCTCCTCACGGATTGCAGCTAATAGTCAAGCTAAAGGACTCAAAACTAGCCGCCTCACAGCAGCAGGTTTAAGCGCTGGCAACCCCCCAGGACATGGAGGCAAACAGCTATGAGTCCCCATGGCAGCACCCTGGCCCTGCAATCCATCAACGCAAATGGGTTGCGGGACTTTAAGTGGAGAGCCCGCCTCCTCCGAAACTTCAGGTCAGCACAAATTGACATCGCTGCTGTCCAGGAGTCCCATATCCTCCCCCACGAACAATCTGCATGGAATGAACAGTTTGGAGGCAACTCCTTCTGGACAAACCATGCCGCCCTTATTGTTTTGAATCCCCGGGTTAAAACCCATTCTTTTTCACAATATCTAGGTGGCCGCCTCATACTGGCCAAACTCACCACTCCTGACTTCTCCTTCTTCGCTGCAAGCATCTACCTGCCTAATGCAGGTCAGGAGCAAAATCGGCTCTTGGAAGAGCTCCTCCAACTCAATCTCCCACGGAATACAGTCCTCTTAGGAGATTTCAACACAACCATAAGTCGCGTCCGTGACTCTTACCCCCTGCAGCAAAGGAACGCCCTGGATCAAGTCGCCTCCAGGATTTCCTTCGCCTGAGTGGCTTTATAGATGCGCTTCCACCCTCCGCGTCTGGCCTAGATTGCATGACTAGGATCCAGTATGATGGAGGAGCTTTCCAGTCAGCGTCACGCATAGATATGGCACTGATTGGCCCCCTGCTAATTGGCCGCATCTCCTCTCCCATCTCTCGTGACAACCATCTGAGTGATCACAGGTCACTCACCGTTGTCCTCACCACCACACTTAGACCGTCGCGTAGGTTCTGGCCTAGGGTTGCCCCAGCTCTTCTCAACAACCCCTTCACTAAGGAGAAGCTGTCTATGACCATCCGGGAGACTCTCACCTCCCCCACCCCACCTGCTTGACCACAAGGCTAGATGGGCGGTGACCAAGGAGGGCATCACCCGCGTTGCTTACAACTGTGCCAAAGCCCAGATGACTGCAGCTCGCGCCAGAGTCAAAAGGGCGGAAGCCAGAATCAGACATCTAGAGCGAAACTGCCAGCCTTCACCCTCTCCCAGATGGTTGGAAGACTGGGAAGCGGCGCAGGAAGCACTCCGCTTGGAGCTCACACTGCAGGAAGAACGGGCAGCAAACTTTACAACATCTCGTTACTATGCTCAATGGGAACGCCCCACCCGCTTCTTCTTTCAGAAGCAGAAAGCCCGGTCAACAGCGCAGGATATTACTGCACTGAAGATTGGCACTACAACCACTTCAGATAAGGAGGAAATCACGCAGGAACTACACCGCTTCTACTCCAGCCTCTTCCATGCCACCCAGGTGGACCCATCGGACATCCAAGACTTCCTGTGGCGGGCTCCAGAGCCGCCCATTGACCCACGGGCTGATGAGGCTCTACTGGCGCCTATTTCCATCCAGGAGGTGATGGAAACCCTTCTGAAATCCCCACGGCTTAAAGCCCCAGGCCCAGACGGAATACCCTTTGAGGTGTACCTTCTGGAACCTGCAGTGATAGCCAGAACCCTCCGCGACCTCTTCGATGCACTATTGGTGAATGGCGAGGTCCTCCCCGACTCCAGAGGCTCAATCACGACCCTCATTCACAAGAAGTCAGACCGTGAGAACCTGGCGAACTGGCGCCCCATAGCGTTGATCAACACAGACCACAAGCTCTTCACAAAGCTTCTGGCCAACCGCATCACCAAATGGGTGTCACCTCGCCTCTCCCCATCCCATTACGGTTTTATTCCGGGGAGGTCGTTATGGGACAACTATAATGACCTTCACGTGACTTTGACTGCTAACTCTCGTAAGGTGAATGGCTTTGTGGCTCTTCTGGATATGGAGAAAGCATATGATCGGGTAGCCTGGAAGTATATTGATGCTTCCCTGGCCCGCTTCCATCTCCCACCCGCAGCTAGGCGCTGGATATCAGCGCTCTATGACCAGCTCCACACCAGAGTCCTGGCGCCAATGGGTTTTACAGTGGCAGTACCAGTTGGACAAGGTCTCCGGCAAGGGGACCCCCTGAGCCCTATCCTTTTTAACATCACCCTTGACCCCCTCTTGGCCTCCTTACAGGACAAGCTAACAGGGATTCTGGTCCCAGGTAAAGCCCCCACACGCACCATGGCATTTGCAGATGACACTGCCATTGCATTTGGCTGCCCTGGGGATGTTGCCCTCGCTGCTGTGACCATTGAGAGGTACACCAAGGCGTCCAACGCCATGGTCAACACCTCCAAGACAACAGTTGTGCAGGTTGGCTCCCCCACCTTCCCCCACCATTTGGTATTGAACCTGAGCGTTGTACCTTCCGTCACCTGGGCGTTCTCACCAACCAACAAGGAGTTGCGCTAAAAGACAATGAGGACTTGCTCCTTGCAGCAGTTAACTCCAGGATTGCCAGCTGGAACCGGCGGCACATCACCCCCAGGGTTGAGCTCTGATGGCCAATGTGTTCCTCCTCTCCAAAGTCTGGTTCCTAGCGCACGTCTGCCCATTCACAGATGCCTTTTATACGCGGCTCAATGTACTCCTCCGCTGTTGGATCTGGGGCTCAAACCATCCACCAATAGCCCTCTCAACCATTACCCGACCCTGCAATGAAGGGGGCCTAGGGCTTCTGGACACGCGATCCCACGCCACCACAATCTTCCTGAAGTTCCTATGGCCGATTGTCTGCTGGGACGCGACCCCCATGCCCCAATGGGCGCCCGCCCTCCGCCAGTCAGTGTCAGCAGCTCTGGGTCTTCCTAGAGCATCTCTGACCTCATTAGGGGAGTGGCTCACAAACCACCCAGGCCATCGCCTAAAACCATCCTCATCCCCCTACTGGAACCAGGCTCTCCTTGCCCTGAAACGAGTAGGCGCGCGGATCCACCATGCCTTCCCATACAGAAGGGAAGGCCCTGGCCTCAGCCCACGTCGTCATGCAATTGTGCACAATGGACAAGTTGTCACAACTCGCCTCAACCCCCAAGATCGTCCTCCCATCCGCCCAAGACTCCTTGAGCTCCTCCCTCCCTCCGTGAGATTTGACCTTAAGGAATTGTGGAAGGACGTCTATCACCCCATCCTGTCAGCAAAGGTGTCCAACACCTTATGGAGAGTGCTCCACTGTTCATACAGGACAGGGGACCGGACTGGCCCTACCTTCCAGCACCGAAGCTGCCCCCGCTGTGTGGAGCCTATTGACTCCCACCTCCATCGTTTTTTCACCTGTCCAGGTGTCGCCGCATTTTGGCCAAAGGCCCGCGCGCTCCTCCATGCTCAGCCCTGGTCTGGACACCCTGTGCAAGACCTCATGTTTGAGCAGACATTGCCTGGTTGCCACCGACCCCTCCGTGTCCTCGCCTATGCCACAGCCATCTGGACCATCCATAACTCCTTCCTTCGTGCTGCCTTTGACCAGCAGGTGTGGACCCTTCCACACATGATCACCCACTTTCAGGTACACTTTGAGATGGCCCTGAAGGTCAGCACTATGTCGCCAACCCTCCCCCGCTCAGTTGTCACTGCAGCACGGCTCTGGCGCGCAAACCCCCCTCCCTTTCTCGATGCCTCCTCCCTCCCCTTCCCTCGCCTCAGGCTCTTAGGAGCCCAGGCGTAATTCAATAAACATCGATGAATCCCCCCTTGGGTTGGGACCATCTAGTACTAAAAAAAGATGATGATGGCTGAGTTTTTTACCGGTGATCAATGCCAAAAATACTTTTTACCAGATCCCACAGTCGTATCTGTGCCATCAACCTCTGTCCCATACAACCCCACTATGTATGGATCTCTTTTGAATTTATAAAACTATAAGCTCCAAAATATCAATTTCTTCTAATGTCCATAACAAATTATGCCTGGAGAATATGATGACCTCTGCTCTTCATACTTGGACAAAGACGTCTTAGTTCTTGAATACTAGCCAAGGCTGTAGAGGGTTCTGTAAGGTTTCTCCCTCTTTTGGGTGAAAACTTACTCAGGGTCACAACTAATTAGAGTTATTTAATAATGATTGCCAAAGTTATGCTCCTCATTAAATTGATTTGAGTAAAATCGATGTATTGGGGATAATCCCTGATAGTTATTATTAATATCTCAATGAAATGAGCTGCTCTAAGATCATTCGGTATAAAGACAATAGTAAGTTATGTTTAAATGGTACCAGTGGCTAAAGCCAAGGATAATCAATCATTTTATTATTATCTAAAATTACAATTTACTAGTATATTATTGGTAACCTAAACTGAGAGTTTAACTAAGCTATGCACTTCATTGACAACTATCAATTAGTATCTTATCTACCTTCTACTTAAAATGACCTTCTGCTAATCTACTTTTCTGCCTATTCTTAATACTCTCTCTTGTCCCACTTTTTAACTTTAAAAACTATAGAAACTTCAAAGCTTTACTCTAATAAAACATTGTTTCTCATATACTCTGTTAGTCCTATTGTAGGTTCTTCTGCTCTTTGTGGCTACTAACCCACTGGTCACTTCATGGCCCTGATGCAACATAGGACTGGTTAGGATTTGATCCACTTTATTTTGACATCCACAATTATGGTTTTCATTCTGGTTTTTCATGCACCCCAACTGGCAGGCTAGTCTCAATTTTATTAGCCAGCTCCGTGACATAATTGTCTGACTATTTATGTTCATAATCTATAACATTCTGTTAGTAGTAAGTGACGCAATGGTCACACTATACCACATGAACATGTAATTGGTCCTTGGTTGCTCCTGTTTTTGTGGTAGTAGGCGTGTTTGTTGAGTAAATTCATGCAGTGGTGGTAGAGTACCTGGCTGGGTATTTGCTTATGCAGGATCTGGTTTTGGTCTCGTTTAGCCCTAAGTGTTGGTTCATCCATTCCTTCCATGGAAATCGTGAACCAGATTTTGGATGCCTTCACCAAATTTCAGTTGTTGTTTTCAGCTAATACAGTGGCTTCCTAATCCCTGATAGATGATCAGCAGAGTGTGGCTCTTTTGGACATGTTGGAAAAAGATGCTCATCATTTGGTGTGTGGGGTTTATGCACTGTCACCCAAATAGGAGTTATGACTCTTTATGGATATGCTAGTGTTGTCGTAAGTGTATGAACTAATAATTATATTAGCTTTCTGCTTCAATTCTTCATGCTGGGAACAGAGGCAAATGATATGGCTTCATTGTTGGTTTTCCATAGCCAGGCCTCTGGACTCAGGATTCAATTAGATGAGTTAGTGTTGGTATTTCGTGCTGCCTTGGATCTGGTGTCTGCCAATACTTCCACCTGAGATGATTATTTGGTTTGCTGGATCAGGTGTGCATGGTGGTAACCTCCATTGGGGCTACACTAGGATGTGCATCAGGTGGGGTGGTTAATGCTGGAAATAGATTCCTCATGTAGAGGTTTTGAGTGGGGTTTTTAATGACAAATCATCATGAACTTTGTCCCTTTCACAGAAAGACATTCAGGTCAGACTCTGAAGTTGTGTAATTTGGTGCTGGCATATGCTTCTATCTCCCCTCCTTCTGTAGTTTCTCCTTCCCCTACCATGGCGCCGGTTGGTGAGGCAGTTTCTGCGATGGACCTAGAGCCCTTTAATTTCTTAGTACCCTTTTTTCAGCATCCCAGAAAACTAAGAATAAGAAGGTTCTTCTCATTGGATGTGCCAAATCCCCTCCCAATTTTGGTTCTCTTGTTACTCAGAAATTATCACTACTAAGCTAGTAGTGTCCCATGCAGTGGCCAATAAACAGGAGTTTTCTTTATTTTTGTTGCCACTTTGAAATCTGTTTGGGTGAAAATAGGTTGTAATTGAGGCGCTGGTAGATATGTGATTGTCTGGGAACTTTATGAGTTTTCTTTTTGGATCTCAACTTGAACCTGGATTTGGGAGCGTCAGTATTTGGCACAACTTTCACCCCAATGGCTTTATAAAAAGTATGGTGCCCTGTGCATTTTTTGGGGCACCAGTTCTGTTTCTGTGATCAGTTTACTGCTGTGCCAGATCTTCTCTTCCCAGTTATTATATGTGGATGGTGGCGTCGGCAGCAGGTTAACATTAACTTGTACTTAATGTACTGTCTTTTGCAAATACCCAAGTGTGGGGGGAGTTACTCTTTATCAATACTTTTTTGACATAATGGGGGTGGGGTTACATTATGTGATTTCTTTCTCCGCTGGGTCTTCCACCAGATCTACCCCTGGAGTTAGCAGCTTACTAGTATATATTTGATCTAGAAAAGGATAATCACCTTCCACAACTTTAAGTATGATCTGGCTTTCCGTTTGATGGTAGTTGTGATCAACATAAACTTCCCATTATATCCCTACATGGTTTAGGAGGACAGGACGTTGGAAGTATGATAAAATGATATGCTCAATAAGAGGTGAGTGTTCAAGGAATTGTCTTCCATTTCATCACCTATAGTTTTCACTTATGAAGCTGATGGTACGTTGCATCCCTATGTCATCAATGGGCATTTAAATGATATCAACTTTTATGATACTTATCCTCTTCCCCTTGAGCAGAAATTTGCAAGGCGATATTAATATCCTAGGTGTTTGAAGCTTAATTATGTGAATGCGTTCAACCATATCTGAACGCAGAAGGGTAAAGAGCGACTTATGGCGATTTGACAAAAGGGTATATTCTAATCAACGTGATGCCCTTTGGCCTGAAGAATGCACCAGCCACATTCCATCAGATGATCAATAAAATTCTCGGCGACCTCAGGTTCACCTACGCAGTAGCATACATCAAGGATAAACTCATACGCTCGTCCACTCCCAAATAGCGTGAAAAGAACCTGGAGGTGGTGTTAGCTGTGTTGCACAAGGCGGAACTTTACGTAAAGCCCTCCAAGTGTGAGTTTCTCCAGTAAGAGATTACCTTTTTGGGTAACTTTACTTAAAAAGGATGGTTACACCATTCCCCATAAAATTTGAGTCAATATTCAAGTGACCCACTTCTATGACCCAGAAACAACTTCGGAGCTTCTTGGGCACAACCATATTTCTTAACAAATTAACTACCGCCCTCTCACAGCAGGCCGCGCCGCTGCATCCCCTAGCCAGGAAGAATGTTCCATACCAATGGATAGAGGATTACCAGATGATGTTTGACGCCATAAAGAGGTATTTTGGGACCCCATTCTCAAACATGTGGACTCCACCAAGCCATTTATTGTAGCATGTGAAGCCTCATCCGCCACTGTGAGGGCAGTATTGTTGCAATTTAGTGATGATTGGGAGCACCCAGTCACTTATTTTTTGTGAAAGTTTACTTCATCTAAACAGTCCTGATCCATTTAAGATAAGGAGTTGGCTGCTGTGATGTGGTCTCTTACCCACTAACGGTAACTTTTGTGGGCGCAGAATTAGATGACCAAGTGGACTATTCATCAGGCCCTTATATATCTTTGGAAACTTCAGAAGCTGGAACATCGTCAATTCCAGACATATCATAACCTCTGTAGTTTTGACTTTATAATAACTTGTGAAAGGGGGTTTGAATGTTCTACCCTATTTTTGACTCAAAACCCTTGATTGAGTCCAGCGGAGGAAAATGATAAGGAATTAACCAAATTAATTATAAAACATAGCTTGGCTATTGTTCCTCCCCCAATAATAGTGGCAGATTGGACCCTGAACATGCCTTTTGCATCTTGGGTATTGGTGGGTCAACCACCATGCCTGGAGGTCCTGGAGTTGTTGGAAAGCTGGCACTTCTGACGCATAAGTGGTTCCATTATTTGTTGGTATAGGGGATCATTAAGTTTTGGTCAATATTGTGGGTGCCACTTCAACTCCACAATAAGGTCATTTGGGCTCACCATGACCCCAGCGGTTGGCAACCCAAGGAAAAAAGAAATTCCTTGATTATTTTTCTTGTATATACAACTGGCCGGGTATTCTTAAGGATATTCTGGTGTGGATTATGAATTGCATGAATGCACTTAATTGAAGTTGGAAAATTAGATAAAAATGGTCTTTTCCATCCCCTGCAGCAGGTAGAGGGTCCGTGAACCTCAATAATAATTAATTTTATTGTTGAGCTCCCCAGATTCAATGGGTTTATTGTAATTATGGTACATGGACTGCTTTGCCAAGTTCTCACCCAGCATACCTTATTCATCAGCCATCACATCTTCAGAGATAGCTAACTCTTCATACTAAATGTGTTCTCAATTTTTGACTTGCCTCAGGAGATCATGAGTTGATAGTGGCCACAGTTTACAAGGCAGCTTTGGACTGAGATCCTAGCGCTTTTGAAGATTAAGCCGAGCCACTCAACCTCATATCATCCTCAATCAGACAGTCAAACGGAGTGGGTGTTGAGATTTTCCCTATTAGAGATGAAGCCTTGACTTGTGTTAATTATTTAGTTATAATTAATGCCAATTATCTTTAATCTTTAATTATATATGGTATACTATTAGACTATATTATATCACGTCTAATGCTTTTTTATGAAGCAACATGTGATATCCATCAATTATACTGGATTTAAGAACTAAAAAAGGAGTTAGCAAAATTGAATTACTCTCCATGTGATCCACTGATGGAATAAGCAAGCTTAGTTCATGGCTAAAATTATTCCTGATTACTCTAATCTATCTAATCTTAAATTATTTGTTTAACCTTGACATTTTGTTTAACTAAAATTAACATACTTCCATTGTACTATAAATAGTATTAATTTCTTTATAATAAAGTAACTTTCCTTACAGAAATATAGCTCTTTAAAGTTACTTGTCATATTTATAATTATATTTCAGTGCAAAATCCAAAAATTGGTACATTGAGCCCGCGGGAACCTCTTTACTACAGTCATTTGTTTCTGTTACAACACTAAGGAATTTAAATAGAATGCTGAATCTCTATTACAGGTCATGTCCTATTCAATTTTTATATATTGAATTTCAATGAAAATTCAACAACTGTCCAACCACTGCAAAGAGATTAGATGACCTGACTCAATTTATTATTGAATTGAGTGCAAATTCTGACTGTGGGTTAACAAAATTCTCAAAGTATGCTTTGCAGTTACGCCACTGTCATGCATTATGCCTGGATGGACGAAGTTCTGTTGGCTCAAATTATGTATAATGATGATACTAATGTATTTACTGGTTTCTTGATGTAAAGGCTACGATGGGGCAAAACTACTCGTTCTCTATTAAGATAAGTTTTTTCCTGAAGTTCCAGCTGCTGTGGACCACGCGCAAAACATAATGAGCACCCACAGTCCCTGGTTCAGGAGCACCTGACTAAGGCCATCATTGATTAAAAAGGTTTTGCAGACCAGAAACGTCTCCCATCCCATGAAATCATGGTGGGGTCCTCAATTATGTTGGACAAGCACAATCTGTGGATGCAGGTTCCATTCTCTACATTTATAAAGCATATGCTTTGGGCCCCATGTAGTGAAGGAATATTTGGGCAAAAGCGCATTTCAGTTGATGCTCCCAGCCCAATGGAGACAGCACACCCCATTTTCCACGTTTATCAATTACCCACATTTAAGGGGAAGACCTGTCAGAACCAGAGTCTATAACGATCAAGAGATTAGAGGAGGCAGAGGTCGAGGTAATCTTGCCTTCCTGGAAATCAAGCCATTTAGCTCATTATCAAGTGGCCTGGATGGGGTTCTCAACATATGAGGATAGTTAAGCTAGCGCCCAGACTGTGCCAATTGTGGATAGTTGATGGAGGTCTTTCATTTTCTTCATCCCGACATTCCTTGTCCTCCCCCAAAAGTCATCACACTCTTTTTTCAATAAGTTGCCAAAAGCCCATAAGAATGTCACGCTCACTCAAGTTCCTGGTTCTGCTCTCCCTGTCAAAGAGAAAGGACAATAAGTCTGGGGGAGCCCTCCTACACCTCAACCATGAAGTATTTCCATTCCACACGAAGAACGAGGTGATGAAAGTCTTGGGGACCAGCCCTTGAAGCTGGATAGGGTTCAGCACCCTTTCTGGATGAAGAGGGGCCCTAAGTCTCCTGTGGACCTTCTGCAACAACTGGGTGACCTCGCCCACATGATAGATGAGTGCTCAGTAACAGCTTTTCTCCACAAAGCCACCCCACTCCCACCCCTTCCCTCCTCTTCAATCCTGGTAGGATTGATAAAGGGGGTCTGCAGGGAGGTGGTTCACTTTAGGGGCTTGGAGGGGTCCTGGAGGCCACCCACTCCCTAGGCCAGTCATGGGGAAAAATTGGGAAAATTGCAATTCCAAGTGCCAGAGCCTGGCTGATAATTTCTGGACTGGGGGGATGGTTTGGGCTGGCCGGGTTCAGGAGCTAGATCAGAACATGGCTCATATCGAGAACCTGGGTGCAAACAGCTTGGATTATTGGTTCGGATGTTCTGAGGCAGTTGCAGGAGTTCAGATCATGTGAGCCACCAATTGTGGGATTGGACCAAATCACAGCAAACAGAATCCATGGTCCCCTGCCTTCTGAGACAAATCTGAAATGCCCAAGTTGTGTGAATCAGTTGAGTTGAGTCATCGGGACCTAGTTCAGTAGCATCAATTTGGCTTGGTCGCAAGAAGTTGGAACTAGTTGCAAAGATTTTCTAAGCTTCTGCCAAATTGGGAGCCACCTTTCACCCCCCTCTGAGTTAGCCAACCAGATTCCCTCCCCATTCTATGAACAACCAATCCCCCAACTCCTCACTATACCTATTGAACTGTTTAAAAGGCAACTGGCCCCACCAAAGGCAGTTGTCAGTTCATCCTTTTTGCATTGTCAAATTAAAAATCTGTGTATCCACTTAGTTTGCCGTGGATTCTGCCCACTTTTAACACAGATTTAAGCACAATTATGTCATTTGATCCAACGAAATGCACTGTTGCCCAGATCCTTTTCCCAATGTTTGCAGACTGTATAATCTGTTCAATTGATCCCACCACATGGCAGCGGATTGTTGACATGGTAATCTGGCCTGTCCCTGAAGGTGAGCCCACTGTTCCATTCATTCCTTCACATTTATTAAACGGAGGCAATTCTGTTTATTTGGACGTCAAGTCTGCCAAGTCTGCTCCCCAGGGGAGTGGTCTCAAGTCATCCCCTGGGCCCACTGTGCGTGGGTTTGGCTCCGTTCACCGCCCCTGCCACTGTGTGTCAGCTCACCAGCAGGACTTAGAGTGTCCCCACTTGGGGAAACTTAGTTCCAGCCCTCATATGGGGTTTCCTCCACTTCTACCCACATTCCCAGTAACGTGGTGGTCTCTGGGCCGCCTTCTGCTGGTGTGCAGGCCTCTACTTCAAGTTCTGAAGGCCGGCAACTGCAATTCCTGGAGGAGTCGTCATCCTCCCTGCCTCTCCCACCCATGGGGGTTGCCCCCGTAAGACTCGCAGTTGCCCCCAATGCAACCATCTGGTTTTCCTTAAGGGCCTTTGCTATGTTATTGAACGCTTGCTTCCCTCACATGTCCCATAGATCCCCACTTATCTTAGGCACTTGGACCTCTATGCCTCTGGCATTCTGGGCCCTCCACTGGGTGCTCACGCACTCTGACTGGGAGCCCAGTCTATTTTCCTTAGCCGCATCTGTGACATAATGAACTAACCACTAGTTTTGGACTTCTCCGCCCTCCTCGCTGGGGAGGGCAATGCGCTTGCCTATGCCCTCACTTTAAGTGTGCTTTCTCTTTGTGACCTGGCCTTCTCCTACTGGGAGGTAGCATCGTTCAACTGGGCTTGCCGCCAGGCTCAGGTTAACTGGTCCCAGGTCCACCAGGCACCAACGGAGAATGTTACCCCTTCAGCAAATGCAACAGGGTTGGTGGTTCCCCCTGTCCCCTCTAATGAGGTGGCAGATCAAGTCCTGGGCGTCGAGGCTGAGATCCAGGTGCATCTCACTGTTGATGGGGGGAAGTCTCCACTTCCCTCTGATACACAGCAGTTTGTGTCCCTCCTTGATGCTTTGGATGGGGATGCCCGCTGTTGGGTCAGGGGAGTGATTCGCTCTGCTGCCAAGCTGGTCAAACCCAACTCCTTGTTAGCGTTGGTTACCTCAGCGGTACAGGCCCCTGAGTCAAGACCAGAACGCCTCCTACGCTTGTTTACGTTGGGACAGGCAGCCACAGACCTGGCCTCCTTGATCGAGGCCTATGCGGTCCTGGCTCCCACAGTCCCCATTCCAGTCGAAATCACAGTCTCCAAATTCTGCGTGGCCCTGAATCCCGTGAGGCAGCCCATACCGCTTGGGATCACCTCCCTGAATTTTTAGATGTTGTTTCTGTAGCTCGGGCAATTGAGGCCAGGCCCTGGCACAATCCCACCTGTCCTGTTACCACTCCTGAGGCACCTCGCACTACGCCTCCTCCTGCCAATGGGTGCAGCCAAGTGAAGCATCCCCCTGGTTTAGCTACCTTGTGTTCCCCAGGGGCATCCTTGGTGGAAGCCCCAAAAAGGAGTCCCTGCTGATGATACTGCTGGCCTTGAGCTCATATCAGGAGGCAAAACGTTGGGTCTCCAGTGCTGAGAGTCTGTTCAGGGTGATGATTTCGTCCCCCATGGGTGGAGGTTACTCAGTGTGATGAGATCATTCCCCAGGGAGAATCTGTAGCCCCCTGGTGAGAGTGGGGGTGGTGGTGCGTATCAACCCCCATTTACCTATGTGGAGCAAGGAGGTGTTGGAGACCCCAAACCAGCCATGCCCTACCCCTGCAGATCTGGCTAGTACTTCTGATGTTGGGATACGGGCCCTCCTCAGGTGCCCTTTCGCTAGCTCACCCCAATAAAGAGACCAAGCATATTTCTTGTTTCCAATTTCCTTTCCCTCAGAGTCTGGGGTAGTCACAGTGCAAGCCCTTCTGGACACCGGGGCAGTGGGTGACTTTATTGACCTTGCTGTGGCCTAGTCGTTGAGTCTAGTGATGGATGAAGCTTCCTTCATTCTGGGCGCCTCATCTGAGAATTTGATGTCCTTCCGCATCCAATGGCCAGTGCACTTCTTGATTCACAACTTTGGTTTCACCAACCATTTCTTTGAAGTACAGGATTTGCTTTATCCTGTAATCTTGGGGGTGGGCTGGTGTCGCCGCCAACAAGATCATATCAATCTTGCCACCAACTCCTTGTTGTTTAAAAACCTCAAGTTGAGTGGTGAGAAACACTTGTTGATAACCTTTTCCCAGGGTACATCCCTCAGTTCCATACCCCACTGGATCACAGTCTAGCTGACCTTCCTCTGGATTTTCCCCCGTGCTTAGCTCCATACAGGGACATCTTTGACATGTCCCTGGCAACCAAGCTCCCATCCCACTATGAGTATGACTTGATGTTCCACTTGACGGTCAACCTGGTCAAGATCAACTGCCCCCTTTACTCTATATGGAGGAAGAAGATAGGGCTCTTGGCAGTTGGTTGGACAATATGTTAGAGAAGGGGTGGCTCATCAAGAAGATGTATTCAATCGCCACCCCTGTGGTCTTTGCCAGGAAAGCAGATGGGTCCCTGCTCCCCTGCGTTGACTATGTACACCTCAACAACATCACCGTTCTATATCCATACCCTTTGCCCTTATAAAAAAGCATAGCACAGGCCATCGCCAAGTCTCATGTCTTTTTGAAGTTGGACCTGGTGAATGCCTTCAATCAGGTGAGGGTGGTGAGGGGATGGAGTGGCTCAAAGCAAATTTCACTCACTGGGGCCTTTTCCAGTTCAGTGTGATGTCATTTGGCTTGAAGAATGCGCCAGCCACAATCCAACGCCTGATTGACGATGTGCTGGGGGGACTTGCATTTCTCTTGTGCGGTAACCTATTTTGACAACATCCTGGTCCATTCCCCCACCGCTGAACAACACGTCAGGGACCTCAAAGTGGTTGTGGCAGCCATTCACAAGGAAGGGCTATTCATGAAGCCTCCAAGTGCGAGTTCTTCAGGGTCGAGTATCAAAATCTGAGGATTGCCTGCTTGGAAATTAATATCCTGCACGTCCATTTGGGCTGAAGTTCCTTTTGCTCCTTGAAAACGCCTGTGGTTTATGGTATTAGACCCATCTATTAACTCACTAGGCCAATTAAATTTGCCTCGACTCTTCTGGCCAATTATGGGCATAATTTTTCTTTGTAATTGGGAACTTCATCCAAGGCAGGATTATATACAAACTGGAGATTTGGTCCTTCCAGTTTGTTGACACTTCTCCTAGGTTGGATTCAGGATAAAAACCAGGAAAAGGATAAAATAAATAAGACTTTAATCACAAGCTATTTATTAGATAATGGTCATTAGGCCAGGGGCCAGTATTTATACCTCTAGGGCATCTCCTGGCCACATCCAGAAAATATTTCAACAACCATTTTGCCACGCAGTTTGGACTATGACTGAAATCTTTTCTTAGGTTCATTAGTGGCAAAATACTCCCAGAATCGTGAGGATTTCAGGTATAAAATTGCGATAAAAGAGATTAAAAACTCTCTTTAACCGCTCAAAGTCACTTTTGAGCGATTTTAAATTTAAGTTTATTTATCTACAGCCATATGTCCAAAAACCTATTCTTTGATGTCCTTGGCTCTGCCGCCTGCCACCCCAGTGTGGGGTAGCAGTGCACCCCCACCTAGCGTTTTCCGCCCTGCAGGCAAGCACGTTCAGACGGGTTCAAACAGCCCGCCCACTGCTTCCAACCGTTTTGTCCCCCCACGGGACTTAGCGCTCCACCTGGCGCGCGTCCACCCTTCTCTCCCCCATCCTCTCGCCCTCCCTCGCTCTGCTATCCGCTATTGCCTCAGAGTGGACTATGGGCGTTTGTTCCCATATGCCGATAAGGCAATTATTGACCTAGCCACTACAGCCTTTGCGCCAGCTGGCTTTATAGACTTCCGCCCTTTTAAGGGCTACTTTGACGTTGGGTTCCAATCTGAGGAGGATGCTGAAGCGGCAGCACAAATCCTATAATTTATAAAAAAATCCCCATTCCCACAACCCGTACTCGCCTCCCTTCAGACACCACGCTAGTGGTATCCTTTGCAAATCTCCCATCCCACCTTCCACCCCAGGTTTTGTATGACCAGTTGGTCGCGGGGCTCATGGCTTATGGCACTCAGCCCAACCTAATCTTTGCCATTCCATCTGGTGCAGAACGCCTTGCTGCTCCTCGTGCAACAGCCACCATCATACCACACCACCCTACCATAGCCCAACAAATCCCACCCCGCGCTAGTGTGGCTGCAGCGCCAGATCATTTCTTTTGGGCTCGGGTCAATAATGGTAGGCAGTCTTGTTCCCTCTGCTTTGGCATCAACCATGCAAAAAGAGCGTGCCCTAAGGCCAAATCCGCTGATGCAACTTCTGAGCCCCCCTCTGAGGTTCAGTATGGGGCACTTTGCTGCCCCCTCCCACCCTCCAATCTCGTTCAGTGGGCCCACATGGAAAATCAACCCCACCCAAAACCTCCATCCTCACTCTCCCACCTAAATCTAAGCCAGCCAATCAGAGCAATGCTTGGACCAACATTTACACCCAAGCAGCTGCCCATTCGCCCAATCCTACCCACTCAAATTTAAATGCCACTATTCCAGTGAACCAAAATCCATGGGATCTATTGGCTGAAACTGACGAATCAGGTAATATCCTCATTAGTAAGCATACAGGTCAACCTCTCTGCCATGGCGATTATGGTCGGGCAGAATTTTTCCTTCCCAACTTTGATGAAACCCCTACCCCTCGCCATTTCGCTCCTCTACCCAATACAGCCCCCTTCCAAAGTGACCAACAGCTCGCCTTAGCTGCGGTGGCCTCTCCTCATTGCCCAAAACTACGCACCGCGGTGGCCCAGTCAGTGGCTCAGCTCCAGCATGGCCTGCCCACCATCTTCTTCCCCCCGACTTCCCTGAATCTCCCTGCAGTGACATCTCAAAACTATTTGATGATGCTGAAATCGCTGTTATGAATGTCACAACGCTTGCTTCATTCAACCCCTCAGCCAAAATCACCCGCCACAGTATCTCCCTTTTCACCCAACTTCCTGAAGCCCGCAAAGAAGCTGAAGTTCTCCTCGCAGCTTTTGTTGAAACACTTTCCCATCATTATCTTGATGCAGAAGTGGAAAACTCCTACTACGCTGACCTCAGCCCCCACTATGCAGATGCCCCAACGCCCTGGCTCTCTGCTCTGATCTGGTACTGTAACCAACACCCCTTGATCGAGGTGGGTCTTTCTGAAAACCAACCCCCGACCCCTCCTCACCCTCTGCCATGGTGGGTTAAGCAGTTTCTGCTTCCCACCTTTTTGTAGTTTGTTTTGCCGTTTTGAGTGTTGTGATCGGTACTGTCTGTCCCCTGGTCAGCATACCTCGAATAAATCTAGAATTTAGTTATCTAGATTTCTTTTTTTAAATTGCGATAAAAGCATGCAAAGTTGTCCTAAGATCTTCAGGATTTCAGTTTCATCATACTGCTGAAGAGACACACATTCTGTGAAATTTTGGCCTCAATTGAAGAAGTTGATGCACCCCTTAATCAGGACGTCAGCAGGCCTCTTCCTTGATAGCCTTAAGTAACCCCCTTTGGGCGGTCCACGTAAGTGCTATCATACTGATTATGTGTATCAACATATAAATCTGCCCTAGGTGGATAAAGATAACGTTGTTTGTTTGTTTAATTGTCCATGGGGCTTTTAAACATAACTTCAGGTCATCCCCAAATTATTTTGTATACGATTGAATTGTTTGTGTTTTAATAATTGGGACCAATTGCCAAGATTTGATGCATCAGAATCAGCCATAATATGAGAGCATATTCAGGCTGAGTGCCTGATAAATAACTTGATCAAATTGTAATTGAGATAATCAGCCCTAGTTGTATAATTGTAATAAGCTTTACCTCAAGTGTTGAAAGGATAATTGGCCTGATCTGATGGTTGTTGAAGGATTATTTTTGAGTCAACCACCAGAATCTGACATTTCCCCCTCTTGACTTGAACATAAGCCCTAAGATTCCTGATTAGCCTATATTGGTCTTTTCTATTGGTCCAAATACCCAACGAGATTAGAGTTAGTTTCTCATTTTGGTAACTTCAGCTGGACTGGCCAATGGGTCTGAAAAATGATGGACCAAATGCTCATCTTTTCTGAAGTTGGATCCCCTCCCCAACCTCATTTTTGAACTAAAAATTAATTAGTATAGAAGTACTTTCTTTGAGCTTTGGGTTTGTTTTTGTTTATTATGGTTTTATGTTTTTTAACTTTTTCTTTTCTTAATTGGCCCACTTATTAAACCTTCTTAGGAATTTTGCATGGACTTGGTTGTATATATGGCCTGTCCTAATATCCTTGATGGTGTATATGAACTTAGACGTTTTCTCAATTACTTTGAATGGCCCAACCCAGTCTAACTTTTGCATTTGGCCTGATCCGTGGGTGTTGCAGAATAGAACTTTGTCATTAACTTCAAATTTGTCAAGAGGTTAGCAATTCTTTAAGTCCTTTTGATGTTGGCCTTTTTCCCTATTAAAACTTGTGCTGCCCATGGACTTTTTGAAAGGTCTAATATGCTATGATCTGGGAGCTCCTTAATCTCCTTGGATACTGCTTCTTATAATGATTTTGAGCATCTATTTGGGCATAATCAAATAGGTTTTTGACCTCCAGTATCGATTTTGTGGGTGACACCATTAGCACAACCCAGGTCAAAATCATCTTGTGCGGATATTTCTTAGGTATTTAGAGAATAACTCCTGAGCTTGGCCTTTCTTGGAGTTTGTCAGGTTGCTTAAATCGGCCATAGGGACAACATTACTTATGCTGAGTTGGTCCTTATCAGGAATCCCTAATTTGACAAAAGTTCTGAACTCATTGAATGAGTGAATTTTCGTGGTAGGGAACAAATGCAGAAAAGCAATTATTTGATGTCGCCTGATGGAAATGGGCCAATTTTGCAGGTTTGCACACAAGATAAGTATTTCTCCGTGGCCTGAAAGGATAACACCAGGGGCAATGTTTGATTCACATCAGGAATTAGACTATGGTTGATATACTTCACCATAAAATTCTTCTGGTAAATTAATTGTTAGTCCCAACAGGATGATTACTTGTTCTCTGGATGGTATAGTGATGGTCTGATTCAATCAAAGCGGAATGCCATTTGACTCATTAATATGAGTGGGAAGTGGTTTTATCTTTGACTGAGTTTTGTAATACTCAATTGGGACAACTCCACTTTTGTAGGCCAGATTTATGACTAGGCCAGGTCTTTTTTTCTTGATAGCCTTATCACTGGTATAGTAAAGTGGAATAGTCTGGCCAAAAATGGTGAGAGTATCGTCCTTATGGTTGGTAATAACTACTTATCTTCTTAAGAAATTAGTCCCAATTAGGGTATCATAGTTTGTACTTGGCAACACTATGGCAGGTGCCATTACTACAATGGATCCAAATTGGAGTGGTAGGGTACTGTAGGCGCTCAGCGATTTGGTGGTATGCGCTCCAATGGTTCCATATTCCTGCAGTGAGCAACATCGGGCACAATTTTCAGTTTTTTAACCAATTTTGTACTGACTATATTGATAGGAGTGCCACTATCAACAATGGCCTGAATTTGCAACTTGTTCACTGCTATGTCCACATAAGTACATCCAGAGTAGTTTTCAGAAGTATTTATTGTGTGAATGCTTTGGCTGCTGCCTGATTCCAGGTGTAATTCTAGAGTTGAGAAAATATCTGAGAAGTTATCTTCTAAAGTCTTCATGGGAATGGCTACTTGAACGTTGCTAAGTTTAAGCAGGTCAGTCGAACATCTGGGTTGGTGGTCAAAACCCTATTAATAATCTGCTTTGCGTAGGGTTTTGATACTTCAGTTCGGGCTTCCTTGGTAAATTTAAGGTTTTAGTTGCTTTTGATGTGGCTCGAGTAGTGACCATCATGACATCATTAGCCACGATATGATGGAGGTTATCATTAGCAACATCTTCGACCCTAAAGAGCTCATCAGGATCAGATGGAACGGTTTGAAGATTGATAGATTGAATGCATTCCGCCTCTACTCCACCTGCTCTTTTTTCGCCTCACTGTCACTGTTAATTTCCATAGCAAAGTTGACCCCAGGCTTTTTGTTGGACCGTCTGTAGCATTGGTTACCAAGTGCCCTATTTGACCACATTTGTAGCATGTAAATGGCCCTGTTTGCTGTTTTTGCTCAAATTTTTTAGTTCATATTTTGGAATTTTTCCCCTTGTTGGACATCATGTTGTTTTTTGGGCCCAAAAATTGAGATTTCTGCTGATCTTTGGCTCAATTAGGTATGTTAAAATTATGGGAACAGCTTCTCAAGTAATTGGCGAGCTCTTGGATTTCCAAGCTTCCATTGATTGCAGGAAACATGACATTGTGCAGTTCACGGAAGGGAATAATTGTGCGCTCCAATGCAATCTTGGCATCAAACTTATCTATGCATTGCACCCACGCAGAACTTGTGCCTCATGGAAGAATCTATCTGCAAAGTCCTTAATAGTCACATTCTGGACAATTTGATATTAAGAAGCTCTCATTTTCGGGTTTCTAGTTTCTCAGGCCCTCCAAACTGTTTTGTTATAGCAATTTTGGCATCTATGTATGACCAATCATCACTCAAATAGGGCATAACGAGGTCACAGCTATGGACATCAAGTGTGTTAATCAGTGCCATCCTTTTGCATGGTCTGATGCTCCTCTCTTTTGCTTTTTTGAATAATTTAAGGAAGGAGTGAACTATCCATCCTTATCAACCTTTGGTAAATTCAGTGGCTTGAAGTCATCTCGCCCTATTTTAGGCATAGGGGTTGCACTTATTCTTGAGCGTCTTGGTGTATCATCGTCCATAACTGGCCCTCTTTCCCGTTGAGAAGTATCTGGAGTCAGGATTGATGCTAGGACTCTAGGCATAGAACGGATGTTTGAAATATCAGGTTATTCATCTGTGTCAACATCCGATGATTCAATTTAATGATATCGCTCTAAACTAATAGAAACTGACGCCTGAATTCAGCCCTTAGTTACTTTCTCAGGCAGTTTTTTGGCCGGATAAGCGGAGCTTTTTCCTACTATTTTTTTGTCAAAGTTTGGTGAGTATTGGCAGCCTTGCTGTTTGATGGATTTGAATTCTTTTTTTAGGCTGTTGTACTCCTCTTTGAATAAAGCTAGATTGGTTGCTAAGCTTTTTATATCTTTGTCCATACTGTCTCCTCGGGAATTTGCAGTTAATAGCTGCATTCTGAGTTCCCAATTTTCTGAGTAATTGCTGTATTTCTAGCCTGCAATATCGACACCACAGTCCAAAGTTTAAAAAATTCCTCTTTGTTCTGAGCATTCTCTTCATCCCTATTTGGGACAGCTGACTTTGCTGCAAGGTCTTCATAGTTTTTGTTGATAGTTTCCAGTTCATCCCAAACATACTCTTCAAATTTTTCAACTTTTACACATAACTCTAGGTGATTTCTTTGACCCGCGGTAGCATGTATGGTAAGTCGTTCTGATTGAAACAATAGGTAATCTGAATGGCTTTCCAGCTTTTGACAACGGTTATTCATAGTTTGTACCCATTCTTGGATAACCCATGGTGGGCTAGAACTTCTGCGGCTATTTTTGGGACACCTTCATTTAGAAGCTCCTCGAGGGTGTTTATTCTCCCATGAGCTTGATTGGCAAGTCCCATATTGTCAACAATTGTTTTTTGGTTTTCAGCAAAACTGGAATTTAGCTTGTCCAGTAGGGCATTTTGGGAAGATTGTTCTTCCCTTTACACATGTAGATTTCCGTGATTTCCAAATTTTGTATAGCAATTATTCGCTGGGTATGCTTAATTGAGGGTTGAACAAAGTTAACCAGGAATTCATTAGTTGCTAAACTGTCAGTGAGACGTTTGGCAAGGGATGCCATAGTAGCGTCACAGTACTTCATATATATCTCCATCTTGAGTGCCTGATCCTTAAGATAGTAGAACATGCTGAAGGAGAGATCAATTTGTGAAGTACCAATTCTAAAACCCTGATATAGAGTATCCAGCATAGCTTTTACGCTTGCAGATGTAAGATCAATGGGGCTGGTTGCATTTACATGAGCTCCCCCCACTGTGATAAGATCCAGGGAGTAGGAGGTACCCGCTTCTGAGCCATGGCAGCTGGTATTAAAATAATCTGAGATTTTCTTATCACTAGTTTCCATCACATTGTTGCTTTCAAATATGGTGATTCTGCCAGAATTGGTCATGGGAATCCATTTTGGAGAATGTAACCGGTTTTGAGTGAGCACCAGTTGTCAAAATCCGAGGATGCTCACTTGGAAATTAATACCCTGCATATCTATTTGTGCTGAAGTTCCGATGGTTGATCCTTGATAATGCCTGTGGTTTACGGGATTTGACCCATCTATTAACTCACTAGGCCTATTAAATACTCCTCGACTCTTCTAGCCAATTTTTGGCATAATTTTTTTCTTTGTAATTGGGAACTTCATCCAAGGCAGGATTATATACAAACTGGAGATTTTGTCCTTCCAGTTTGTTGACACTTCTCCTAGGTTGGATTCAGGATAAAAACCAGGAAAAGGATAAAATAAATAAGACTTTAATCACAAGCTATTTATTAGATAATGGTCATTAGGTCAGGCGCCAGTATTTATACTTTTAGGGCATCTCCTGGCCACATCCAGAAAAGATTTCAACAACCATTTTGCCACGCAGTTTGGCCTATGACTGAAATATTTTCTTAGGCTCATTAGTGCAAAATACTCCCAGAATCGTGAGCATTTCAGGTATAAAAATTGCTATAAAAGCATGCAAAGTTGTCCTAAGATCTTCAGGATTTCAGTTTTATCATACTGCTGAAGAGACACACATTCTGTGAAATTTTGGCCTCAATTGAAGAAAATGATGCACCCTAATTGGGACGTCAGCAGGCCTCTTCCTTGGTAGCTTTAAGTAACCCCTTCAGGTGGTCCACATAAGTGCTATCATGCCAATTACGCGTATCAACATATAAATTTCGCCCTCAGGTGGAAAATTGATACCGTTGTTTGTTTGTTTAATTGTCCATGGGACTTTTAAATGTAACTTCAGGTTCTCCCTGAAATATTTCATATACGATTGAATGGTTTGTGTTTTGATAATTGGGACCAATTGCCAAGATTTGATGCATCAGAATCAGCTATAATATGCAAGCGTATTTGGGCCGCTCGCCTGATAAATAACTCAATTGTATTCTTATTGAGAAATTGGCCCAAGCTGTATAATTGCAATAGGCGTTAGCTTAAGCGTTGAAAGTCTAATCAGCCCAATCTGATGGTTGTTGAAGAATTATTTTTGAGTCAACCACCAGAATCTAACAATGAGGTTACCTTCCTAGGGAATCTCGTCTTAAAGGATGGTTATTCTTTTCTCCCAGCAAGTTGGAGGCCATTCATTCTTGGCCTACCCCAACAACTCAAAAGTAGCTTCACAGCTTTCTGGGTACTGTCACCTTTTTAAGGAAATTTTCCCCAGCTCTTGCGCAACTGGAAGCCCCATTGCATCCCCTCACTGGTAATAACGTCCCCTTTATTTGGTCCCCCTTGTGCCAGAAGGCGTTTGAGGGTATCAAGGAGGTGTTTGTCACAGCCCCTGTCCTGCGGCATGCCAACATTTCCTGGCCTTTCATAGTAGCCTGCGATGCCTCATCAGTGGCTGTGGGTGCTGTAATGCTGAAGGAGCACAAGAGAGTTGAGCACCTGGTGGCCTATTACTCTTGGAAGTTTACCACAACTGAGCAGGCCTGGCTGATATATGATAAGGAGCTAGCGGTGGTGACGTGGTCACTCACCCACTGGCGATATCTCCTGCAGGGCGCCCTGCACGAGGTTACTGTTCAGACGGTCCATAAGGCCCTGCTTTATTACCATAAACTTCAGAAGTTAGGTCATTGGCAGACCTGCACATATCAAGATCTCTGTGAGTTCCAGTTTAGGTATGAATTCATCCAAGGACCACTGAACGTTTTGCTGGACATGCTCAGCCGCAACCCCGCCCTGTTTCCTAATGGGGAGGAGGACCCCTTGGACCATATGACGGTGGTGCCTCCCTCACAAATCCTCACATTGGCTCCTCCTGTCATGTCCTTTGTTGATGTAGACCCAGCCACTCTGCTCCTCCCACGTGTCCTTGCTTCCCAAACCTGCTGCCCAGAAGGAATTGAGCTTCTGGCTGACTTGGAGTCCATGTGTCACAAGAAAATTTTATATGCCTTATGGGATGGGACAATCTGGTTCCATGGTTAAGTTTGGGTTCCTCCTTCCTTACGCAGTCGAGTCATTGAGGAACACCATGTTCCCCAGACCGTTGGCCACCATGGGATCAAAAATGTGCAGATCTCATCAAGAGAGTCTATAATTGGCCTGGGTCCTCAAAGGATATTCCCATTTTGGATCTCTTGTTGTGTCACCTGCACCCAGGCAAAATTTGATCGTCTGGAAAGAAGGGTTTGTTGCACCCCTTTCAGCAGGCTGAGGGAACATGGACCTCAGTCTCCGTGGATTTCATCATGGAGCTTCCACCCTCCTGTGGTTCTGATGCCATAACGATAGTCATGGATCGGTTTACTAAGTTGGCACTCTTCATCCCCTGCCTCTCTTCTATCACTGCAGTAGAGACCAAAAATTTATTTGTCAATCATGTCTTTGCCATTTTCAGTCTCCCCCAGGAGATAGTAAGTGACAGGGAGCCTCAGTTCACGGCCTAGTTCTGGGAAGAGCTGTTGATTCTCCTTCACATCAAGCCCTGTCAATCCTCGGCCTATCACCCCCAGTCCAATGGGCAGACTGAGCGGGTGAAACAGGTACTGGAGCAGTACCTGCGCTGCTATGCAACGGCCACACAAGACACCTGGGCTAAGGAACTACTGCTAGCACAGTTCATGTACAACAACCCCCTCCATTCTTGCACCAACTTTTCTCCATTTGAGGCCACCTTGGGGTATAACCCTCATTCCAGATTGGTCCCCGACTCTCCACAGCAGTTCCAGCTGCTAAGGACCGTGTGAGCTCTCTCTGCAAGATGCATAACCTGCTCTGCAAACACTTGACAAAGTACATTGAGGACTACAAAAGGTTTGCTGATCAGAAGCGCCTTCTGGGCCATGAGATCATGGTTAGTTCCCTTGTCATGTTGGATACCCGCAACCTCCCCATAAAGGCCCCCACCCGCAAGCTCTCAGCCAAGCGCTTAAACTTTTTTGAGGTTGAGAAGGATTTAGGCAATAGAGCCTACCACCTGAGACTGCCCGCACGTTGGAAGCAGCACAATGTCTTCCACAATTCCCTTCTGACCCCTTGTAAGGGGGTGTTGTAATTTTGCCCATATTCCCATCCTGCTAGATTACCTGGTATTGCAAGGGAAAAATTCCCTAAAGCAAGTGAATTGGAAATCGGTTGACCCAAATTTTGGAGGAACTACATTTGGGGGATTTTAGGATATCTGTCTGGTCAAATCCATTGGGGATCGATCTGAATGAATACCTAATACCCTATTGGCGGAGCAGCCAAAGAAATAAGGGCATCTGATAGTGATTAACTATCAGGTGTAACTTTTGGGATCGGTTGGGTTTCATCACTGACTGATTGGGAATGTTTAATGAGTTGTAAGGCGAAGGATGACGCCTGCAACTATCAAATCAATCGGTTGGTGAAGTGATCTGCCATAATGGGTAAAAGGTCCCATTACCTAAGCTGTTGCTAGCCAATTATAGTTGATTCACTTGGATCAAGAGGAAGACGTTAGGGATACGTTTCTGACTCTTTCGGTTTGAGGTCTCAAGGATGTCCAACGTCATAATCCTAGCCAGGATTGGGAAAACCATTGCTGCCGAGATGAGGAAGGGCGATTCAATGGCAATGACTGCCGTTTCATTGAAGAGGTGTCAACTGAGGGTTAGATGGCCGAATCCCCTATAAATTCTCTAGGATTTACTCTAATAAATTATAGTTAAAGACATATATACACTTATACATTACTACTTTAGAACATTATTAGTTTTAGTGTAGATTTGATAGTAGTTAGACTATTATTATCAAATGTGAAAATTTCATCTCAAGGATATTATTGCAGAAGGCAATAATTGGTAGACTCTCAGAGAAGAGTAGAGATCTGAGCGGGGATCTAGAGATGAAGGGAACCATGGCTAAGGGATTGCTGCTAACTGTGTGTTGGGCCAAAGGAGACTGCCATCAGAGGATCTTAACGAAGATTGAGTGGACAGGATTACAGGGAACGAATCCCTATGAGTACAATATCAAGTATTAATCAGAAATACTGGCCAAAGCATTGGGCCTGAAAATAATTCTAACTCAACTACAGATAATAGTAATCATATTATTATCAAATTATATATATTCTTACAATGCGAGGTGCACAAGGAAATCAAACCTGTGCATTAGAAAGATTACTAGGGTTGACCTCCAATAATCAACCCAACGGAGTAAATTTTTATAGTTGGTGCTCACTACAGGGGTAGTTGAGTAGAAGAATTTATCAGAATGTCGTATAAAGAAGAGATGCGCAAGTTGTGGACCAAGATCACCACAGTGAACCAGAACGCCTTAAAATCTGCAGACCACTGGGAGTTTGCAGCCTTAGAAGTATGATTCACCAAGGTGGAGGAAGGAGTTGACAACGTAGTCAACTTTGGGAATGAGTTACTTGGCAATAAAACTCATTAAAGAGGAAAGAAGGAGACCTCGTCTGAGAGGTCCTATTCCTGAAAATGGAACATGAAGTGGATCATGTTCATTTAAGAAAATTCGGTGCAGACATTGAGAAGTTAATGAATGAAAAAGAAATTAAAAGCACACAGAAGTGCAAAAGATTTTAACATGGCCAGTGATACCTAAGAAGGAATTCCTTGAATGATACTTGGGAAGATGAATACCCTGAGAAATATGCCACCCGCATTCAATAAAATTTCAGAGATGACGCCCAAAGTCACTCTGCAAGTGAGCCAAGTAGCTGAACCAAGAGAATCGGCCCAAAATGACTTGGAGGAATTCAGAGCAACCCCTAAATTGCCCACATTCCATTGGGATAACATCCAGCATCTTTCTGACTATTTGACGTGACCATGAATAGATATGGAAATCATCAGAAGGCGTTGACAGTCATGAACTGCTTGAACACTGATTGCAGGATCTGGTGTTACCCCACCTGGAGGGGGACAGCTGGTCTTATGCTGAGGCTAAAGTGGCAATAATGAAGGAATTTGGCAGTCCAACCAACATGTTGAAATGCAAGCAAGACTTTATGGGACTCAATTCCGTAAAGATGAGTCTCTTTCAAGCTTCACAGATCAATTCTACCAGGAATTGCAGATCCTGGCCGGAGCAAAGGTATAGATAACTTTGATGCAAGAATCGCCTTGCAAGCGGCCCTTCAGCCCTATCGCAATTTGCATCAAATGATGTCTACTGTATTTGTGACTGAGATAACTACCTTGCAAATGGTAGACAATTTGAAGATTTTGGGAGCAACGTTTGATGCTCCAAATAGAAGCTTCAAGTCAAATCCAGTCTAAAGTTCAAATCCCATGAAGGGAGGCGAAGGAGCAAAGGAGACTTTTAACTGAACTGTGTTGGGGAATAATCCCAAGAATTTCAAATGGTTAAACAAGAAAGAAAAGGTCTGCTAACAGTGTGGCGGGAAGGGCATTTCGCCGCACACTGCAAAAAGCCATAGGATCTCTTAATGTGGTCCAGGCTAAAGAGACAGCAGTAGCAAAGGATTTGGGAAAAGGTCCCGCTGTCTAGACAAGGAACAGTCTATAGCGGTGGAGAAACCTGTTCTCTCAATATTATGAACAAAGAAATAGATATTAGCGATCTGTTCGTAGACAATGAACAGGATCATGTATATCAAGTGGTCAACATGGACATAAACGCTGTGACCAGAGCTGGGAAAAGAAGGTTGACCTCAAGATAGTTCAAGAAGTTGCTCGGCCATATGCCTGACAACTGGTGGGGAAAATTTGGACTGCCAAAAAATCCTGATGAGATAACTGATGTTCACTTAGATGAGGCCAACCTGTCAATTCCCCTTGGCGTGATTAAGGAATCATTTCCTGAATTATTGGCGCAGATCATTCATACCCTAGATTCAGCTAATAACGCCGCAATTCACTCATTAAATACCCTATTACATTACTCCAAGTGTAAATATATAGATATTTAGGTGAATCGAGTAAGGGTATGGGCAATAGTCGACAGCAGAGTACCCATCAACAATGTGTCAACAAAGCTAGTGAAGAATATGAAGATTTCTCTAGACTTGGAACACAAGAAGGAATATGGAACATCTGGGCCAAACACCACCGCTTCCTGTGGAGCGTATAGTGTGCTGCCACTATGATTCAGGTCGTTGGTGGTATCCGCACCAGTGATAGTTTTGGCAAACCAAAACTATGATATCCTGATCCAAACAGAGTTTCTGTAGAAATATGGAGTTAAATATAACTTCAAGGATAATACGTTGACCATCCTGGGTCAGATGTTACCATTAGTATATCAAAGGAATGGTGAAGTTCCATTGAACCAGAAAAATAACTTTATCAACTTGATATATAATGATGGCATTGTACCAATTCAGTACCAATTAGTTGGTAGGAAGTAATGAGAGATGCCAGCCAAAATCCTAGAAAACTGGGGAATTCCTTTGCGGATCAAGAAGGAGAAAACCATACTGGCCAGATTGCAGATGATAGTTAACACAGGGTTGACTCTAGAGATTCCGGAGCTGTTGTATGGAGAAGTTGGAAGCCCCTGGAAGAGATCCAGAGTGGAGCCTTGGGTGGCTCCTGGGATAATTATGCCGGGCCATAGAGAAATATGAGTTCTCTTGGCAAATTTAAGCAAAAAACCGATGAAGATTAAGAGAAATCAAATTATTGCATTTATTTATTTAATTCTAACGGCAGAATTGAGATGATTCCATGATTTTGGGTCTCTTGAGGAAATGGGATTACCAGCTGGAGTGGCAAAAAGCGTCAACTTATTAGTTGATTGAAGCTGCTTACAGTTCTACCAGAAGGGCAGAAGGAGGAGGTGCTTAAATTATTCGAGAGATATTAAGAAGTATTCGCTCAGGATGATCACAATTTGGGATGCGCGCAAGGCATAATTCTCAAAGTTGATACCAGAGAAAATTTACCAATAAGAATGAGACCAATCAAAAGATCAAAAAGCTGCTGAAGCGGTAGTGGAAGATGAGCTCAGCAAACTAGTAAAGCATGGGCTTCTAGTTCCATCATCAAGTCACTGGGCAAGCCCAATTTTGATCATAAAGAAGAAAGATGGATCAAACCAGGTAGTGATTGACTATCAGAGGCTGAATAAAATTACAAAGAAGGATTTGTATCCCCTATTGAGGATCAACAATGTGCTGGACTGACTAGGAGAAGTGAAGTATTTCTCCGCGATGGACCCAATCTCACGAAACTGGCAGATCGACTTGCCAGCAGAAGACAAGGAAAAAAATGTGTGAGTATCACCGCACAGGGGTTATACCAGCCGACTAGGATGCCCCAGGGTCTTTGTAATGCGCCCACGACGTTCCAGAGGGCCATGGACGTGATTATTAAGCGACCTGAAGTCATTGTGCGCCCTAGTAAATCTGGACAATATCAATGTGTTCAGTAGAATGTTTACTGATCACCTTCAACACTTGGATGAAGTGTTTAAGAGACTGTCCGTGGCATAACCTAAAGATCTAACCATGGAAGTGCCACTTCATCAAGAAGGAGCTTGGATACCTGGGATTTGTGTTCAATGCAAATGGATTGCAGCCGCAACCCCATAAAATAGCAGCTATTGAACAGATGGCTGTGCTGAAGAGTGTCCAAGACATCCAAGTATTCCTTTGGATGGTTGGATACTATAGAAGATTTATTTGGGACTTTGCCCAAATAGCCGATCCTTCATTTCATTTATTAAAAGATCCGAAAAAAGGATTTGTATGGAATGAAGAGGCCCAGGACTCTTTCAATAAATTACGCCGGTACCTGATAAATTTGCCAATTCTGAAATATCTGACTTTTGATTGGGAGTTTATCATTCAAACTGATGCTTTATTGACAGCGATTGGCGCCATACTGAGCCAAGTAGATGAGCTTGGGGATGAACATCCGGTGGCATATGTGAGCTGGACATTCTCGGCCATGGAGAGGAATCACACTGTAACTGAGCGTGAATACCTTGCGGTCATTTACGCCTGTAAACAGTTTTGGGTGTATGTCCATGGAATGCACTTTAAGGTGGCGACGGACCACTCTTTGTTGCGTTTGCTACTCAATCTGTGGGAACCTGAAGGATGACTGCCTGATGGGCACTCAAGCTTTAGGCTTATGATTACAAGATAGTCCACTGAGCGGGGGCTTCTCACCAAAATGCGGATGGGTTATAGCAGTTACCAATGGTCCAGTTGGTATATCTGCAGGTAATGAGCTATTCCAGAGAATGGTCAAAGGAAGAATTGAGGATGAGCCTTGAGAAATCCAAGGTGCGCTTCAAAAAGCGATGGAAAATGCTGAGAATATGATTGGACAAGTATTCAAGATGATAAATGGGAAATGGCTATTATTCCCAAAACCATCAGAGAGAGCAGCAATCATTCAAGCCGCTCTCAAGGTTGCCAGTCATGGAGGCCTAAGAAAAATGACTGATCATATTTGCCAGTATTATTACTGGGAATCGATTAATTATGATGTTGCAGACCATCTGGCTTGTTGCATGGAATGCCAACTGCATAAACCACACAAGAATACAACTGGATACTGACTGATCTGACCTGGATTTTCATGGCACATAGTGTCTATCGACATGATGGGACCATTGATGATGAGTACAGGAGGAGTGAAATACATCATAGTAGCCATAAATCATCAGATGAAATGGGTTGAAATGAAAGCATTAACCTGAGTTGATGCTACCAGTACTGCGAGATTCATCCTGGATCAAGTAGTATACTGACATGGGTGTCCACAAGTTAATCTGAGCAATAATGGGACCAACTTCACATCCCATATGATCCTGAGGCTAAACAGAATAATGGTGATCCAGGGAGTGATGTCAGTACCATACCAGCTGGAGATGAACGGAATGGTAGAATAGGTCAATGGGACGCTAGCCATGATGCTGAGGAAGCTAGTTGTAGGGAGAATTTCCGTGTGAGGAACATACCTGAGTTCGGTGACATTCACCTACAACATCAGAAATCATATGGCAACGGGAAAGATGCCATTTGAATTACTTTATGGGAGGAAAGCCGCGTTACTGCCGATATTATATTTGGTAGTAGAACCTATGTTGGTGATGAATACTAAACAATACCTGAACTGACTGATGAGTATCCTGATTGATATGCAATTGCAAGCATTTGATAAAACCTTAAAGAAAAGGATACAAGCAAAATTGACGGATGATAAGTACTGACCGCCATTTGGAGAATATCAAATAGGAGAAAGAGTCACCTATTGCGATACATATGGTTTCAGATGAAGAAACAAGTTGGATGCAGATGGTCAGGTCCATTTGAAGTAATTGCTAAGATGGCAACTGATACTTATTCCATAAAGAATCTCTCTTGGATGGAAGAGTAGTAAATTGAGTCCATGCTAAGTATTTAAAGCGGTGTATCAAAGAAAAAAAAATAAAAGAGTTCTCAAAGGACCAATAAACCATTAAGTTGGTCATGTCCTAATGATTAGGTCAAGTCCGAAAAAGGACCTCTGAACCAATCTAGATGGTTAAGTCTGAAAAAAGGACCGCTGAACCATAGAAAACTGGTAGGTTTAAGTGCCCAGGATACAGTTTAGGGGAAAAAATGGACCTCTGAACCAAAACAAGGTCAAGTACCATAGAAAAAAAGGGAAATAAAAAAATGATAAAAGATATTGGAAAAAGAAGAGTGAGCTGATATATTTGTAAATTTTTATTTTTTATTGATTGTCCTCAGTTTGGGGATAATTCCGCCTATGTCGCCTCTTGGGGAGGGAGGATGAATCGTGGTAGGAAGGAATAGCCTGTCAAAATTGATATGTGATTGAACACTTGCAAGGGTGAGTCCTACTTGAAACCACATTCGTTGAACTGACGCCAAGCCCTGAGAGAACGTGACTAGAGGAAGGGAAATGAGTATGTTGGAAGATGCCAATTGCAAAACCCCCAGAGAGGGATGGAAAACAGCAATAAAGGAAGAGGCAATTGGCGAATAACCCCAAGTAATCCTGATAATTCACCGGCGCTGCGAGATTTAGTCTTGAGTGCCTGCCAATGGGCCTCATCAAGAACACCAGAAATGTGAGCCAGCAGCAAAGAAGGAATACTCAAGGGAGGTTGTCGAATCATACCCCCAATTAGCGCCATCATTGGAAGATAGCGATGGGAAGCTCCAGAGAGGAGGTAGTCAATCAAAGAACGGATTGCATCATGTAAACAATGACTATGGGCTTTGTGGAAGCTGAAGCTGAATAACCAATGAAAATCAGGCGAGGCTGGAAGCTTTGTTGACCAACTTGGAAGAACTTGGCTGGCAAAGTGGAAAGCATAAGTGGCAGTATCCCAATGCAGAAGGTTGTCCAGATCTGAGGGATTCAGCACTAATGACAATGCCTCAGTGACTTGCGCTTGAAGCTCAGCATGGGGAGCTCATAATGAATGCTGTTCCCGATTGAAAGCTCAGAAACCAGCACCATGGGTTGGTAAAATTGACTAAGTCAGAAGAGAAACTTGGGGAGCAAATCTGACCCAGCCAGGAATGAACGATCTAAAGCAGTTGACATAACCTCTGGAGCATCAAAAATGATGTTCATAGCCTCAGTGAAAGGAGCAGAATCCAGAAGGGCTTTGAAGTCCAAATTGGGGATCAACTGTAAGGGAAGAGTCAGCTGAGACTTATTTAGAATGATGGCACACCTGTTTTTGGTGGGATTGGATACCCTTTCCAGTAACTCAATGGAAGGACTAGCACCTTGCACCAGACTAGGCGTATGAGTCCTGGAAGGACCATAGAAGAGGTTCCGCCAAGCATCCTGACCCATCCATTGGAAGAGGCGGAGGTCCAAATATGACAGACTGTTCAGAAGTTACTGATAATAAGATTCTGAGTTTGACATATGAGCAGGACTAGAGAGGGGATGTCAGACTTATATAGGAGTTGATATTATGCACCCTACAATCCATTAGGCTCTAAATTTGGGAAATTAATTTTATAAAATTAATGAAATAAGCTTTCCAAGGGAAGGATTGAGTACGACTTACAGCCAAAAGGTTATGTTTGAAATAATGAAGGCGAACATAAATGAATATTTTTAATCAAGCCATGAAAATGAACATTGATGGCAAGAGTCTCCTGTCTAGGATGAGGAGAGAATCAGGAATTCGAGGACGCCAGATTAAGAAACCTGAATATGACAGCAGGTCGTATACCCTGATGGGGGAAAGCTGGATCCTGGGAAAAATATCATCACAAGTAAATCAATCAGCCCAGCATGACAAGAGGTCATTGGAACCGCGCTCTGAGTAGGCGGTAGCGAGGAGGAAGAGGAGGAATGCCATATGCCAAAAGGTTATCCCAAGCAGCGTTGAGTATTAATGAGTGTATTCCACTTGAACCAATGAAGTATTTGACCAGGTGTCCAAAGCGGTGTTTCCATGCCCAGTCCTTTTATCGCTGGAAATCTAGGCAAGAGGGGGATGTGTTGGGATTTTTGCCCATATTCTCAGCTGGCTAGATTACCTGGTATTTCTAGGGGGAAAATTCCCTAAAGCAAAGTGAATTGGAAATTGGTTGACCAAAATTTCAGAGGAACTACGTTTAGGGGACTTTAGGATATTTGTTTGGTCATGTCCACCAGGGATTGATCCAGATGAATACCTAATATCTTAACGGGTGGAGCGGCTGACAAAATAAGGGCATCTGATAGTAATTAACTATCAGCTGTACCAATTAGGATTGGTCAGGTTTATCACTGACTGATTGGGAATATTTGATGAGTTGTGAGGCGAGTGATGCCACCTGCAACTACCGAATTAAATAGTGGGTTAATTGACCTGCCATAATGGGTAAAAAGGCACATTACCTAAGCAGATCGCTAGCTAATTATGGTTGATTTGCTTAGATCGAGAGGAAAATGTTAGGGACACATTTCTGACTCTTTCCGTTTGAGGTCTTGAGGATGTGCAACATTGGAATCCTAGCCAGGATGGGAAAACCATCGCTGACAAGATGAGGAAGGGTGACGCAATGGCAACGGATGCCGTTTCATTGAAGAGTTGTCAACTGAGGGTTAGATGGACGAATCCCCTATAATTTCCTAGGATTTACTCTAATAAATAAAGTTAAAGACATATATACACTTATAAATTACTACTTTAGAACATTATTAGTTTTAGTGTAGATTTGATAGTAGTTAGACTATTATTATCAAATGTGAAAATTTCATCTCAAAATATTATTGCAGAAGGCAATAATTGGTAGACTCTCAGAGAAGAGTAGAGATCTGAGCGGGGATCTAGAGATGAAGGGAACCATGGCTAAGGGATTGCTGCTAACTGTGTGTTGGGCCAAAGGAGACTGCCATCAGATGATCTTAACGAAGATTGAGTGGACAGGATTACAGGGAACGAATCCCTATGAGTACAATATCAAGTATTAATCAGAAATACTGGCCAAAGCATTGGGCCTGAATGTAATTCTAACTCAACTACGGATAATAGTCATCATACTATTATCAAATTATATATATATATTCTTACAACGCAAGGTGCACGAGGAAAGCGAACCTGTGCAGTAGAAAGATTACTAGGGTTGACCTCTGATAATCAACCCAGCGGAGTAAATTTTTACAGGGGGATAGGCCAACGCCCCTAAGCCAATTGTAGTTGGGGAATCCCAGGAATCAGAGGTGGAGGCCATCATAGATTCCCATTGGTCCTACCAGACAATCCATTATTTGGTCACCTGGAAAGGTTACCCCTCTTTATGAGAACAACTGGGTGAACGCATGAGTTTGTACGAACTTCAAAGACCTGATCAAGGAATTCCACACCTCTCACCCAGCTGAACCCCACCCATCCCAGAAGATCGCGGCTGTCCTGGCCCTAAAGTTACCAGAGCGCCACTAGAACTACGCCTTGGTCCATACCCCTGGGGGGTGGGATCCTCCCAATTTGAAAAAGGGAAGGGTAGTGTAAGTCTTGGGGACCAGCCCTTGAAGTTGGATAGGGTTTAGCACCCTTTCCAGACAAAGAGGGGCCCTAAGGCTCCTGTGGACCCTCTGCCACAACTGGGTGACCTCGCCCACATGATAGATGAGTGCTCAGTGACAGCTTTTCTCCACAAAGCCACCCCACTCCCTCCACTTCCCTCTTCTTCAATCCTGATAGGATTGATAGAGGGGGTCTTCATGGAGGTGGTTTACGTTAGGGGGCCTGGAGGCCACCCACTCCCCAGGCCAGTTATGGAGAAGAATTGGGAAAATTGCAATTCCAGTGCTAGAGCCTGGTCAATAACTACTGTACTGGGGGGCCAGATCAGACTGGCCGATTCAGGAGCCAGATCAGAACATGGCTCAGATTGAGAACCTGGGTGCAAACAGCTTTGATTATTAAGTCTGATGTTCTGAGGAAGTTGCAGGAGGTTCAGATCATGTGAGCCACCAATTGTGGGACTGGACCAAATCACAACAAACAGAATCCATGGTCCCCTGCCTTCTGAGACAAATCTGAAATGCCCAAGTTGTGTGAATCAGTTGAGTTTAGTCATCGGGACCCAGATCAGTAGCATCAATTTGGCTTGGTCACAAGAAGTTGGAAAAAGTTGCAAAGATTTTCTAAGCTTCTGCCAAATCAGGAGCCACCTTTCACCCCCTCTGAGTTAGCCAACCAGATTTCTTACCCATTCTATGAACAACCAATCCCCCAACTCCTTCCTATACCTATTGAACTGTTTAAAAGGCAACTGGCCCCACCAAGGGCAGTTGTCAGTTCATCCTTTTTTGCCTTGTCAATTAAAAATCCAATTATCTGCTTAGTTTGCTGTGGACTCCGCCCACTTTTAAAACAGATTTAAACACAATTACATCATTTGATCCATTGAAATGTGCTGTTGCCCAGACCCTTTCCCAGTGTTTGCAGACTGTATTATCTGGTCACTTGATCCCACCACACGGCAGCGGATCGTTGACATGGTAATCCAGCCTGCCCCCAAAGGCGAGACCACTGTTCCATTCTTTCCTTCACATCCATTAAATGGAGACCCTTCCATTTATTCAGACGTTAAGTCCGCCAAGTCTGCTCCCCAGGGGGAGCAGTCTCAAGTCATCTTAGTCCCGTCATGCATGGGTTGGGCTCCTTTCGCCACCCCTGCCACTGTGGGTCCAGCTCACCAGCAGAACTTAGAGTGTCCCCACTGGGGAAACTTAGTACCAGCCCCTCCTATGGGGTTTCCTCCACTTCTACCCACATTCCCAGTAACATGATGGTCTCAGGGCCGCATTCTGCTGGTGTGCAGGCCTCTACTTCAAGTTCTGAAGGCCAGCAACTGCAATTCCTGGAGGAGTCGTCATCTTCCCTGCCTTTCCCGCCCATGGGGGTTGCCCCCGTAAGACTCGCAGTTGCCCCCAATGCAACCATCTGGTTTGCCTTGGGGGCCTTTGCTATGTTATTTAACGTTTGCTTCCCTCACATGTCCCATAGATCCCCACTTATCTTAGTCACTCAGACTGCTATGCCTCTGGAATTCTGGCCCTCCACTGGATGCTCACGCACCCTGACTGGGAGCCCAGTCTAGTTTTCCTTAGCCACATCCGTGGCAGGTGAAGAAGATAGCCATCACTCTAATGACCCAGAAAAATTTGCCCATGTTATGGATGAGAGGTGAAGAAGGCGTACCTCATCATAGTTGTCCCCTTTCCTCCTTACCTCACCACCCAAGAGTTGGTGCAGTATATTAGTGATATGTGAGGAGGTGGCAGTGGTGAGAGATCACCGTCAGAGGGAAAGTGGTGTTCATCTCTCCCCCAACTTTCATGGGTCCTGATAAGGGGGCCATTAATCAAGTAAATTATGTTGCAGTATAATTGAGCTGGTTGTGGTATGATCAGGTTCAAAACCACATAAGGTTTTTCCTTCCAGAGGAGGTAGTCCAAGCCTATTGGGTTTGGGCGTTGACTATGCTTGATGCCAATGTGATTGACCCTATATAATCTGGCCATGGGTGCAATTAGTCACCCACAGGACAAAGTGCCACTGATCTGTCAAGCGGAATTGTGCTGGGAGGGGAAATTTATTGGTAAAATCTGAGTGAGATTCAGAAGAGCAGTAGGAATTAAATTCAGAATCAAATTAGTTGCAAAATTCTGATTCGCCAGAATCAAATAAAATCACGCTACCATTAGTTTATGTAATGTAAATTTATTCCTGGAGCCATTACTTAAGATAACCTGACCCCACAGGTACAGTTAATAAGCAATATTTCATTATTACAATAAAAAATTTCTGCTCAAATTTTTCCAGTTTTAATTTTATATTTTATTATAGCGGCTGCCCACTAAGTGCCATGTAACTCAGTCTACGCAATGATTGGGCATAGTGGCCATCATCATCAAGTTGTCGCCTTCTCTCCTCAAATAAGGATATCAATTTACTATTCTCTTGGGGATGTCTCCACATTTTGGATAGCGTCTGGCGTCAAGACATACCATTGCTGTTAAAGATTATTTTTCCCAATGATTATAGATTTGTGATTTATTTATATGATTGAAAACCCATGGTCGCAGCAAATTTGGGGCCCTATGGGCCTGATGAAACTTACAGTAACTGAGTTTGAAGTCACCGCGGCAGCCACAGCTTAGTTGTTGGTAGGCATGGTAGTAACGGTGATATCAGCTGCTTTCCCACACTCTCTTTCCTTCCCACTCAGTATCAGATCATATGGACAGCTATGCCCAAGACATTCTGGTTTGCATTCTGGGTGTTCACACACCCTGAATGGCAAGCTAATCTCAATTTCATTGGTCAGCTCTGTGATACAGACCTACTGCAAGAATGCTAGGATAATATTTAAGCTTCCCAGCAAGAGGCTTAGTCATCACAAAGTCCCGAGATCCCTTCACTCTCTACAGTATAGGCAACCACCCTACTTATGCTAGGTTGCCCGGCTAATCATTAGTTTTCCTTCCATTGAGTTTTTTTATAAATTGGTTTTTTAATTTAATCCCTTTCTCACATAATCCACCCACCATGCTGAAACACTATTTGCTGCTAAAATTATCAGATGATACACGTCGTCATCCAGAAAGCAATGCTATAGTTGTTGAGGTTAAAATGCTGTCAGTGGATCCATTAACGCTCACCACCCTTCATGAGCTAGTGAAGTAACCCCATTTTTTGATTGCTGATCCATCACTCAACATGCAGATGCCATTACCCACCTTATTGCTGAGATGATCCACACCATTTTTGGGCTCAATTTGCGCCACTTTAGTCATTATCCGTTCCATGCTTTCTAAAAATTATCCACCCTATTCAAAATACAACAATATACAGCCTCATACCCTGGAGGGGTTGTCAACTCCCTGTTTCTCCCACCATTGGGTTGCACCTGTAAGAACCGTGGTGTCTCTACTGCAGCATTCTGGCATGTTGTAGGGGCCTTTGGTATGTTACTTAAACAGATTATCCTCAATAAGTCCTTAGAGAACCCCCTCATAAAAAGTCGATAGCACCTGAGCCTCTGGCATTCTGTGCCATCAACTGGGTACAGTCAAACCTTCTCAATATAGACAGGCATCTTTAAATCAGCTGTCACCCTGACACTAGTTGGTTTTAAAACATATTTTACTTGACCATAGATCATTACTTGGTTCCCAATTTGGTCAATTGTATATATTTAATTATGAATTGGAGTCATATGAACTCTCCAAATGGATTATCAAATTCCATATTAAGCCACTCATTGGTAATCCCAGCGGTTGTATAATTTTTAAAGTCAGATCATCATATATATATTGGTATATTTCTGAAATAATAAAATTGTTATCTTGAGGATAACAAACGGTAAATAGGCTTATTGTTTAAACACTAACTTTGACTGTATGATTACCTTATAATGAAATTTTATATTAAAGTATGGATTATCTATAGGGTATAGCTTTGATAGCTTCTATGTGTAAGTCCCTGGGAGCACTTCCTACACCTCCGTTTTGAGAGTTCCAGTTACAACAAATTTGGTTAAGTATGCAGCCTTCCATCTCATTCACCAGTGTGATTTAGCCCATGTGGTAGACAAGAGGTAGGTGACTACTTACCCGCTAAAGATTGCTCCCCTACCTCCCCTTCTCAAAAACCAGGAGTTGGCGCAGAAAATGTGGGGGTGTCTGGAGGTGGCGTTGGTAAGAAGTTCTTGCCAGTAGAAATTTTTTTGGACACTTCTCTCCCTTGGCTTTCTCAGGCCTCAATATGTGGTCCTTGGAATTTTTAAATTGGTGCCCAGAATATTTTAAATATCTACTATATGCTTAGTCTTAAGCCCCATAAATGCATTTTTTCTAATGAAATAAGCAAGCCCATCTCTAACAGCTTTAAGTGTGAATAACCTCTTTAAATCACATTGGACCCATCATGCCTGCCATGGCCATAAGTGAAACCAGACATCTTCTGGATGAAGCATCGTGATATCCCAAGAAAAGTCAATATGGGAGAGAAAATTTAGTGGCGAAAATCAAGCCTAAACTGTCTGGTCAGGTTGAGGCCTATTTAGCGTTATTAGTATTTTAGAAAATTGATTTACTGAAAACAAACGTTATCATGCTTTTTTATAATTTAATGCAAATTTAATTTCCCAAGCCCTAGCACTCAAGGCAACAGTCCCCTACAGGTACTGTTGTCAGTCAATTTTACACTTTGTTTAATAAATAAATCTGAACGTTATAGATGATTAAAGTATGTTAAATTAGCTATTTATTAGCCGCGTTCTTGCAGGTGCATCTTTCCTGGTCTTTGTAATGACTGATCCATATTGGACATACTTACTATTATTTTATCATCACTACTGAATGTGGTATCAAGTTGGTGGTCAACTAAATTTGAATCCCATTTTGGATGTTTATGGCATCATGAAGTGGCTTTGTTTCTTGAGTTAATTCCCACCCAGTGAGTTAATCTTTGCAATCCTTTTTGCGCATTCAACACCTTTCATTCAAAGAGAAGATTCTGGGCCCCCTGGAGTGTCTAAGGAAACAAATGCCTTGGAATCTGCGGCTGCAACTTTTGCAACTGAGTTTATTGGAAGAATGAAAATACCAGTGATTATCAATTGTCGTTCTTCAGTCGTTTTCCTCTTAATGAGATACCATCTCGCTTGGTTGGTTACACCTTTGGTGGTTTGATTTGTGTTCTGGGTATCCACTCATCAGTCTGGCTGGCTAGTCTTAACTTAATTAGCAGGTTCCATGACATGATTGATTGATCACTAGTTCTCAACATCTTCATTCTTTTTCTGGAAGTAAGTGATTTTTGTCTTATTACACCAAACGATCTTACAATCAGTGCTTAGTTGGAGCTATTATATGATCAGTTTGTGCATTTGTCAGGTGTTTCCACAAGGTGGTGGTGGACATACTGATCCAAAATTTGCTTCCTAGACATTTTACCCAGTTCAACACATCTGGTGAGGGTGAATTTATCCTTACTTTCCTAGAAATTATAACAGTCAGGTCAAACTGATTGTTACATTTCAACTCGAGATTTAGAAATCTGAATCTTGAGTCAAAACACTTTTAGTTGGTTTAGTGGTCTATGCGGGGCTTGGTGATGGGCTGTGCCCCTCTTGAGCTATATTTTTATTCTCTTGAGGGCCTAAAGAATAGTTTGGGAGTAGATCCTCGGAAGGGCGACCCTAAAAGGTTTATTTACCCGAGGTAAGCCGATCAGGGGACAGACATTACCGAATATATGTAAAACTAAGAGAATAATTAACAAATTTAAAAGTTGGGCACCCCAGGGTACTCAAGTTACCCCTGTTGCCAGCGGGACTGCCAGGTTTGGGGGTTGGTGCACTACTCTAAGGGGGTTTCCCCTGCTATGGAGCAGGTGTGAAGGAAAGGGTCTGTGTGGAGGAACCAGAGTGGGAACCATGATTCTATGAGCGCTTTTTGTCTTGGTCTCATATATCCATAGAGCCAGGCTTGGAAGTGCTCTAGTAAGTGGACGTGGAATCTGTTAATAATCCCATGAATGGTTGGGACCGTGCCCTTGAATGCATCTAATGCAATTGTGTTTATTGTCCACATTGCAATGGGTATTATTAGGGAGCGGAGGGTAGATGGGATTGGTGACTTGATCTGGAGCGTGAAGATACTTTTTGATATCGAGAATTCCTGTTCGTCTTGAATCTTGAGCAGGCGAGCGACTTCCTGCCATATAGCTTTGGTTGGGGGGCATGTTTCTAGGCGGTGATGTAGAAATCCCTCCCCTCCACATACTGCATATGTTTTGTGGAGGGAGTTGGAGCAGTCCGCCATCCTATAGGTCCTTCTCAAACAGCGCCAGGCGTTTGCTCTTATCCTTGGCTGTAGGAGTGGGTGGTGTGTCATTTTCCACATTGCTTTCTGTGTGGTTAATTCATAGGGAATTTCCAGCATATCTAGGCATTCTATCCTAGATATGCTTGGGGTTGTTGCGAGCATATCCCTCTGGGGGTGGTTTTCTGGGTTTATTAATTTGAATTGGGGGCTGGGTCGTCCCCTTCCCTGTATAGTATCCATGTTTTCTATGGTCCATCCCATACGGCGGATAGTTTGGAGGATATGTTTGAAATGAGGGGAGGTTCCATGCGGACCTGTTGCAGTAGGTTGCTTGGCAAGGTATGAAAGTAGTCTGGGTGGACTATGTTGGTTGGTTAATTTGTGCGCCTGTGCAAAGTTAGTCCTTACTGCTCTGGACCAATGTTGTTGTGGGAGGTCTGGAGCAAGGATTTCCTTTATCCAGGTACCTAGGATGTGATTGGCATGGCTCTAAAATATATTAGTCCCATGCCTCCGCTTGAGCGTGGGCCAAATAGTGTTTCCATCCATATAGGAGGGTGAGAGCCAGGCCACAGCCAGCCCTGGATAAGCGCGCAAATTGAGGTTATAAAGGTAGGTGAGAAGGCTATTGCATGGGCCTGGTACCACAGTATTGGGAGGATGAGCGAGTTAGCAACTGTAACTCGTCCTGTTAGTCCTGAGGTTCTCCCCTTGAGAGAGGCTACGCGTTTGGATACCCGTTGTAACAGGTTACTTTCCTTTGTCTCATTATCATATCCCCCTGATTCTAGCCAGATTCCAAGGTGTCAGACAGGAGTGGTGGTGGGAGGCGTTGCAAAGGGTAAAATAATTGGGTTTTTTCTTCGAGTGTTGGTGTGAGGTTCTGATGTTATGGCCCAATTGTTTGTGTATTTGCCTAAGAGGATGATTTCTGTCATCCTTTTGTTGAGCGATGCATTGCTCGCCTTGGAGTATTCATCTAGAGTGTGTTCCAGCTTTCAGGCATCTTCATTGTTTGCTATACCTGCTAAGCAGTCATCTGCAAAGGCCAGTATCTTGACTGTTGGTTGTCCTTGTGCGGTTATCCCCATGAGACGTGAGTCAGTTACTCGGAGGAGCGGGTCAAAGCTGAAATTGTATAGCATTGGGCTGAGGGGATCCCCTTGTTTGAGCCCTCTGTGTGGTTTGATATTGTTTGTTAGGAATCCAGGGCGCATACAGCCATAGTTGCGGATTTTGAAAGAAGCATCGCCCAGTTTATGAGTCTGGGTGGGATTTTGAAGACATGTAGACATTCTTTTTAGGTATGGCTAGCTATCACGGTCATACGCCTTTTCCTGATCCAAGGAGACCAGGGCACCAGCTGCTTTGGATTGATAAATGTTTGCAACAGGGTGTATGTTGTTCCAGATTGAACGCGCTGGTATAAACCCAAACTGGTTGGGTGATAGGACGTCAGATGCAATTGCGCCTAATCTAGCTGCTAGAATTTTTGTGTCAGTGTTGGAGAGTGCAATTGGGCGCCAGTTGGCCAAGTCCAACTTGTCACCCTTTTTATACAAGGTTATAACGTAGGATTCATGGCCTCCTGGTAATAGGCGTGTTTCCAACAAACTCTGGTTCATTGACTTCAATAGGAGGGGGGCGATTTGTTGAAAATAATTTTTGTAAAATTCGCAGGGTATCCCATCAGGCCCTGAGCATTTCCTACTTGGTGCACCGCGAATTGTTTCCCAAAGCTCCTCTCATGTAATAAGGGATAGTATATTGTAATTTGGTGGTGTACTTTGTATCTTGGCAGTTTGAATAAATTTTTCTTTGTGGATCTGTTGGCATATCGCGATATGATTTGGTGTAATAGCGGAGTACTTCCACCTTGACCTCCTCAGGGTCAGTTGCCACGGTGCCGTTGGTCTTGTGGACCTGTGTGCACATGGGCTGGTTTCCGCAGGAGTGGAATTGGCGGAAAAAGTATGTTAAACAGGTTTTGCCTTCCTTTATAAACTTACCTTTGTTTGATACTTTGATTCTGTGTTGGTGTTAAAAGATGAGATTGTTAAGTTGGGCTGAAATTTCTGCCCATTTGCGTCCCCAATTAGGGCTATAGCCAGAGCTTGGAGTATTTATTTCCAAGTGGTCTAGTTCTGCCAAGTTACGCTTGATTGTGGCTGTGTCCGCGGTGTACTTGTTTGATGCAATATGTCAGGTTTTGTTGATTAAATCTTTTTTAAAATTTTCCCATGTTCTGATGGGATCCAAAGTGAATGGGGCTATGAATTCTGGGTTTGTAGCCTTGTTTTCAACCCAGTCAGATATCTTGGGCAATTTTGTATTTTCTGTGTGAAGCTTTCTCCAAAGCGAAACCTGTGTGTGTGGGATTGAGTTGGTGCTAACTGCACCATAACTAATCAGTGATCAGAAAAATTGATCATTTTTGTTGTAAATTTGGAGATTCTTGAGTGGTGGGATTGTGGGATGAGGATGTGGTCAATACGACTCATCAATATGAGCAGTCCCTTACATATGTTGGGTCTTGTCATGTGGGGAAGGATTGGTGAATTGGTAGGAAGAGCATCCTGTAAGCCAAGAGATGCCTTCATTGTGCGATATTCAATGTGTCCAGGTGGGTATCCCCTGGGATTAGGCCATCGATCTGTATTGGGGTTATCCCAGCAGTTGAAATCGCCTAACATGATGATATCTGGTGGGAGGGTGAGAGTAGAAATTTTATCAAATTTTTTTTCTCTCAGTTGCAGTGCATGGTGCGTAGAAACATTCTAACGAAATTATTTCATCTTGGCATGTGATTGTTGCTACCAGGACTTGACCGTGCAAGTGTGATGATGAATTTGTAAGATTTAAATTTTTTGTTGTTTTGGACTATCACCCCACAGTGAGACGTCCATACTGATTGTGATGGTGCGACCCTGGTTGATCAGGATTCTTCTTGCCCTTGTAGGCAGTGGGTTTCTTGGATGGCCAAGATGTCTACAAGAGGTTTTCGCAGGAATGCCAGCTTTTTGGCTTAGGACATATGAGCCCTGGCTCCCACAATGTTTAACATCCCTATTGACACTGAGGTGCCCACGGCGCCTCAGGAGCAGTTGAATGGACCCTCTGGTCCTATCCCACCGCGGCTCATTTTGGCCATGCTCTGCGTCTGTACTCCAACTCTTTCACTGCCATTGTTGGTTCCCTTGATCTGACCTAATGATTCAAGGGAATTGTAGTTTTGTGCATTTGCATCAACTTTCCCTGCACAGGTCTCATGTTGATTTGATGCGGGTTGTTGATTGGATTTTATATTTTTGAGGTTCAACTTTGTTGCATTGTGCACCGCATTTTCACCCAAATTGCGGTTGCATTGTTCCTCAGTATGTGCATAACTGATGACGCTTTGTGGCTCAGTCTGGTTACTGTGAAACTTTTTGACCTGGGCATATTGTTCTGATTGGTTGGTTCAGTGAATATCTGAAATATCCTCCCAAATTTATCCATGGTTAATGGCGGATTCCGCGTGTGCTGCCACTTTGGCTGCTGATCTCTTGCGGGCTTTTTGTGCTGCTTTACGCTGTTTACTTGTAACTGGGTCCACGATGGAGTATAGTCCATCTTCACCCCAGCGGAATGGGTGATGGCCATCAATCATTTTGGCGAAGTTTTCATTATCTTCGTCCATAGCTTCTTCACAAAAATCATTTTCCATTAAGCCCTCTTTTACAGGGCATGTATGTTCCTTGTGGCCCAATGAGCCACAGTGGTTGCAAATGGGTGGTGCGCGTTCCAGTGTAACTCAGAATGCAGCCAACTGGCCCCCATCTGCAAAGTGAAATTCTAATGCATGGGGAATTCTGTATAAATCCTCTTCCACTTCTGGGAAGGGGTTGATTACAGCGATAGCTTTACTCGTGCATAGGTCAGGCATTAAGCGAAATTGCTGTAATTTGAGTTGTTGGATTTCTCCATAGGCCACAAGACCTTTGCGGAGCTCCTCCTCGATTACCTTATGAGGAAGGTTGGTGGGGAGTGAGTCAAAGAAGATGAACAAAGTTTTCGCTTTGTTCCATCTGGTGTGCGCAGTGCGCTCAATTTTTTTGCCCTCAGGGAAGGCTTTTTCCACGCAGATTTTTGCTGTGGCATTGGCTTCATCGGCTGTTTCAAAACCAATATTGATCCAGCTGCGGCCCATGTTGTTGGTGGCTACGTACGCCGCGTGAAGGAAAAGTGAGGGCTGTGCCTCATATGTTTTCTCCCATAGGGTCGGTGACTCATCCCCAGGGAAGAGTCTGATCTAGTGTTCCACCTTTGACAAAGGTTGGTTGAATTGAATGTACATGTATTGCGCGTGCTTTACAGTAAATACCATAAGCCCTGATGGTGTCTGAATTTGCGATTTTTTTATGGCTTGCGTTCCTGGTCCCCCTCCAGGGCGTTTCTTGCCCTTAGTTGCACCGTTAAGTGCACCAATTGCCGCGACACTTGCCCATGTTCTATTAAATTTTGTTATTAAAGTCGCCCATCTTTCCTGTGTGTGATTATCTAAATTTGCTGTTTGAATTGAATTGTAGTAACTAAAGTGATTGTTATGAGAAAGAAAAGTTTCTGCGACCCTAAAAGGTTAAGCATGCATAATTCTGAACTCAGTTCTTATTAATTCTTCATTTCCCACCTTCTTGTGGGTATCTATGGTCGCCACAGGGGCGCCCTTGCATTGTTATTTTGTAACCCACGGCAAACCAAGTTTTTGTATCCATAACAAATGGAGTTTGATTTTAGAGCTCCGGTCTGCCAAAATAAATATGGGATTTTTTAACCCTCTGGGGTTTTTTCTATGTTGGTTTGTGGCGCAAATAACTATTGGGATTAAATTTATCCGCATGTCTATTACAAAATATAAATAAAACAGGCTAATTTTAGAGTTGAATTTTCACTTACCTGTGTCATCTTTTCTTGATTTCAAATTTCTCAAGATCCGAGGTTAAATTGGTGAGTATGATTTGTCAAAACACTTACCTTGAGGGAACCTCATATTGGACAATCATTTGGCGTCAAGTTTTCCACCACGGTAAGATGGCAGTTAGAAACTGGGACGTTTTTGACTGTTACAGAAAGTGATGAACAAGGGTTTGGACGCCCTGTCAGAGTGTTAGGTTTGGCTCTGGATTAACATGGCGGCTTCCTCTTCCCTTATAGATGCCTAGAGGAGTGTAGCTCTCTAGGATGTGATACAAGGGGATTTAAACTGTTGGTTTGATGGGATTCTGCGCTTGACCAACCATGCGGCACTTCCACCCTATTGATTACTTTAGTGTCATTTGTGGGTCAGGCGCTGGTCACGAAATTGGCTCAACTCCTACATTATTTCACTTTGGGTGCAGAAGCCTCCAATCTGCCTTCATTCATAGAAGCTTTCCTAGGGTTAGGCTCCGTAGTTAAGACTTCTGTTGGAAGTTTTGATTGTCATATTCTGTGCCACTCTGAATTATATTTTAAACAACCATTCTTCCTGGGAATCTTAGTTGAGCTCTTAAAAACAAGTGATTGTGTTCCATCTCTTTCAGAACAACACTTTGGAGTGCACTGAGTAGGGTCGGAGTTGTACCAAAAAGTTCCATACTGAAGCAGTTTCGAGTGGAGCCTTGAACACCAAGGTGGCGTGCACCTTGTCTCTCGCTCAGCATGGTTTTTCTGGCCAGATTCCAGGGGTATGTGTCTTGGCTCCTAAAGACGCTCCTTTCTCTTCCCGTAAAGTCTCACCCCCTTTTACTTCTCTGGCGCCAGTTGAGAGGCGGTTCCTATGAAGTAACTACTTACTTTTAAGCCTCTTTGGCGCCCATGATGTTAGCGTCACAAAAAATAATTATGGAAAGCTCTTCCCACTAAAGCTCACAATTCCCTCCTGATTCTGGTTCTTTAAACAACGCAACGATCTTTAATTCTCAGCTGGTGGTGTCCAGTGCTGTTGCCAATAGACATGATTTTGCTTACTTTTTATTACCTCTTGAAATTTAGGTTAGGTACAGATACAGTGTCAATTGAGGCTCACATGAATACAGGAGCTTCAGGAAACTTCATCAGGTTAAAATTTGCTCAGGATCTTGATTTAGACCTTGAAGTGGGTGCAGCGGTGCTGGGTGCGTCCTCTACCCCTAATGGCTTTGTATAAGATATATCTTCCTTTTCCTTTTTTGGTGCATAAGTTTTTTCTGTGATCAGTTTTCCAAGGTGCTAAATCTGTTATTCCCAGTTACCCTGGAGGTAGGCTGATGGCGTCAGCAACAGATTAACATTGACCAGATTCAGAGGTATTATCCTTTGCAAAAACCCAATCGTGGAAGTAGTTATACCACTATTATGTTTACGTCAGAATGGGGTGGGTTCAAATGTTTCAATTCCTTCTCCTACAGACCTTTCACCAAATTTTTTAAGCTTTGGTAGCTATTAGTATATATTTATTTGGGAAAAGGCTAACCGCCTTTACATCCCAATTCTGAGTATGACCTGGCTTTCCATATAATGGTGGATGTGGTCAAAAATGATTGTCCATTGTATCCCTAAATAAAGCAGGAGGACAAGGCGCTGAAGTTGTGGTTAGATGATATGCTTAGTAAGAAGTGGATGTTTAAAAATTCGTTCTTCTCGCTTCGCCCATGGGTTTTCCCAGAAGGCTGACAGAACGTTATATCCCTATGTGGACTATGGATTCAAAATAATATTATCATTCATGACCCTATCCTCCCACTCAGAAGACTATTAACCAGGCTGTCGCAAATTCCTATATGTTTTTAAAGCCAATCTTGTGAATGCTCTCAAATCAAATTAAGTGGCGGAGCACAAGGAGTGACTTATAGCAGTTCAAACTAGAAGGGAAACTTTCAGTTCCGTGTGATGGCTTTCAGCTTAAATAATGCCCCTGACATTTTCCAGCATATGACCAATGATGTTCTCAGAGACCTTCGTTCATCTGTGTGATGGTATACATCAATGCTTTACTTGTGCATTCCCTATTCATGAGCAGCATTAGAAAGACCTTAGAAGGTCTGGCTGCAAATCACAAGCTGGACCTTTATTTAAAAACTACAACTGTGAGATATTCAATGAGGAGGTTACCTTCCTGGGTAACTTGGACTTGATGGATGAGTACACAATTACCTTAGAAAGCTCAAAGCATCTCTCGTGGCCCACCCTAACCACCCAGAAGGAGTTGAAGAGCTTCTTAGAATGTTCTGTCTTTTTGAAGATATCCACTCCACACTCTCATAGCTGAATATGCCGCTGCATCCCTTGATGGGGGAAAAAGTTCCATTCTTATAGATGGAGGATTTTTGGCTTTGCATTTGAGACCATCAAGGATGTTTTTGGCGCCTTTTATTCTCAAACAACTAACCCTACCAAGACTTTAACATAGTGCGTGACCCTCTTTAACCATAGAGGCATTAATGCTTTAAGCGTAATATGAGTTGTGTTAGGACTTTTTCCCATATTCCCAGTTAGCTAGATTACCAGGAATCGCTAGGGGATAATTCCCTAATGCGAGGTGAACAGGAAATCAGTTGACCTTGATTTTGGGGTAACTATGGTGGTGGATTTTAGGTTATTTGCCTAGTCAGATCTGTTGGGGATCGATCCAGACAAATGATTAAGATCTTGTCAGGCAGAGTTGTTGACAAAATAGGAGCATCTGATAGTTGATTAACTATCAGGTGTATCAATTGGGATTGGTTGTATTTCATCACCGAATGATCAGGAATTTAAGGAGTAAATTGCAAGGAGAGTGATGCCACCTGCAACTAGCAAATTGTTCAGTTAGTTCAAGACCTGCCTTAATGGGTAACAAGTCCCATTAACTAAGCAGATCTCTTTCCAAATATGACTGGTTCACTTGGATTGAGAGGAAAATGTTAGGGAAACGTTTTCTGACTCTTTCCATTTTTAGGTCTTGAGGATGTCCACTGATTGAATCCTAGCCAGGATGGGAAGACCATAACTGCTGAGATGAGGATAGGTGATTCAATGGCAATTGCTGCCATTTCATCAAGGAGGTGTCAACTGAGGGTTGGGTGCTGAATCCCCCACTATAAATTCCTAGAATTCACTAATAATAAAAAAACACAGAGCATAAAGTAGATATCTCAGCTTATTAAACTTTATCAGCATCCATTTGTTCCATTCTTTCTCAGGGATATTATTGCTGTATGCGATAATGTGAGACTTTTTAAGGAAAAGATTAATGATCTGAGTGAAGATCCAAAGAAGCAGAATTATATCAGGGATTGCTGCCGACTGTGTGTCAAACCATAGAAACTGTAAGCGGGAATCTAGGAGAAGATTGATTAAGATGATACAAGGGAATAAAACCCTATTTCAAGGCATCACAAGTAAATTGAGCGGTTATACAGGCTGAGCATTGGGCCGAGATCTTTTACTTCCAATCAACTACAGATAATAGTCATAATACTAAAATCAAAAGAATATATCAACTATCATACAATGTGGACAAATTACACAAAAAACCAAAACTGTGCAAGTAATGAGTTTATTGGGGTTATTGGCCAAAAAGAATCAATTTTATAAATTTTTACAAAGTGATGCTCACTATAAGGGTGCAGTTGAGTAGAAAAACTTAGAAGGAGCTTGTATGAAGATGATTTAATATAGCTATAGATGGAGTTAGCCACCATTAATCAGAACACCCTAAACTAAGCGGATTAGCAAGAACCTACAGCCTTGGGAGAAATAGTTACCATGATGAAGGAAGGGATCAATAATATCACAATTTTCAGGAATGAGTTACTTGGAAAAGTAACGTTGTTAAATAAGAAAGAAGGGGAATTAGTTCAAGAAGTCTATTTTCTGTAAACGGAGCATGAAGCAGATTGCATCCATTTGAAAACTTTCGGCACTGATATCAAGCGGCTGATTAAACAGGTTGAAGAGCTAAAAATTCTCAAAAATGCAATTGTGAGCCTTATTCAGCAACTGATGCCAAAGAAAGAACTCCTCATATGATAATTGGGAATTTAAATACCCCAGGAAGCATGCTGCCTGCTTTTGCTGCTATTTTGGAGATGATGCCCGGAATCACTCCCCAAGTGAGCCAAATAGCCAAATCTAGAGAGAAGGCTAGAAAAACCTCAAAGGAATTCAAGGTGACATCAAAATTGCTGACTTTCCATCAGGATAATGCCCCGGCATTTTTTTAATTGTTTGATTTGACTATATACCAATACAGCGATCATCAAAGGGCATTGATGGCGATGAATTGCAAAGACCCTAATTTCCAAAACCTAGTGTTGCCCCACCTGGAGGGGGACATCTGGTCATATGATGAGACCAAAGCAACCATTATGAAGGAATTTGGAAGCCTGATGCGCATGTCAAAGCACAAACAAGATTCTATGGGTATCCAATTCCATAAAGATGAATCTTTAGCAAGCTTCATGGATTATCTTTACCAGGAATCGCAAATCCTGGTTGGAGCGAAGGTACTGGATGAATTCAATGCCAGAATTGCATTACAAGTGGCCCTTCAGCCTTACCGTGATTTGCATCAAATGATGTATTCTGTGTTCATGACAGAAATTACTACCTCTCAGATGGTAGACAATTTGAAAATCTTAGGAGCAACCATCAATGCCCCTAACAGAAGTTTCAATCCAACCCAGTATGAAATTTGAATCCCACGAAGGGGAACGTGGATGCTAAAGAGATGAACAATTGAACCATGCCAGGGAATAAGCCCAAAGTCTTTAGACGAATTAATAAGAAAGAGAAAGTATGTTATCATTGCAGAGGAAAGGGACATTTCGCAGTAAATTTCATGAAGCCCAAGGATCAAATCAACTTGGTCCAAGTAAAAGAGTCTGCAACAGCAAAGGAGTTGAGAAAAGGGCCTGCGGCCTTTATGGGGAACAGTTTAGAGCTGAGGAGTAGCCTGTTCCTCCTGATATTATGCATGAGGAAATTGACATCAGTGATATGTTTGTGGATGAAGACATACAGGATCAACTGTATCAAGTGGTCAATTTGAACATGAACATGGTAACAAGATCTGGAGCAAAAGGAATTGACCCATAGATAATTAAGGAAGTTGCCCGGCCATACTCCCAACAACTGGTGGACAAAATTGAGCTGCAGATAAACCTGATAAATTGACTGGTATTTGATTAAATGAGGTTAACCTGTCAATCCCCCTCAGTGCAATAAAGGAATCATTTCCTGATTTATCGGCGCAAATCATTCACTCCCTCAATTTGGCTTTTAATGCCGCTATACACTCATTAAACACTATCTAACAATACTCCAAGTGTACATATATAGATATACTGGTAAATTGCTTACGGGTGAGGGCAATTGTTTACAGCAGAGCGTCCATTAATATTATCTCAACCAAGCTGGTGAAGAGGATAAAGATCTCTCCTGACTTGGAAACTCAAGAAGGAGTATGGGACAGCTAGACCGAATAACGCCATCTCATGTGGAGTGTTTAGCACTCTGCCACGTCAATTGGGTCCTTGGTGGTATCTGCGGCAGCAATAGTTTTGGCCAACCAAAACTATGACATTCTGACTGGGATGGAAATTTTATGAGAGTACGGAGTTAAATGTAACTTTGAGGATAATACATTGACCATATTGGGTCAGACGTTACCATTAGTATATCAGATGAATGTTGAAGCTTCACTGAGTAGGATAAACAACTTCATCAACTTGATATACAATGATGGCATTGTCCCAATTTGATACTAACTAATTGGCTGGAAGCGACAAGAAATGCTGACAGAAATTCTAGAAAATTGGGGAATTCCACTGAGGATCAAGAATGTGGAACCTATACCACTGGGATCACAGAATATAGTTGATATGGGGTTGAAATTAGAGATACTGGAGCTGCTGTATGGGGAGGTCAGAAGCCCCTGGAAGAAGTCCAGAGTATAGCTTTGGGTGGCTTCTGGAATATAATGCTGGGCCATGGAGAAATTCGAGTTCTCTGGCGAATTTATGTGAAAAACCAATGAAGATTGAGAAGAATTAGATCATTGTGTTTGTTCATCTAATACCAACAGCTGAATTGAGGAGATTTAACAATTTTGGGACAGTATGATGAGATAGGATTTGCAGTCAGGGTAACTGAGAGCATCAACCTATTGGCTGATCAAGGGCAACTTGCTGATCTGATGGAAGGACAGAAAGAGGAGGTGCTCAAATTGTTCAAAAAGTATTGGGAAGTATTCGCCCAGGATGACCAAAACTTGGGATGGGCAAGAGATGTGATCCACAAGGGTGATACTGGGGAAATTTTGCCATCAGGATGAGACTGTTTTGACAATTAAAGGCAGCTGAAGAGGTAGTGGAAGAAAAAAAGAAAACTAGTGAAGCATGGGCTTCTAGTTCCATTACGAGTCCCTGGGCAAGTCCTATTCTTTTTGTGAAGAAAAAGGATGTCTCTATTTGGGTTATCAATTACTAGAAGCTGAATAGGATTATAAAGAAGGATTTGTATTTCCTACCAAAAATCTATGATGCACTAGATATAGAGAAGCAAAGTATTTCTCCATGATGGATTTGAAATCAGGATATTGTAAAATTGATTTGCTAAGAGAAGACCAAGAAAAATGCGCAATTATTACTGCGCAGGGGCTATATCAACCTACGAGGATGCCCCATGGTCTATGCAATGCGCCTGCAACGTTCCAGAAGGCCATGGACGCTATACTAAATGACTTGATGTTGTCATGCGTCCTGGTGTACTTAAACAATATCAATGTGTTCAGTAGGATATTTACTGACCATTTACACCACTTGGAGGATGTGTTTAAGAGACTGTCCGCAGCCAACCTGAAGATTAAGATGAGGAAGTGTCACTTGTTCAAGAAAGAGTTGGAATATCTGGGATTCGTGATCAACTCTAGTTGATTTCAACTGAAAAGCCCAGAAGATTGAAGCCCTAGGATGGATAGCTGTGCTGAAGAGTGCCTGAGATATCCAAGTGTTCCTTGGAATAGTTGGAAACTATAAAATATTTATTCAGGATTCTGCCAGAATTGCCAATAATTATTCCATCTGTTGAAGGATTTTAAGAAAGGATTCATATGGAATGAAGAAGCACAGAAATCCTTCGATAAGTTACACCAATATCTTATTGATTCTCTGATTTTAAAATATCTGAATTTCAAATGAGAATTTATCATACCAACTGATACTTTTTTGATGGCGATTGGCACTAAATTAACAAAGTAGATGAACTTGGGAACAAACATCTGGTGGCATATGTGAGCTGAACACTTTCAGCTGCTGAGAGAAACTACACCATAACTGGGTGTGAATGCCTTGAGGTCATTTACGCCTGTAAACAGTTTTGGGTGTACATCCACAGAATGCACTTCAAAGTGGTGACAGACTACTCCTTGATGCATTGGCTCCACAATTTGAGAGAACCAGAAGGATGACTGGCCCAATGGCCACTAAAGCTATAGACTTAAGCTTATGAGATTGTCCAACAAGATGGGGTTTCTCATAAGAATGTGGATGTTTTATTTTAATTCCAATGGTCCAGATGGTATACCAGCAGGCAGATGCGTTATTTCAGAGAATGGTCAATGAAGAAAATAGGAACAAGCCCAAGAAATACAGGGTGTACTTCAAAAAGCGATAGAAAACACTAAGAACATGGATGGGAAAGTTTTAAGGTGATTAATGGGAAGTAGTTACTATTCCCAAAGTCATCAGAAAGAGCAGATAAGTGCAAGCCGCTCATAAGGTTGCCGGGAATGGAGGCCTGAGAAAAAGGACCACCCATATTTGCTAGTACTACTGGGAATTCACCAACTACGATGTCGCAGATTATCTAGCTTGTTGTGTGGAGTGCCAGCTGCACAAGCCACATAATAATACAACTGGATAATAACTGATCCGCCCTGTATTTGCTTGTCATACAGTGTCCATCGACATTATGGGACTACTGATGATGAGCACAGGGGGAGTCAAGTACATAATAGTTGTGATTGAGCATCTGAAAAGATGGGTCAAGACAAAGGCCCTGGCAAAAGTAGATGCTACCAGTGCCACAAAATTCACCCTGGATCAAGTTGTATACTGACATGGATTGCCTGCAGGTCCTGCTGAGTGATAATGGGACAGACTTCACGTCTCATATGATCCTGCAGTTAAAAAGATTTGGGGATCTGCGGAGTCGCGTCTGTACACTACAAGCCAGAGACAAATGGACTGGTGGATTAATTTAATGGAACGCTGGCTGAAACGATGAGGAAACTGGATTCATGAAGAACTTCTGCGTGGGGAATGCATGAGTTCAGTGATACTTGTCTACAATATCATTCATCTAACAACGATGGGGAAAATGCCATTTGAGTTGCTATATGGGAGGAAGTCCGCATTGCTGCAGATTTTATATTTGGTTGTGGAACCAACATTGGGGATGAGTGCCAAGCAGTACCTGAACTGATTGATGAATATACTGATCAAAATGCAATCACTAGCATTTGATACAACTTTGAAGAAAAGGATATTAGTGAGATTGACGGACAATAAGAACTGACCAGCCTTATCAGAATATATCTAATAGGTGAAAGAGTTGCCTATTGCGATATTCATGGATTTTGGGAGAAGAAACAAACCTAATGCGTTGTGGTCAGGTCCATTTGAGATTATTGTCATGATGGTGACGAACGCCTACTCTGTCAAGAATCTCTTGGATGGAAGGGTAGTAAATTGAGTCCATGATAAGTACTTGAAGTGATGGATCAATGAAAAAAAAATAAAATAAAGAGCTCTTAAAGGACCAATGAACCATTAAGTAGGTTATGTCCTAATGATTAGATCAAGTCCAAAAAAGGGCCTCTGAACCATAGAAAACTGGTAGGTCTAAGAATACCTAGGATCCCATTGGGGGAAAAATAATAAATAAAAAGTTGGGCTGTGAACCAAAACAAGGTCAAGTCCCATGGAAAAAAGAAGAAAAAATAAAAGATTGATAAAGATATTAGGAATAAAGTATTAATAACATATAAATAACCGATACATTTTTATAATTTTTATTTTTATTGATTATCCTCAATTTGGGGAAGATTACAAATATGTCGCCTCTTTGGGGAGGGAGGATGGATCGCAGTAAAAGTGAATAAACCATCAAAATCTATGTGAGTTCGGAAGATAGTGAGGGATAAACCTACTCAAAACCAAGTTCATTAAGTGGATGCAGATAGTCTGCAATAAAGCGACTAAGGGAAGGGAAATTGAGATGTTGGAAGAAGCCAAATGCGATACCCCAGAGTGGGGAGGGAAGCAACTGTACAAGAAGAGGCAGTCAGCAAATAATCCCAAGTAGTCCCAATATAATACTGGAGCCAGAAAATTGGTCTTGAGCGCTTGCTGATGGCTTCATCAAGAACACATGACATATGGGCCAGCAATGAACAAGGGATACTAGATGGGGCTGCTGAATCAACCCCCTATCAAAGCCATCAGTGGAAGACACCAATGGGATGTGCCAGAAACAAGATAGTCAAGCAATGAGCGAATGGCATCCTGCAAGTGATGACTATGAGCTTCTCAGAAGCTGAAGCAGAAAGAGCGATGGAAGCTAGGAGAGGCGGAAGCTTCATGGCCCTTCTTTAAAGAACCTGGCCAACAAAGTGAAGAGCATAAGCTGCAATATCCCGATCTAGGATATTCTCAAGATCAGAAGAACTCAGAGCTATGGATAAAACCTCAGTGACTTGGGCCCCTAATTCTGCTTAAGGGAGTTCAAGATGTAAGCTGTTACCAATGGTGAGATTGGTGGCCAAGACAGCTGGCTTGTAATATTGACTGAGTCAGAAGAGGAACTCTGGAAGAAAATCTGACCTGGCAAGGAAGGAATGATCAAGAGTGAAGGACATTATTTCAGGGGGATCAATAATGATGTTAGTCGCATCTACAAAAGGAGCCAAATCCAGGAGAGTTTTGAAATCTAGCTCTAGAATCTCTGACAGAGGAAGGATATGCCATGAGACATTTGAGAAAATTGCTAACCTGGTTTCAGTGTGGTTGGTTACCATTTCTAGTAATTCCATGAAAGGCTTAGCCACTGGTGCCAGACTAGGAGTATGAGTCTTGGAAGGACCATAGAAAAGGTTCCATTGTGTAGATTGACTCATCCACTGGAAGAGCCAAAAGTCTTGATCTGACAAACTATTGAGAAGCTGTTGATACCGCAACTTGAAATTTGACATATGAGCTGGATGAGAGGGTGATGTTAAACATATATGGTAGTTGACATTATGCACTTTACAATCAAATAATGTCCAATTTTCGAAAAATCAATCTCAAAATTAATGGGATAATCTCTCCAAATAAGAATTAAGAATGATATGAGCCAAGAGGTTATGAGATGAAAAATAACAAGGGCGAACATAAATGATTATTCTTACTTGAGCTGTGAAACAAACATTGATGGCAAGTAATCTTCTGTCAAGGATGAGGAGAAAGTCAGTAAATCGAGGACACTGGACCAAGAATCCTGAATATGACTGTGGGTCATATTTCCTGACGTGGGTATAACTGGATCCCATGATTAATATCATCATGAATAAATCGATCAGCCCAGCATGACAGAAGATCATGGGGACCGCACTCTGAGTAGGTGGTAGTGAGGATGAAAAAGAAGAGAGCCACATGCCAAAAGTCATTCTGAGCAGCTTTGAGTACTGGTGAATATACTCCACTTGAGCAAATGAAGTATTCTACCGAGTGTCTGAAGCAGTGTTCTCCTGCCCTGGCCTTTTATCGCTGGAAATATAGGCAAGAGGGGGAGTGTGTTGGGATTTTTTTCCATATTCCCAGCTGGCTAGATTACTGGGAATCGCTAGGGTATAATTCCCTGATGTGAGGTGAATTGGATATCAGTTGACCCTGACTTTGGGGTAACTATGTTTGGGGGATTTTAGGGTATTTGCCTGGTTGGATTTATTTAGGATTGATCTGGATGAATATTTAAGATCTTATCGGGCAGAGTTGCTGATGAAATAGGGGCATCTGATAGTTGAGTAACTATCATGAGTACCAATTGGGATTGGTCAGGTTTCATCAACAACTGATCGGGAAACTAAGGAGTAAGTTGTTAGGCAAGTGATGCCACCTGCAAATAGTAAATTGATCATTTTGTTTGAGACCTGCCTTAATGGGTAATAAGTCTCATAACTTAAGCAGGTCGCTTGCCAAATATGGTTGGTTTGCTTGGATCAAGAGAAAATGTTAGGGATACATTTTTTCAATTCTTTCTATTTTAGGTCTTGAGTATTTCTAATGATGTAATCCTAGTTAGGGTGGGGAAGACCATCTCTGCTGAGACAAGGATAGGTGATTCAACAGCAATGGCTGCTGTTTCATTGAGGAGGTGTCACTATGGTTGGGTGCCGAATCTTCCACTGTAAATTCCCTAGAATTCACAAATAATAAAAAACAGAGTATACTGTAGATATCTCAGCATATTAAACTTTATCAGCATCCATTTGTTCTTTTCTTTATCAGGAATTTTATTTCTGTATGCGATAATGTGAAACTCTTTAAGGAAAAGATTAATGATCTGAGTGGATATCCAGAGAAGAAGTGTAATCAGATCAGAAGTTGCTGCTGACTGTGTGTCAAACCAGAGAAACTGTAAACAGGTCTCTAGGAGATGATTGGATTAGACATTATGTGGGAACAAATCCCCATTTCAATACATCTCACGTTTTTTGAGTGGCTATACAGGCTGAGCGTTGGGCCAACATCTAATAATTCCATTCAACTACGGATAATAGTTCATACTATCATCAAATGATTTTATCAACTATCATACAACGTGAACAAACTGCATAGAACTCTGAATCTGTGCAAGTGATCAGTTTATAGGGGGTATTTGACAAAAATAATCAAGACCTCTAAATCTTTACAAGCTAAAACATCTGGTAACTTATTTTTGCGCAAGTTCTCTTCATTTGAACATCCTAAGACATTTGTGATAAGGAGTTCTCCCAGTGGCTTGGTCGCTTACACACTAATAGTACCTTCTTTAGGGCGCTCAGCATGAAGTGATTTTGTGGATGGATAAACAGGCACTTATTTATTTATTTAACTGAGGCAAGTCAACCAGGGGATGGACAATACTGATGCTTGAACGAGCTAAAACTTAAAATTAAAATAAAATAAAGCCAAGATGAGACAGATAGATCCGATCAAAAAGATGTGAATTCAAACAAAACACCCCAACAAAGTAAAAAGTGAGAGCCTCTATCCTTCCATGGTGGGTGAAGTGGGATTGGGAGGCTCTTTTTCCTCACCTGCTGTGGTCATGTAGCGGCACAAAGCTGATAGCAATGGGGTGGGCGCATCATGGAAATGGGGGTCAAGGTAACAAATGGGTGCTTGCAACACAATGTTTGTGATTAGGAGGGTAGAGATATAGTCTGTAGGTGATTTTTACGCCTCAAGGCATACTTTAGGTAGGGTGGCGATGGTTGCTTTGTTGTTGTGGGTAATGTGGGTCTTTGGGCTGAATATTGCAACTACTGCACCTTTTTGAACTGTTGAATTTGCCTCCTTAATATCAGATATGGTCTTTTTTCTTTTTTGGAAGCATGGTACTAGGTAGGATAGGAGGAGGCAGTCCAGTAGACAGTACTTCAACTGATTTTTCAATGGCTTTACAGGTTTGGCGACATTTGGGTGAGGCAACTGCCTCTTCAGCTAGTTGGTGGTCACTTTTGAATGCAGTGGCATCAGGGCGAGGCAAATAATGGTGCTTTGGAATTTGGGTCGCATAATCAGTATTGAGGTACATTTTGAATGGAGGGGACCCAGCCAATTCAGATTCAGGGGTAAGCCCACCCAATTCAACTTCATACAAATAATCCCATGTATTTTGGTTGAATTTGCTTGGGTTGTTTGCATTTGAGTTATCTGTTGCGTTTGGTTGAGAGGGTGGTTTAGAATTTACTTTAATTCATTCTGGTCCCTTTTTGGTGAAGTTTAGGTGAAGAGGTTCTTTAAGGTAATTTTTGATTTGCTGATTCAGTGTTTGCTGTGGCTACCGCTTTGGGGGGAGGGGGAAGGATAGTGCCCCGTTTGAAAAATGTTATGGGATTGGCTATGGGGACATCATGCATAGAGTCAGGTGTGGATGCCACAGCTCATGAAATGGAGAGCAGTGCCATTTCAAATGGTCCAATTCGAAATAGGTAGGGCAAATGGTGCGCCCTCCATCCACTCAAGCCCAAAAAGGATGATCTGGGGCAGAGGGGATAATGGTGCGAGGGGGATTGAGAGGGATATTTCCGTTGTACTGGACAAAAGGTTGCAAAGGTGTGGGGGCCTTCAAGGTGAATGGCTCTATTGGGAACCACAAATTCTACTATGGGGTTGGAACCATATAACAATAATTCACAAATAATTTCTTTAACTTTTGGATGGTAGGTGGGTAGGGAGGATTGCAAACTGAACCACAAGAGTGATATCAGTGGGCAACTGGGTACGAGTAGTTGGGAAGGGGGTGCCCTGGAACACCAGGGGGATGGTTTCTGCTACTGCAGCATCATCTTCACTTGAGAAACCAAGGTCAAAATAACCCTTGAAGGGGTGGAAGTCGATAAAGCCTATAGGCTGTATAACAGCCTCAGCTAATATTGTATTTGCTTTTTCTGAATAGGGGAACAACTTGCCATATTCAACCTGAAGGCCAAATCGCATGTTGCTCTGGGGGAGCACAAGGGGGCAGTGTGGCACGGGCTGAGTTTGTGAGAGATGTAAGGCTAAGTCTTTAGGCATGACATAACATGATGAAGAGCTTGGAGGGATAGCTGATCTAGCCTAAACAATTTTTGGCAATGGCTGAAAAACATTAGGAGGATGCGCACCACTGCCCCCACATGGGGCAGTGGGCGTTGAACACATCAACATAAGAAACTTGAACAGGGTGACAAAAAATGGAGCTGTTCTTACTAAATTCTAAACTATGATTTGACCAAAAGTGAGCAAACTGAGAGAGAGGGCTGATAATCAGGCCCTTATATTATCTGGAAACCGCATAAGCTGGTACATCATCAGGCCTGGATGCATTGTTACCTCTGCAGCTTTAGCTTCAAATATGAGTTCTTTAAGGATGACAAGAATGCCCTCCCGCTATTTGTTGAGTTAAATCCTTCTTTAAGTCCAATGGAGGAGGAAGAGCGTGAGTTATCATGGTAATTACGCTGTCACAGATCTTAGCTATTGCTTCTTTACAATTTTGATGGTGGAATGGGTCCCAAATATGATTTTAGTCTCTCAGGTATCAGCAGGTCAAACGTCCTGCTTGGAGGGGCTGGAGCAGTTTGGCTCTCTGGTGCTTCAAACGCATATGTAAACCCATAACTTGTAAGATAATAAGACTATTTGTTCAGATATGATTATTTGTTCCTCCCAAATTCTGCAATAAGGTGATTTGTGCCCATCATGACCCCCCAGTGTTAGGACACCTGAGAAATAAAAAGTGCCTTGATTTGGTAAAGCGGACGTTTAACTGGCTGGGTATCTCAAAGAATATTCCTGTGTGGATCAATGATTGCTTTATCACGCACAGGAAAAGTCAATTAGTTTAGGTAATAATGGTCTTATCCATCCCCTGCAGCAGATAGTGGGTCTGTAGTCTTTGTATCAGTAGATTTAACAGTTGAGCAACTCAGCTCTAATAGGTTTAATGCAATTATGATAATAATGGACCACTTTAAAAAATTTTTCAACCTTTATACCTTGATGTCTGCCATCATCTCTAGGGAGATGGACTGTTTATATTGTGCAACATATGTTCTTGATTCTTGGCTTGCCTCAAGAGATTGTGAGCAGCCTAGGAACACAGTTTATGGCGTGCTTTTTGGACCAAAATTAGGGCTGTACTGAGATTTAAGACGTTCTGTTCCACTGCATACCATCCCCAATCTAATGAATAAATGGATCAGGTCAACCAGAATCTCTAACAGTATCTTTACTGGTACACTTCTGCTGAGCAGGATACCTAGCGGATGAACTTCCATAGTCCCAATTTACATATAATAATGGTACTCATGATTCTTTTAGTTTCTCGCCTTGCAAAGTCACGCTGGGTATAACACTTCATTTTCTAATGGCCTGTGCCTTAGCCTAAAAGTCCCTGCTGCGACATACCATGTGCAGAAAATATGGATCACACAATTCCTGAATTAGGAGCACCTGATCAAAGCAATTAACAATTACAAGCTGTTCTTAGACTTCAACTGGCTCCCTACTCATGAGATTAATGTGGGTTCCTCATTCATGTTAGATACATGGCTCCTTCATATAAAGGTTCACTCCCGGAAGTTTGCAAGGAAATTCTCTGGTTCTCATGTGGTGGAAGCGGTTTTAGGAAAGGGGCGTTTAAGTTGACTATTCCAGATCTTTGGAAGCACCCCATTTACACATTTCAATTGTCCCATTTTAAGAGGAAGGACCTATCGGTACTAGAGCTAATTCTAGTAGAGGGATTGGAGGAGGCTGAAGTTAATGCAATTTTTGGACTTTTGGAAATCTTGCTATTCAGTACAGTACTTTGTGGCTTGGAAGGGTATCCATCATATGAGAACAGTTGGCTCAGCGCCCGTGATTGTGCCTATAATGGGAAGTTGAGGAAGCCTTCCACGCCCTGCATCATGATGCTCTCACCCTCCCAAAGATTGCCAATCTCTTGGTCATCAAGTTCTAAAAGCCCACAAGAACAGGACTCTTGCCCAAGTCTCCAGTGAGTGTGAGCCCTGTTCAAAGAAGGAAGAATAATGTAATTCCTAAGGAGCACCCTCTTCCTCAATTTTGAGTAGTTCTCAGTCCAGAAATAAAAAATATAAGTTAAGAAGGCGGCCATCCCTCTTGTTTCTCAGGACGATTTGGCCTATATGGTAGACAAAAGTTGGTTGATTACCTATCCGCTGAAGATTACTACCCCACCTCCTCTTCTCACCACCCAGGAGTTGGTGCAGAAAAAATGGGGATATCTTGAGGTAGAAGCATAAAAAACCATCACAAGTGGAAAGTTTGTGGCTATCTTTCTTGGTACTTTTGGGCCCCAATATGAGGTTTCTTGAAATTAATGAATCGGTACCCAGTGCAATTATGTTGTAATCTACACGCCAATGTTAAAAACCCCAACAAGTTTCTTAATCACTCAAAAAAGTGAGCTTATATCTAACATGTTCAGTATTGATCAACCACTTCAATATGCAATGGGACCTTCAATACCTGATGTCACGCTTACGCCTGATGCGCTTGCAGGAGCTAAAATTTGAGAGCTTGACATAGTGGCTGATTGCAAGGGTCTTGGTGCATCAAGGTCAGCCGTGAGTTTAGAGGCTTTTTGAATTTAAATTTATTGCGGGGAAGGCTGACCATGGGACGGACACTTCCAAATATGTCTCAGCAGAGAGAGAGAGAGAGAGAGAAAGAGAGAAACTTAGTACCAGGGGAGGCACCCCAGAGAAGCGATGAGAGAGAGAGAGAGAGAGAGAGAGAGAGAGAGAGAGAGAGAGAGAGAGAGAGAGAGAGAGAGATGGGGGGGGAGGGAACTTGTGAAGGGGCTGTAGCCACTATTGAGCACGTGTGGAGGAAGGGGTCTGATTTGATGAACCAGACTGGGAACCAGGAGGAGACCAGCTGTCAACGACGCGGTGGGCTATCCAAACATCCACGCTTGAAAGTGATCCACCAAATGAGACCAGAATCTGTGGACAGCTTCAGGGAGGGTGGGGATGAATCCAGCGATGTCATCCAAGACAATCGTGTGGATAGTCCACATGGCAATTGCAACCACCAGAGCCCGGAGGGAGGGTGGGAGGGGGGAGGCCATTGATGAAGCAAACATATCTCTTGACAGACTGAAGGGATGTGTTTGATCCTGGCCTAGCAGACGTTGGACTTCGCGCCATATCACTTTAGAGGTGGGGCACTTCTCCTGGCGGTGTAACAGCATTCCATACTGGCCACACACGACACAAGATGAGTGTAAAGCGTTAGAGCGCTCAGCTGTACGATACACCCGCCTCAGGCAGCGCCACACATGAAGCGGACTTGAGACTGCAACAGAGGATGGTGTGCGTATTTCCAGATAGACTTTTGGGTCTCGATGGAATAAGGGATGTCCATCATGTCCAGGTAGTCCACCCTGTATAGGACATGGGGTCGAATGGGGATCACGCCATCATGTATGGGTAGCCCCTGTACCTCTTGTGTGAACTGAGGTGAGGGGCAGCCTCTTCAGGTTATATGTCCACTAATACAAATTCTCCACTCTGTTCTCCGCATGGAGAGTAGGATTCGTTTGTAGTGGGTTTTAGTCCCGTGAGGATCTGTGGCTGATGTGTGTGATGCGAGGTATTTCATCAGGGAGTGGGGGTTTGATGGATTGTTGAGGCCCAAGGCTTGGGAGAAGTTGGAGCGGGCTGTGCGGGACCAGTGTTGGGATGGGAGTGTAGGAGCGGTGACAGCCGCGATCCAGGTGCCCAGGATCTTGGCAGCATGGGTTTTGAAGTCAAGCAGGCCCATGCCACCTTGATGATGAGGGCCAAACATGACCTCTAGCCGTACTGGTGGAGGGCAGCCTGACAAAAGCCATCCTTGCAGCAAAGCATACAGGGATTTGAAGAAGCTTGGGGAGAAGGGGATGGCGTGGGCTCTGAACCAGACTTTGGGAAGGAGCATAGAGTTGGCAAGAATAACCCTGCCAGTAAGGGTAGTAGGGTGGGCTCTGAGAGAGGCGATTCGCTTCGTCACGTTGTCCAGTATGCGGCACTCCATTACTGCTGACGCATATCCGCCTGCCTCTATCCACATGCCCAGATGGCACACCGGTCCTATGGTAGGACGTGGCACGAAGGAAAGCACCAGTGGAGCGGTGTGTGTTGAGTTAGTAAGGCTTGGACGTGGGTGAGCAGATGGGCCGGGTTGAGAACTAGTTGCTGGGGCCCAGCAGTTCTGAAACTGAACAAGGAGGATGATTTCAGTTTTTGAGGCGTTCAGTGCTGCATTGCTTACCCGGAAATATTCCTGGATGAGGGCTTCAAGCGCGCGTGCATCTTTGTTATTAGACACCCCCACCACACAATCATCTGCAAATGCCATCATCTTGACTGGGGTTTGGCCTGGCACATGGACCCCAATGAGTTGGGTATTCACATTTCGCAGTAGTGGGTCAAGGCTGAAGCTTTATAAGAGTGGGCTGAGGGGGTCCCCTTGTCGCAAGCCCCTTTGAGGGCGGACTACTTCTGTTAGGAAGCCTGGGCCACGCACTGCCATTGTCACAGATTCCGTGAGCAGCATTACCCAATTTATGAAGCGGGGGGTAGGCGGAATTGATAGAGGCATGCCCTTAGGTATTCCCAGTTTACTCTATCATAGGCCTTTTTTTTAGTACTAGATGGTCCCAACCCAAGGGGGGGATTCATCGATGTACTATCATAGGCCTTTTGTTGGTCCAAAAATACCAGTGCCCCAGAGGCTGTGGACTGACATGCATTAGCCACGGAGTGCACGTTATCCCAAATCGACCTTCTGGGGATGAAACTGAATTGTTCTGGGGAGATGGTGGCAGATGCTACAGTCCCTAAACGGTTAGCCATGATTTTTGTTAAAATTTTGGTGTCTGTGTTTGTTAGAGAAATGGGGCGCCAGTTGGCTAAGTCAAGCTTATCCCCTTTCTTGAAGAGTGTGACAGTAAAGGCCTCATGTCCTCCTGGTAGGAGTCGCGATTCCAACAGGCTTTGGCTAAGTGAGGCTAGCAGTAATGGGGATATATATTTGAAATTTTTTTTGTAGAACTCATATGGAATGCCATCTGGGCCTGGGCATTTTCAGTTTGGCGCACCGCGAATGGCTGTCCATAATTCGTTCAGAGTAATTAAATTTATTATTTCCGGGTATTGGAAAATGGTGTGGATATGAGCTCAGTTGAGAGATTCTGCCATTTTGGCCAGCTGAATTGGTTCAGCTCAGTATAACTCGGAGTAATATTTTTGCAATTTGATTGCCACTTCAGCCAGTGTGTCTGCAATGGAATTATCCGATTTTCGCACCTGTATGCAGGCCACAATTTGGCGTGGTGCAAAAATTTTTTTAAAAAAGTATGCGGTGCACTTGTCACCTTTAGTGATGCGTGTGGCCCTGTATTGGACACAAACCTGATGTTTGTGTTGCCTTTCGAGTGCGTTGAGGTGGGTGGCTGCCTCCGCCCACTTCCAGCCCCATGCAGGGCTGTATCCAGTGGCTGGAATGTTGGACTCCAAGTGGGCCAATTCCGCCAGAGCGCATGAGATAACTGCCGATGTGGCTCATGAGCATCTGGAGGAGAGATGGCGATAGTGGTGGACGGTGTCCTCTTTGAAAGTTGCCCATGTGGAAATGGGGTCCGCGCAAAATGGTGCAACAAATGATTTTGCCAAAGTTGCCTCTTCCACCCAAGTGGAAAATCCTGGCGACGCGAGCTCTGGGGGGCAGATTTTGCACCAATGTGGGGACTTTGCAACTATGACGGGTAAGTGGTAGGTTATTGAGACCAGTCAGTGGTTGGAGAATTCCATTTTCATTGTTTTGAAGTGGGAGATGTGGGGTTGGAATTTCGCCAGCATTAGGATAAGGTCGATGCGGATCATGGACCTTAATTGGCTGTTGTGGATATGGGGACGCGTCATGTTTTCAAGCAGTGGGGCATGTCGCAGCAGCGCATTCATTAACCCAAGGGTGGCTTTTAGAACGCGTAATTCTACATGTCCCTGTGGGGCGTGGGGTGAGGGAGGCCACCAGTCCGTTGGTGAGGTTAGCCAACAGTTCATGTCGCCAACTAGGAAAGAATCAGGGGGTAGTGGGAGGGATTTGACTGACAAGAAAAATTCCCGATGCTCATGTGCACCATTTGGGGCATAGATGTTGACAATTGCATGTGCAACGTCAGCCTATGAGAAGGTGACAATGAGCACTCGGCCATTTAGGAATGTTTCTGAGGATGTGAAGTTGAAAAAATTATTTTTTTGAATTAGCACCCCACAGTGCTTCAACCAAAAGGATAGGGATGGGAGGAGCATTGTTTTCCAAGTTTCCTCGGAACCTCGTGGACAGTGGGACTCCTGGATGGCCAGGTTATCCACGGGTAAATTGTGTTGTAAAAAACTCAGTTTCCTAGCCTGGGACGGGGAGGCCTTGAGTCTGGTGATATTCAACGTCCCTAGAGTGAAGGTTTCCCCATTGCACCTTAGGTGTGAGGGGGTGGGCCCCAGGCCCACCAGCCTCATCAAGGTCCCCATGGGTATTTCACAGCAGTGCGGGTGTTAGCAGCAACGCTATTGGGGTTTTTGTTAATTTTTGCGGAAAGAGTCACGTTGGCTTTGGCCTTCACATTTTGTTTTCCCGGCGTCGGACAAATTTTTTGCAGTGCGGATGAGTTTAGTGCACTGTCAAGCGTGTCAAAAATTTTTTTTTTCAGTTGGTATAGGTACCAAGTCAGTTTTGACTGGAGCTTGGGTGCAGCGATTGGGTGAGATCAAATCTCCCATCAGATCCTCAGATTGAGTGGCCCACTCGGCATGGGCTTCCCAATCTGATTGGATGATGGATTCCCAAGTCGCTTCCACCATGAAGGTCTCCATGTCCTCCTGGCGTTGTGAGTGTGGGACGGTGGTGGTGGCCTTGGCCGCTTCCTTAGCTGCAGCCCTACAGGCCTGCCTGGCCTTCTTCCACTCCTGCGGGGAGATGGGCTTTACCAATAGGTAGCAGCCTTGTGCTCCCCACAGGAAAGCCTCCTTGGTGCTTGCGGTTGGTTCATAGTGCACCTCTCCGCTGGCCATGGCCGCTGAGGGGTGCTCTTGGAATGTGACGCCCTCCTTGATGGGGCATGCGTGTGCCTTATAGCCAAATGCATCACAGTGGGTGCAAATGGGGGGCGCGCTGTCCACGGTTACCCAGAATGGGTGGGTGGTATGCCCTGCGATATCAATAAAAGTGGAGTGTGGGATCTGGGTTAGGTCCTTCACGATCTCCTCAGTTGGGGTCAGAACTGCGATGGCTTTGCCAGTGCACAGGTGTGACATAAGTATGAAGCGTTGCATTTCAAAAGATTGTATTTCGCTGTATATGGCGAGACCATCTTTCAGGTGTTGCTCCAAAATGTCACGTTTTACCATAGTAGGCAAAAAGTCAAATGTGAGAAAAATTTGGTTTGATTTTGTCCATCTGGTGCATTTAGTTTTGATGACCTGTTGCCCTTTGGGGAGGTCAACCACTATGTGCACCGCTGCAGCCTCATCTGCTGCTATTTTGCTTTTGAAACCTAGGTCCAGCCAACCACGCGACATGGAGTGAGGTGCAACGTACACCGCGGTCAGGAAAATTTTGTGTACATCTTCACAAAATTTTTCCCATAAGGCCATTTTTTGAATGTCCAGATACACACGGACTCCGAATTCCACTGATGAAAGTGGCTGGGAGTGTGGCGTGTTGATGTACTGGTTGCATCGTGCTTGCCATGTGAGTATCTCTGGGGAAATTGTGACCGCCAGTTTTTTGAGATTTTTGTCTATTCTGCCAGATTCTCCGGGGCGTTTTTGAACGTTGGAGGCCGTGGGCCTTCCGCCTGCTCCTCTTACCTTGCTTGCCCAACTGCTCCCTGTCATGGGCGCAGAATAATCTCCTCTGTGAGATTATCAAACTAGATATAGTCTTGAATTGAATAGGTTGCAAAAGTGTTTGCAATGAGAAAGAAAAGTCAGTTTAGAGGCTTTTTAAGATGCAACAATGGATGAGAAATTATTCATTAGAATATAATAGGAACTTATAACAAAATTATTACAACTAGTATATTCCGCTGAAAGAGAACTTTTTTAAAATAGTTGTAGAATTTAGAGTACTGTTGAAATTCAAAGGGGATCATGATTCATTGGGAATTTCAAAGAGATTCATCAATCATTCTTAAACCCAAGTGGTGTTTCCATCATCTTGTATCACCCATAAGGTCAGTAAAAATTCTATTCCTCCTGGTAGTAATATCATAGCATTAGTTAAATTGATACAACCTCAAACATGAGCTCTTTATATAGTTCTGGTATAAAAGTTCAACTTTCCAAATTCCAGAATGAACAACTGATAAATATATTGGATTATTGGGCCATCAATGATTGAGTCATGTAAATGTGGACACAGAGTTAGGTAATATAGCCGCAAATATAATTATTAGGCTTATTAACCAAAAGTGGAATAATTCAAGTAATTTCCAAAATTAAAGGTCTAAATAGATGACATGTAATTAAACCTTTATTTGAGACTTATGTACTATTTGAGAATCTTGGAAGTTAAGTCCCAGAATTTTAGTATTTGTTAATTCCCTGGGACAAGGCTTCCATCTCGCAAAGGGAGAATTCTGGCACTTGCCATGGCTATGGTTGCAACAATTTATAACCCAGACGAAGCATCATTGATCCACCAAGTGACATCGTTCCATGAGGGAAAAGTTTAGTGGCAAAGTTTGAGCGTAATTCAGTTTTTCCAGGTGAGATCAATCCAGAGGCATGAATATTTTGGAGTGTCAATCAGACAGAATTGAGTATAACTATATTTCATTATAAATTTAGATTTATTTGAGGTATTTCAACCAGGGACTTACATTACCAACTCATAAATTTAACAAAACAAACCAAAAATATGAATCAACCGCCCAAAATGAGCAGCGAGGCACAAAAAAAACAAAAAAATAGCCTACCAGGTGGCACAGCAGCAAACCACTTATCCCACCATGGCCAAGGGGAGGGGGGATCATGCGGATCATTTATTTCAGCTTCAATATTGAAGAGGAAGATCAATGGTGATAGCAAGAGTGTTGAGGCATCTTGGGGATGAGGGTCAAGGTGAATTATATTATTGTTGAGGTCGTCATTGACAATTTGGGCCTGGAGTATAGTCTCTATAAGTTTAGCAAACTAGTGTTTTACTTGGATGTAGGCATCAGGAAGCTGGGCAAATTTTATGATGTTGGCTCTTGTGATGCATGTGGATGGGGGTAAAATCTGCCAAAGTTAATGACACAATTGACAGCGGTGAGGGCATTTGCTCTAAGTTGTTGATTTCTTCTTCTACAACAGTGGGGAAAAAAGGGGAATGTGGGTCATGCAGTCCTTTTTTAATTCAGCAACAGAGTCTGCCACAGCTTCGCAGAGATGGCAACTTTTAGGTGAAGCCACCACGGCCTCACCTAGATAATGGTCACTTAGGAAATGGGTAGCGGTGGGTTTAGGGATATATTTTTGAGTGGGAATGGGGCATCAAAGTCTCAATTAAGATAAGATTTTAAGTTAATTGGTTGGTCCAGAGGTGGGACAATTTCACCAGATTTGTTTACTTCATCCAATAAGTCCCAGGGATTTGTTTGACTAGGATTGATTGGGGATACATAGCTTGGGTTGGGTAAGATTTGGGGTGGTAAATTGGTTGGAAAAAACTTGGGTCCAAGCCTGTGCCCAATTAGCTGGATTGTAGTAAATTGGTTAGCTTGGGTTTTGATTGTGAGATTTTGCAAATTCTTCAAGTGCTCAGACAGAGGAGGTGTGGGCAGCTAAAATCCCCATTCAAATACTGTTGGTGTGACTAAATGGGCGGAGTCAGCAGTGTTTGCATGGTTTAAGTTGTTATGTCATACTTTCTTCATATGGTCCAACTCATGGCATAGAGGGCAAACTATGCGACTGTTGTCAGTGCAAGCCCAAAATATATGGTCTGGTGCGGATGGGACATAGGCATGCGGTGGGCTGTGCTGGGCCATGTTTAGCTGGTGGGGGATAATGGTGGCCATCGCCTGAGGTGCCGCTAGGTGGTCAGCACCACTTGGGATAAGGAATTGGAGGATGGGGTTTGTGCCATAAGTGGAAAGCTCCAACACAAATTTCTCATATAGAGTTTGAGGGTGAAGGTGAGAGGGAAGGTTTGTAAAGGTCACCACGAGTGTGGCTTAATTGAAAAATAATTTCAGGTGGTGGTAATGGGTGTGTTTTTAGTTTAAGGGCATTGCCGCTGAAGCAGCCATTTCCTTTTCCGTGGAGAAGCCGATATCAAATTACCCCTTTTAAAGGAGGATTTCAATAAAACTTACTGGAGCGAAAGTGGCCATTGCCAGCTCAATAATCGATTTGTCAGCATATGGGAAGAGACTTCCATATTCAACACGGAGGCAAAAGTGAAAATTGGATAGAGGTAGAGCTAGGGGGTGGGGTGGCTCAGGTGGACTCATGTGAGATGCAGTGCTAAGTCTCTTGGAGTGACGAAGTGACCAGTTGTATCAGGAAGACTGGATGAGCCTGTCCACATGCGTTTGTTTGCTGATCAGTAAACGCTAGCAGGTAGAGCACCACTGCACCACACTTTGGCAGCATGTGGTGGATCCGCAGACATAAATGGAAAACTAATGCAGTATAGGTAGCGGTGAAAAATTGACAAAATTTTTTTACTAAAATTACTTTAAAATGATGTCAAGCAGAAAGAAAAAAGTATAGCATTTAATTATGATTATTGCAATTTTTCATCTCTAAGCCTCAGAACTTGAGACAACTTTCCTCAAAGGTACTTTTGCCATTTAATTTTTACCCTTTTTTTAATCAGTAAATCTTCACATTAAATATTATAAATTATATTTTAGCTACTTGCCAGCTGAGTTTTCATTAGGTGCCATGTTTCCTGGTCATTGTAATTACTGATCCATAGTGGCCATACTTACTACTCTGTTATCCTCCCTACTTGAATGGGTATCATTATGGTGGTCACTGGGGCTGACCCCTATTTTGGATGCCTTATAATGTCATCATATGGACTTACTCCTTGAAGTGATTCTCACCCTGTGGGCTAAATTTTGCGATCCATTTGTCATTTGACCTCTTCAATTCACAGAGCAGATTAAGGGCCCCCTGGGGTGTCCAAAGAATCAACTGTCATGTAATCTTCAGTTGCCACTCTCACTAATGTGTGATTGCTGGCAGGTATGATAGTAATGGTGATTATTAATTATAGTCTCTCTTTTTCCCCTCCCATTAAGATGCCAAATTGTTTGGATGGTTATACCTCCAGTATTATTATTTGTGTTCTGAGTGTCCACTCACTCAAACTGGCAGGCTAGTTAATATTAATATCCCACTCCATGACATGTATATGGGGCAAATATAATCTGTTTGCTCTATATTGTTGGGTTACAGGTTCTAAGGTTTTTATTGGCTTGAAGATGGTACAAGATATAATATTTATAGCTTATATGGATAATCTAAAGCTTGGGGTTCACCAATACAAAGGCATTTATCAACTATCCATCTTTGGAGAAAGACTTTGGAATTTAAATTGATTTAAATTCACTTGTACCACATCTCCAATTGGTAGTAATCAGCATCCTAAGGTAGCTTACCCTATAGATTATAGATTTATAAAGGAAACCTTAAAAGCCTATCTTACCATGGAAGCAACCTTAAGGTATTAAAAGGGCAACCTAAAATTTATAAACATGGTATCAAGTTGAAGTAATTGGCCAAAAAAGATTGGGAAAGGTGATCTTTTGAGATCATTCTATACTTGAAAAACTTTAGCCTAAGTATGACCTATGAAAAAGGTAGAGTTAGTAATCTAAATATCAATTATAATCCTGCCAGATATATTGAGATGTATCAAATAAGCTCAATTTACTATAGGGTTAGATCTTGTACATTACAGCTACCAGATAAATACCAAGCAGAATGGTACCGTCTTATAAGATAAAAATTAGCTATTCAAAGATGTAATCATCAGTATCACAAATCTCTAGATCTATCTGTGGTAACTCAGAAAATACTTGACCAAACTTGGTGGGCTTGTCACTGTCCTAGACGGAACTAAACGAATGATTCTTCCCTATGTGGGATTTTAGGCTTAAGAGAATCAAAGCTATAAGAAGCTTATCTTTTGATATCAATATAAGCATCCCTAACCCAAACACATGTTTAAAGAAGCAGAAGGAGCTTAAATCTGTGACATCTGGTTATCAACCAAACTTTAAATTAACATAATCAACCACTATCCTCCCCAAATTAGAACTTTAAGATTCCCATATGAAGCTAAAGTTAGCATAAATGTTGTCTCAATAGAAAACTGAGCTGCAAATGTGGATACATTAGCAACTACAATAATAGACACAAACTACTGATTCGCGCCTTCTCAATGTGGGTTGAATGAAGTGGAGTAAGGGGGGAGTTAAGATTAAAAAACTAGAGGGAATGATTGGTTGGGATTTTTTGCAGGGATGGAGGTACTTTTATTGGAAAAGTTAATTATAGTTATCATCTAAGGATTCCTTAGAAACTAGAAGCAGTGAAATTGATTTCCCACGGACTCCAACTTTACCATATGTAACCGCTTCTTTTAGAAATTTTTATACATAATAGATTACATATAGAGAGTTTCTTTAAACAAAGTTATTAAGGGAAAAACAATGAAACAAATAACCCAACACCTTACCATTAGCAGGGTGCTAGGTTTATAAATGATCAGATGAGGAAGAAGCTTAGATGAGCAGCTATATTTAAAACAGGATAATCACTACATTTAAACTTAAAGAATAATAAAACGGCCCATTTTGATCATTATTAATAACAAAATTGATTGATTCTAGTGTTTTGAAGAATTTAATCCCCATTTCAAACATATGATTTTGCTTTATAATTATCTAATATTGGCTGGATAAAATCCTACCGCTTACCTTTCTCAAGCAAGATTGTACATATGGGAAATTCGTTTGTTATATTTTTCAAAGGGAAGCGCCCCTGTTGGGGCCCTCAGTTGTGGAAGGGTTTGGTCCTTACAATCATTTTCTTATAATCAATATAAAATATCTATGAACACTTGGATAACTTTTGCATGTATCCCACTGAAGTTTTCAAGGAAGATATTTTGCTTGGGGTTTGGAATTGTACAGGGGGTTAGAAAGGGCAAACATGGTGGGACAGCTGCGACCAATATCTCATCTAGGGTGTTTTAAATCAGCACAATGGTCAAGAGGGAGAGCTTTAGGTTGTCCATTTTTGGTTCTAAAAAGTGCTAGGTTCTATGCAGCTTTATGGCTGGGCCCCAGAACCTTTTTTTACCCTTTTCTATGAGAGTGAGATCCATGCTCTCTTCTGGGTCCTGCGCCAAAACATAATATATATATAGAATTGGCAGCTTGAGGGCTGCAATGGCAGAGAGACCTTGTGTGGGGAAGGAAATGTGCTTTGGGGTTCTTGGAATGTAAAACTGCAATCAGCTCCTGGCATTTGGTATAATTTTTTGGATAAAAGACTTTTTCATTTGTGGGCATTCTTTCACTGAAACTAGGTGCTTTACTCCGCGCATATTCCGTTAGAAGTCCAAGATCTTTTCTAACTTAAACTCAGGGGCTCCTTCAACCATAGTAGGTTAAACATCCGCTGGTTCCTCACCTTTTATTATGTAAAGGATGATGCATGAAAGGGGGACTAAATTTCTAGTGGGGTGCGGTTCCACGTGGAATGAAATATTATTTAGCATCTGGGAGGTAGGTAAGGGACTTGATTGCTTGCAAGCAACTTACAGCATGGAATTTATGAGGTGTAAATTTTTGGTATTAACCTTAACCAAAATGTCAACCTGGTAGGTAGGAACTCACGGTGTTTTTTATCCATAAACTATTTGACATCATTAGTAGTGTCAGGATTTTGGAATGCCCATATTGTTCAGCTGTGTTAAATTTAAAATTTAAGATATGTTTTATATCAATTTTGGTTCCCTTTACTAATAGGAAACCTTAGGGGATGTTTAAGCTATAAATATTTTATAAATATTGTTTGGGTTTATTTTCTTATAAATCATTAGTTAGTTGTATGATATAAATTTGAATCTTAACATGACTATCAATGGCTTATTGAAGAAAATGACAAAAATGTTTGTAGAAATTTTAATTGTAGGTTTGATTATCAACGATTATTTTCTAACACGGATTGATGGGAATTTGTCACCAATTGATAAAGGTGTTTAAGAGTTACTGAATCGTTGAAAGCGTTTTTCCATGGCAGTAACTTACAGGTTATCCTGAATGATGCAACCTGCTATTAATGGGTAAATGGGCTAATCACTAAACAGGTTGCTAGCTTAAAAATGTTTTCTGCTAGGGTTGGATAAAGGCGTTGAAGCACTATATCTTGGAATTAACCCAAGAAAATTTTTAATCTAGTTAGTGATGGATTTTAACAGAGTGGATGAATTTCTAATAGTTTGTTGCAACTCTATAAGGTTAAGTCATTGGCAATGAAAGTTGCTCCCATTGGGGTGCCAACCAAAGTGTTGAACGCTAAATTGCCTATCTTGACCATAGTTTTTTTATAAAGGATAGCTATTTATAGTAATTGATTGATAGTAATAAAATCAGAATAAATTAATCTTGTGGAAGAGTTTGAAAGTTTGTTTTTCTTATATAATTAAGTTTATGCACCAAGCATGTTCAAGGGGTGAAGGGATAGTTTACCTGATCTATTAGTGAACTGAGTACTATTTTTTAAGAGCTAGAATAATGGTTTCCATTGTCCAGGTTGCTTTCAAGTTACCAGAAGAAAAATGAAAGCACTTTCTTGTAAGAGAATACCTAACCCTATTAATACCATTGGTTGTGAAAAAACTCAACTAAGTAGCTCTTTTCATACAACAGTAACTATGTCCTTATCTCCAGGTAAAATCAATATAAATATATCATGTGATTTAAACCCTGAAAAGGTTACATCTTGTCTCACTACAGTGTAGTTGAGTTTTGAGCTAAAATAATAGAGTTATCAGCAAAATTTCTTATAAAAACAATATCAGGACTTTTGGAGTGAATGAAGACGGATTGATAACAATCCTTTGAATTTGGCATCACAATCCCAGCTAACTACCTTGGAAGAAAGGCATAAAGGTGAGCAAGAAAAAGAGCCTTTTGAGTAGGTTAACAATGATCAAAATGGAAAATTTACCTCCTGAAGAGGAAAAGTACTGATGTAATAAAGGAACCAATGTTTCAAAAAGCTTCTTGGGAAACAGAAAAAATGATTCTGACAGCTTTAAGACAATTTAATGCAAATCATAACGCAATTACAAGACATTGAAAATTAAAAATACAACTGTGTTTAGATGGAGGCAGAAGGAGATGACAATTAGACAGATGATGAAAGCTCTGTTGGGAAAGTACAGCTCACAAGAAATATGCCTGGAACTTTTCTGCACTTTTATATAAGACTCCTGAGAATACTCCAATAGTTAACAGGGTAACTGGTTTAGAACCCTTTCAACACAGTAGTGACTAGAGATTTTTGGACTACTTCAAAACTACATATTTTTTACCAGACTAACGCCTCAACCTCCATCAACCTTTTTAAGTTTATTATATCTGGGTTTGGCGACCATCAGAAAGCAGAAACAGTTATAAACTGTTTAGACATCTATTTATAAGTCTGGTGTTGGCACCTAATTAAGAAAATAAAATGTATAAAGATGCCAAAGAGGTTTACATGATCGAGTTTGTAAGCCCTGAATGGATGGATAGCTGAAAATAAGAGTTTATGGGTATATATATAAGAGGGATGAGACCTTAGCTCCTTTTGCCAATTGTTTTTATCAGAAAGCGAAAAAGATATGACTGGTGCAAAACTTCTGTCAGATTTTGATTCTCATATTGCCATGAAGATGACGCTTAGACCCTACATAGATGTTTACCTAGCCATGGTTTCAGCAGTAGAAACCAAAACTTCCACTTTTGCAAATGGTGGATTATCTCAAGATGTTAGGCTCAACATCTAATGCACCTAATTGGAATTCATAACTTATTCCCACCAATGAAAATCAGTATACAGGGAAGTTCAATGACATGAATAATTATTAGAACTGAGTTTTTATGGGGAAACCCTCCTATGTGCTAAAGTAGATAAACTAATCCCAGAAGTTCTTCCCTACATGTGGTGTAGCTGGGAATTTTGCTACCCAATTTTGGGGAGAAAAGGCTAAAGAGCATGTGAATCTTATTTTTCTCAGTAAAGAAAATTCGAAAGGAGTCAGGATTTTAATCAGCACTCTAGTTTTGGAAAAATATAGTACTGCAGAAATCATCGTTACACCATTATCTTACCATATGGATTATATATTTCAGATTTATTTGTGGGAGAACAGGAGAGGATTCACAGTATCAATTATCAACTCAAAATATAAACGACTGTCATGAGGGCAAAATTAAGAACAAAGTTAATGATCCAGAGATAATTAAAGAGGTCTCTCAGCCTAATGCTAGTCAAATGATTAGAAAGGTACAAAATGATGATAACATGGACGATACAATCAAGATGAAGCTTGATGATACCAATAGATCCATTCTAATCATTACAATCAATAATCTTTAACTGTCTTTTAACAAACCAATGTAAGCACTAGTCATGACAAGTAATGCTATTAATCAAATAATGAAAAATATGACATTCTTTTCACATAAAAAATTGGCGGCTAGGTCACTTACTATTATACTGGGGGAATCAAGTTCTAGCCTCAAATGGATGAATTAAGAATAGGATCTGTCACACTTTTCTTTCTTGTTGCAAACACTTTTGCAACCCATTCAATTCAAGACTAAATCTAGTTTGATAATCTCATAGAAGGGATTAGTTTGCGCCCATGTCTGGGAGCAGTTGGGCAAGCAAGGCAAGAGGAGCAGGCGGAAGGCCCACAGCCTCTAACATTTGAAAACGCCCCAGAGAATCCGGTGGAATAGAAAAAAATCTCAAAAAACTGGCGGTCACAATTTCCCCAGAGATACTCACATGGCAAGCATGATGCAACCAGTACATCAACATGCCACATTCCCAGCCACTTTCATCGGTGGAATTCGGAGTCCTTGTGTATCTGGACATCCAAAAAACGGCCCTATGAGAAAAATTTTGTGAAGATGTACACAAAATTTTCTGACCACGGTGTACGTTGCACCTCACTCCATGTCGCATGGTTAGCTGGAGCCAGGTTTCAAAAGCAAAATAGCAGCAGATGAGGATGCATCGGTGCATATAGTGGCTGACCTCCCCAAAGGGCAACGGGTCATCAAAACTAAATGCACCAGATGGACAAAATCAAACCAAATTTTTCTCACGTTTGACTTTTTGCCTACTATGGTAAAACGTGACATTTTGGAGCAACACCTGAAAGATGGTCTCGCCATATACAGCGAAATACAATCTTTTGAAATGCAACGCTTCATACTGATGTCACACCTGTGCACCGGCAAAGCCATCGCAGTTCTGACCCCAACTGAGGAGATCGTGAAGGACCTAACCCAGATCCCACACTCCACTTTTTCTTGATATCGCAGGGCATACCACCCGCCCATTCTGGGTAACCGTGGACAGCGCGCCCCCATTTGCACCCACTGTGATGCATTTGGCTATAAGGCACACGCATGCCCCATCAAGGAGGGCGTCACATTCCAAGAGCACCCCTTGGCGGCCATGGCCAGCGGAGAGGTGCACTATGAACCAACGCAAGCACCAAGGAGGCTTTCCTGTTTGGAGCACAAGGCTGCTACCTATTGGTAAAGCCCATCTCCCCGCAGGAGTGGAAGAAGGCCAAGCAGGCCTGTAGGACCACGGCCAAGGAAGCGGCCAAGGCCACCACCACCATCCCACACTCACAACGCCAGGAGGACATGGAGACCTTTGCGGCGGAAGCAACTCAGGAATCCATCACCCAATCAGATTGGGAGGCCCATGCTGAATGGGCCACTCAATCTGAGGATCCAATGGGAGATTCAATCTCACCCAATCGCTGCACCCAAGCCCCAGTCAAAACTGACTTGGGACCTATCCCAACCAAAAAAAATTTTTTTGCCCCACTCGACAGTGCACCGAACTTATCCGCACCACAAAAAATTTGTCCGACGTTGGGAAAACAAAAAGTGAAGGCCAAAGCCAACGCGACTCTTTCTGCAAAAATTAACAAAAACCCCGATAGCGTTGCTGCTAATACCCGCACTGCTATGAAAGCCCGTGGGGACCTGGAAGAGGCTGGTGGGCCTGGGGGCCCACCCCTCACACCTAAGGTGCGATGGGGGAAACCTTCACTCTAGGGATGCTGAATATCGCCGGACTCAAGGCCTCCCCGTCCTGGGTAGGAAACTGAGTTTTTTACAAAACAATTTACCCATGGATATCCTGGCCATCCAGGAGTCCCACTGTCCACGAGATTCCGAGGAAGCTTGGAAAACAATGCTCCCACCATCCCTATCCTTTTGGTCAAAGCACTGTGGGGTGCTAATTCGGAAAAACAATTTTTTTAAATTTACATCTTTAGAAACATTCCTAAATGGCCGAGTGCTTGTTGTCACCTTCTCATGGGCCGATGTTGCACACACAATCGTCAACATTTATGCCCCAAATGGTGCACATGAGCATCAGGATTTTTCTTGTCAGTCAGATCCCTCCTGCTACCCCCCAATTCTTTCCTAATTGGCGACATGAACTGTTGGATAACCTCACCAACGGACCAGTGGCTGCCCTCACCCCACGCCCCACAGGGTCACATAGAAATAGGCATTCTAAAAGCCACCCTTGGGTTAATGGATGTGCTGCCGCGACATGCCCCCCTGCTCAAAAACATGATGCGTCCCCACATCCACAATGGCCAATTAAGGTCCATGATCCGCATCGACCTTATCTTAATGCTGGCGAAATTCCAACCCCACATCTCCCACTTCAAAACAATGAAAATGGAATTCTCTGACCACCGACTGGTCTCCACAACATACCACTTACCCGTCACAGTTGCAAAGTCCCCACATTGGTGCAAAATCTGCCCCCCAGAGCTCGCGTCGCCAGGATTTTCCACTTGGGTGGAAGAGGCAACTTTGGCAAAATCATTTGTTGCACCATTTTGCGCGGACCCCATTTTCACATGGGCAACTTTCAAAGAAGACACCATCCGCCACTATCACCATCTCTCATCCAGACGCTCACAAGCCACATCGCCAGTTATATTGTGTGCGCTGGCGGAATTGGCCCACTTGTAGTCCAACATTCCAGCCTTAGGATATAGCCCTGCATGGGGCCAGAAGTGGGCGGAGGCAGCCGCCCACCTCAACACACTTGAAAGGAAACACAAACATCGGGTTTGGGTCCAATACAGGGCCACACGCATCACTAAAGGTGACAAGTGCACCGCATACTTCTTCAGAAAATTTTTGCACCATGCCAGAGAATGGCCTACACACAGGTGCGAAGATCAGATAATTCTATTGTGGACACACTGGCTGAAGTGGCAATTGAAACACAAAGATATTACTCTGAGTTATACCGAGCTGAACCAATTCAGCTGGCCAAAATGGCGGAATTTCTCAACTGAGCTCATATCCGCACCATTTTCTGATACCCAGAAATAATGAATTTAATTACTCCGAACGAATTATAGACTACCATTCATGGTGCACCAAACTGAAAATGCCCAGGACCAGATGGCATTCCATATGAGTTCTACAAAAAATATTTTAAATATATATCCCCATTGCTGCTAGCCTCACTCAACCAAAGCCTGTTGGAAACGCGCCTCCTACCAGGAGGACATGAGGCCTTTACGGTCACACTCTTCAAGAAAGGGGATAGGCTAGACTTAGCCAACTGGCGCCCCATTTTTCTAACAAACACAGACACCAAAATTTTAACCAAAATCATGGCTAACCGTTTAGGGACTGTAGCATCTGCCACCATCTCCCCAGAACAATTTGGTTTCATCCCCAGAAGGTTGATTTGGGATAACGTGCACTCTGTGGCTAATGTGTGTCAGTCCACAGCCTCTGGGGCACTTGTATTCTTGGACCAACAAAAGGCCTATGATAGGATAAACTGGGAATACCTTAGGGCCTGCCTCCAACAATTCCACCTACCTCCCCGCTTCATTAACTGGGTGATGCTGCTCACGGAATCTGCAACAATGGCAGTGCGCGGCCCAGGTTTCCTAATGGAAGTAGTCCGTCCTCAAAGGGGCCTGCGACAAGGGGACCCCCTGAGCCCACTCTTATACAACTTCAGCCTTGACCCACTACTGCGAAATGTGAATGCCCAACTCACTGGGGTCCATGTGCCAGGCCAAACCCCAGTCAAGATGATGGCATTTGCAGATGATTGTGTGGTGGGGGTGTCTAATAACAAAGATGCACGCGCGCTTGAAGCCCTCATCCAGGAATATTCCCAGGTAAGCAACTCGGCACTGAACTCCTCCAAAACCGAAATCATCCTCCTTGGTCAGTTTCAGAACTGCTGGGCCCTAGCAAGTAGTTCCCAACCCGGACCATCTGCTCGCCCACGTCCACGCCTTACTAACTCAACACACACCGCTCCACTGGTGCTCCCCTTTGTGCCACGACCTACCATAGGACCGGTATGCCATCTGGGCGTGTGGTTGGAAGCAGGTGAATACGCGTCAGCAGTAATGGAGTGCCATATACTGGACAACGTGACGAAGCGAATCGCCTCTCTCAGAGCCCACCCTACTACCCTCACTGGCAGGGTTGTTCTTGCCAACTCTATGCTCCTATCCAAAGTCTGGTTCAGAGCCCACGCCATCCCCTTCTCCCCTAGCTTTTTCAAATCCCTGTATGCTTTGCTACAAGGATGGCTTTGGTCAGGCCGCCCTCCACCAGTACGGCTAGAGGTCATGTTTGGCCCTCATCATCATGGTGGCATGGGCCTACTTGACTTCAAAGCCCATGCCGCCAAGATCCTGGGCACCTGGATTGTGGCCGTCACTGCTCCTACGCTCCCCTCCCAACACTGGTCCCGCGCAGCCTGCTCCAACTTCTCCCACGCCTTGGGCCTTAACAATCCATCAAACCCCCACTCCCTGATGAAATACCTCGCATCACACACATCAGCCACAGGTCCTCACGGGACTAAAACCCACTACAAACGAATCCTACTCTCCATGCGAAGCACAGAGTGGAGAATTTGTATTAGTGGACATACAACCTGAAGAGGCTGCCCCTCTCCTCAGTTCACACAAGAGGTACAGGGGCTACCCATACATGATGGCGTGATCCCCATTCGACCCCATGTCCTATCCAGGGTGGACTACCTGGACATGATGGACATCCCTTATTCCACTGAGACCCAAAAGACTATCTGGAAATATGCACACCATCCTCTGTTGCAGCCTCAAGTCCGCTCCCATGTGTGGCGCTGCCTGAGGCGGGTGTATCGTACAGCTGAGCGCTCTAATGCTTTACACTCATCCTGTGTCGTGTGTGGCCAGTATGGAACGCTGTTTCACCGCCTGGAGAAGTGCCCCACCTCTAAAGTAATATGGCGCGAAGTCCAACGTCTGCTAGGCCAGGATCAAACACATCCCTTCAGTCTGTCAAGAGATATGTTTGTTTCATCAATGGCCTCCCCCTCCCACCCTCCCTCCGGGCTCTGGTGGTTGCAATTGCCATGTGGACTATCCACACGATTGTCTTGGATGACATCGCTGGATTCATCCCCACCCTCCCTGAAGCTGTCCACAGATTCTGGTCTCATTTGGTGGATCACTTTCAAGCGTGGATGTTTGGATATCTCCCACCGCGTCGCTGACAGCTGGTCTCCTCCTGGTTCCCAGTCTGGTTCATCAAATCAGACCCCTTCCTCCACACGTGCTCAATAGTGGCTACGTCCCCTACACACGTTCCCTCCCCCTTCCCATAAGTGGAGTTCCCGCTGGCAACAAGAGATAGCATCGCTTCTCTGGGGTGCCTCCCCTGGTACTAAGTTTTGTCTCGTCTGAGTCATATTCGGAAGTGTCTGTCCCATGGTCAACCTTCCACGCAATAAATTAAATTAAAAAGAATAGGATCTGTCAAAATTATTAACAAGTTGGTTATGGATTTATTTTAATTAGGTCCATTAAAAATTTATAGTCAAGTTGTCAACATACGCCTATACAATAAAACTTCGCTGATATTTGGATTGTGATTTGGATTCATAGTTTATACTTAATGTATTAATCTAAGAAAAGATATAGAAAATAATAGAGCATAAAATACACATATATATAAAGAACATAAAATTATATGAAGAAACATTTATAAGGAATTCATTTTCAATAAAAAATTAATTATATATAAAAATATCAGAAATTTTTCTAAGATATTGTGCAATGGGCTTATTCACATTTATAATGTCATAGGTAGGAGGGATGAACTACTACAGTAGTGAAGTAGATCAAGTGAATGTGGACAGTTGTCAGCACTAGAATTTGTGGAGACCAGATCATTTGTTGTTGTGAGTCACAAAGATGATAACTTTAAATCCAAACTTAACAATTTTTAAGATCCCAGACCTGGGGAAAACATGCTGAAAGGATTTATCAATATTATGACCAAGTAATCCTGGTGTGGCATGTAGCCACGTGGACCCTAATCATGTGAGATGCCAGTAACATGAGAAGTAGAAGAGGATGATGAACCGCGCTGCTGAGAATTAAATAAGATGAAGAATTAAGCAAGGGTAAAGATCTAGCACTGAAACGCAGGAAAATATATTGGAGTGAAGAACGCTTATGACAATAGATCAATTTCAACCATTCTGGATGACTCAAGCCACATAATAAAGTGGCATCTACCTCTGAATTATCATCTTCATTGAATGATCTGGTCAATCTGGGGGATGAGTTGGGTTTTAAAATTCTCACATTATTCAGCTAAAAAGATTATAATAATACCTGTCTTATATAGCTTTAAATTACTTTACTAACAAGCAACATCAGGGGATGCTGGAGTTTTTGATTTTCAATAAATATTATTCAGGTTTATTTCCCTATAAATTATTAGTTAGTTGTATGTTGTGACGTGATTAATCATGACTATTAATGGGTTATTGGGGATGATTCCTGATATTATCTATAGGGATTTTGATTGTTGGTCTGATATCAACAATTAACTTTTATATGTGGATTGATCAGTATATTTCACCAATGAAAAGGGTTATTTTAGGAGTTACTGTAGCATCGGAAACATTTTTCAAGGCAATAACTTTATGGTTAGCATAGCTGGTTTGTTTGCTATTAGGGGTTAAATGGTATAATTACATAAGCAGGTTGCTAGCTTGTAGAGGTTAATCTTCTGAGGTTGGATATAAGCATTAAAACATGCTATGCATACAATCATCCTAAGAAGGGTTGTAATTTTTGTAGGTGGTGGATTCCAACTAGGTGGATGAAGGTTTAATCGTTTGATACAAATCTTTAGGGTTAAGTCATTGGCGATGAATGCTATTCCCATTGGGGTGCTAGCAAAGGCGTTGAACGCCAAATTGCCTATCTAAACCCCTTAAATTATTTTAATGAGGACAATACATTTATGATAGTTAATTATATAGTAATAAAATTTTATATTCACTTGTGGAAGAGTATATGAGATAGTCACTCACATATAACTAAGTTCTCTGTTTAAATTTTTGTTTAAGAGTTGAATGGATAGACTTTAAATCTATTTGGTGCTCCAGTACTCTTATGTAAGATTTGGAAGGATATTTTCTCTTGTCCAGATTGCTTCTAAATTACCATATTTTAGGTTTACTACATGCCTGTAGTATAATACTTAAAAAAGGTTACTAAAATTATTTGTGAAGAAACTCTACTAGATAGTTGCCTTCCTACAACTATAAATATATCCCTATATTAATATAAACTTAATTATAATCTAACTTGTGCAGTAAAACCTAATAAAGTTCTCAAGTAGTTTAAGTCAATTGCTTTTGGACTTTATGATGAACTTTTTCATATATGTTACAAAGTTTTCTCCACTGCAATGTCACTTTATGCGTGAGGGACAAAAGTAAAAACAGAGGTGTACCCTTAATTGGAATAAATAGGCATATTCTTGTTCTTTGATAAGGTTGTTTGGTATGTGAACTGTGCCTTAGGAAGGTCATCTGCCCATGTGTTCTGAGATGAAGTAGCATAGCATTAAAGATATTGCTGCTTGGATAGGTTATTACATTCTGTTTGGCCATCAGATTGGGGTGATAGGCTGATGATCTAAAAAGGATCAAAATTTAACATATCACGTAGGGCCTCCCATTATTGTCAGGTAAAATTAGGACCTTTTTGCTGATTATTTTTTGAGGCACATAAAACAAAGAAAAGACGTATGCCACAAACAAATGTGCTATATCTCCAGTTATGATTGTTGTCAGACAAGGGATGAGGATGGCGTACTTCAGGAAGCGATCTACAACCATTATAATTGCGTCTACCCACAAGAAGTTGACAAACATACAATAAATTCCTAGAAAGTGTTTTCCATGGCCCCTCTGTTAGTTAGATTAAGTAGAGGCCATTTAACAAGTCCTATCTGATTTAGAATGAGCATAGATTAGAACTTGAAAATCCAGGTGGGAACATCTTTTGTGAATGTTACAACCATACCCTCATTTAATTATGTACATGTTTTTTTAAAGCCAGGGTGACCCAAGATAGGGGGATCATTGTGTCCCCTTACAACACAAAAGCGCAGAATAGAGGGCAAACATACTGTCATGTCTCATGACATTAGTCTGGGTTAAATTGCAAGGATAAAGGGAAGTAACAATGTCCAAGGAGGTTAAATCGGACGTCCTCTTTGACCTCAGATATACCATGGATTAACTTTTGGTTAAGGCCAAGCAGGCGCAGGTTAATATACAAAAATTACTGATGAGGTCCAATTCATTACATCAATGGGTCTGATAATTTTATTATAGTTTAAAAGATATGGTTCTTTACATATATTTCAGAAGAATATTTTAATTTATTTATAAGCTTTAATATTATTAAAAATGACATTTTTTGAGAGCTAGGTAGGGTTTGCTGGGGCCTCCGTGTGGCAAAACTGGGGAAAACCGGTGGAAACATGGGTGAGTAGCTAACACCAGAACCCAGAGAGGCACATTGGTTGGGCACTTTAGTGTCCTGAAAGAAGTGCGGGATGGTAGTGATGACTGTGCCAACCTGTTCTTGCAGGTGTCTACCACTCCCTGAGGGGAGAATATGGGCAGGAAGGGGGAACGAGTCTGGCAAGGTGACTGTCAAATGGCCTCCCCACAAGCTGTGGTTGCATGGGTGTGGACCCGCAGGACAATGGAGGGGCAATCCTGGTTGGCTGCACTCTGGTGCACCAGCCTACAATAAATGCCACAGTTTGCCAAGTTGGCCTGAAGCTCAGCTAGCTGCCAGTTTGGTTAGCATGAGCCATTTGGCAGCAAAATGGATCATGCATGAAAATTTAAGGCTGATTTGAAAGGACTCTAAGGTTTTCTGGACAAAAAGGGGCCAGAGAGCATAATCCCTAAAAAAGCAGATGACAAAGGGAGGGATTCGGCTTCTCCCCCTCAGGGGTCTTAAACCTGGGGGTCATTGGGTCTTGTCCCCCGCAAGGGGGATGAGAGGCATATCACCTGTCCTGGCTGGTGCAGATGAGCTGCCTAGTACTTAAACTGGGCGTGCATATGTCAGTTTAGGGGGTCGCATGAGTTACTCCCAATTGTGGTCAGGCCCCATAATTTTTGAGGGCGGCTTAGATTCACGCAGCCCTAGTGTGGTGGGGCAGTACCCCAGGCCTTCATCCCGCAATAGTTGCCCACACTAGGATCCCCAAGGGCTTTTTAAAACCCAAAAAATGACATTTTTTAGCTTAGTTTATAATCTCAAGTTCACATATGCTCAAGTTTCTAAACTGCCATCAATGGTAATCTCAAATTATCAGAAAGAATCAATTCCCAGCCCAAAAAAATTTATCAAGGCCCTTCTCACTTTTCCTTAAAGTACCATTTGTTAGCTAATCTCTCTGTTCGTCTCTTCTTCCTTACAATAAAAGGCATTTTTATATCTGCCTACCCAATGTTAATTTTGTTGCACTCGCAGTTTACCTCCTTATGGAGATATTTTCGTTTTAATAATAAGGTAAGAAGTTATTTTCTGAGAAAACTATGGACACTCTTAACAAATAAGTTTTTTGTGAAAATATATGACCAAACCTTTTTGGAATAACCATCCATAATGGGCTTTACCAGAATTAACCTTTGTCAGGAGGTCAAGACCCTCAGATTCTGAAGACTGAATAAAAAAAACAGAAATAAGGAGAGAAATTTCTTCTATGGAGGTGCATGGACAGGATTGGAAGGAATAGCTTCACTCACTGTCTCAGAAGAGGTGACAGGAAGATGGGGATTGGGACAGAGGAACTTGGATTTAGGCTTTAACGAGGCAGAAGCAACAGCGTTAATAGCTGAAAGAGAAGGAAATATGATATGTTCAGGGGGAATTAATGTGAATAAGTCAGAGTATTAAACAATAAGGGCCTATTCAGAGGATTACAACTTAGGATAACTTTCTAAAATACAGGTAAACTCTCTAATAAAAACTGAAGTTGAAGCTTAAAAGATTTTAGTGAATCCTGATCTGCCTATGTGGAAACTTTTGGGTTTGCAATAGTAAGTGACATGTGATCATTGAGCATAACCACAATAATGCATGGTAACCTGTAAAATGTTAGCCTGTACATTAATGAACATAAGACAGTGGCCAACTATTTAGCAAAGATGGCTCATGTGCTCTATAACACTAAACTTCGTAGAGGAACAAGCTACAGTGTGTTTCCTCACCTCATGTTCTAAAGCTGACACCACCCACTGCAGTACCATAGGCGCCACAAGCCACGGTAAAGGGCTTACCTTAATCAGCATGATGTAAACATAGGTGGTGAAAACGTTCTTTATTGCTTTAAATGCTTGCTGATAGTTGGGTACAAATAAAAAGAGGTTTTCCCAGTGAGAGGGTGAAGGGGCGAGGTCAATTTAGAAATGGCCAGTGGAACCTTCTTAATAAAAGTGCCTGACTTAAAAAGCTATGAAGTTGCTTCTGAATAATAAGAGTGGCCATGAGTGGATGCCATTTAACTTAGAAGGCGTGATGGCATTCCCATTTTTAGAATCAAATTTCATAGGAATTGCACCTAGTCTTTATAAAACTTACACTAAGAAGGCTTAGCAATAAGTCTGGATTTTTTGAGTTCTGCCACCACTGCCACAAACGTTTTGTCATTTTGTTCAGCATTTAGGGACGAATTAAAATATCATAAATATAAGATATTGCACATGAAATACTGAGGTGTCCCTGGGCATCATCAATGCGGAGCTAAATGAAAGCCAGCACTTTTTTAAACCAAAAGGCAAAACTTAAACTTATATGTCTCATATAAGGTGCAGATATCTGTCAGCCATTCTTTCCCAGAACCACCTTCACTTAGTAGAATGCATTGCCAGGGCAAAATTTATAAAAGACCTTTGTCTTGAAAATAGTTTGGCCAATGGCTGCTTCCAAGGAAGGGAATATAAATCTGGGACAGAGACATTGTTCAAATGTCTATAGTCCACACGGGGTTTTAGTTTGCAATCAGGTTTTTGAGCATAATAACCTGGAGAAGTCATTGGAGGGGGTTTCTTGATTGTCTATCTCATCTTTATCATATCTTTTATCCAAGGTTTTAAAGCTATCTCTTCCTCAACTATGTAAGGATATAGGGGGCAATTGATCTGATGAGGTTTATTGTCAGCTGGAATTTATATTAAACACAGAGTGGCCGGGCAACAAATCAGAGCCTTCCAAATCAACATCTGATTTGAAGTGAGCGAGGATAAGAGGCATAGTAGGTAATTCAGGCACAACATTGGTGGAAAGGTATTCCACTTGTGACACCACAGCACTCCATGTTGCCAATGTGGGGAGGAGGAAAAAGTGACCTGAAAAGAGGATTAAAGGTGACCTACATGTAAATAAGACTTAAGTTACAACTGCACAGTTAATTAAATATTTCCATTAAAAGGAAGGGAAATGTATGGAGATAGTAGCTTTAAAAGCATCTTGAATTTTTTATTGTACTAGGTTTTATTTCCAGCAGCTATAACAAGCTAGGTAACAAAACTGAACCCCTTCACATTGCTACTCCTATCATTATCAACAGTATTCAGGAGTACTAGGCAGTGCATAATTATTCAGGAAATGGTAAGAACCATTAGCATAGATTAAAGATAATAAAAGTTTAACAATTAGTTTTAAGCTGGCTTGGGACAAAAGAGAAATTATAATTTTAATAAAGAGGACTCAAGTTTACATGGCCGCAATCTAAGGTAAATTTATAATATGTGAATCAGGGTATATTTTTAGAGGGATGGGTTGATATATAATCTTAATATAAATCCTAATAGGTGTCTAGGACGAGAGAAACAATAGTAAACTAATCTACTGATCAATAACTACATATAAAGATGTAGATGTGGAGGAGAGGTAATCCATAGTAAACCAATTCTGCATATCAACAATGACATTAGCAATCAGGGCCGATGGATCAAAACCTTCATCTAATTATAAAATAAAGAATAAGTAATAATAGAAATAAATAATAAAAGCAAGTCGTTGGTCAGATGAAATCACAACAAGAGGTATAGTATAGCATGATCTTCTCCAAATCACTGCTCATTGAATTGTGGGGCTACCATCTTATCTTTAGAAACCACTGAATATAGTAACTTTGCTATGGCTGCAAAGTTTACCATAAAGTCATATTCATGGGCTATAAAATACAGTGGTTTGCACAGTGGAAGTATGAGCATTATATACTAGATCTTCCAAGACTGGTGCACCAGGGGTAACTTTAAGATCAAATGACTTCCTTGCTTTTAGATCAATGTAATTTTCAGAAGCTCCTGTGTCCAAAAGGGCAATTGCTGTGACCTTGCTCTGTCCTATTTTGATATGATTAGGGAACAAGATTTAAGGAGGGTAAAATCTATTCAATTATTGAGGGTACAAAGGGTAAGATCTATTTTAAAGCATTGAACTCTTATGCATCTTAATCTATCTGTTTGTGAGCTGGGTGGGTATAGCTGCAGCCCTAGAATAAAATGAAGGAGCAGATACAGAGTCCTAAGCTATAATTAGGGCCTTACTTTAGAAGGATTCATATAAACTGGGTTAACCTGGTGTTTTTTATACCTGATGAACCAAAGAGATGTGCGTTGCGATTAGTTTGACCAAACATAATCTTATATAGCTATTTATTTACTTTAATCTTATAAATCACTAATATATAGAAATAAGGTTTAATTGAGATGATATGCCAATTTTATTTATATAAATGAATATTTATAACCTCACTCTGCGGCCACATTTTATATTTAGTTTCCAATGTTGTATTAAAATACTATAGTTGACATCTCCCAAATGCCTTTGATTTCAAAGAATTATAAAATCCCTATTCTCCACCAGTGCAATTTTTGATTCCCTGATATATTGATTACTTTGTCTTACAGGACGGGTTTTCATATATTTCTCTTATATATAAGTTTCATTTATAACTATATTACCCCTGCACTAGTAAATAATTGTTGATCAATATATTTTATTAATAAAATTGGAAACTCAATGTGTTTTTTTTGTTATTGGCTGATATCATAAATTGTATACGCCTCTGAGCCCTAGGCATTAATCCCCTGATTTACTATGCATCTATTCTGCAATTCTTAAGTGTTGCTTAGTTGCACCAATGAGAACCCTGAGAGTGAACCAGCATATCTAGTAGTATTTCCATTTTATAAGAGGAGCTTTTCATATAAGGATAACCATAAGTTAAAGGTATGAAGATAATAATCAGCCATATGATAGCCGCTAGGAGTATCTAATAATGCAGTGCTCTTATACTTATCTTTATAAGAAGCCTATTTTTGACAATTTTTATATTATTTACAATTTTCCCAGGCATCTGTTTTCATAAAATCTCCTGTGAATTGTGCAAATTTATTTGTGTAGTCTAAACTTGATGCTGAAGCGCCAGTCTTAACACTTGATGCTCATTACATGGGGCATTTGTTGATGCCCTTTTTCAATTTTTTATTGATGTAAACTATGATATGGGAGTCTCAGTCTACTCCCTCTCTGATCTTTACTGGGAAATCAGCTGCATGAAAACCCTAGTTCAAGCTCAAGGATAATGATAACAGATCTGATGAGCCAAGTCCTTCTGGACCTTAAAGGTGTACTTTATAATGCTGACAAGCTCATACAGAGGATTGACCCTTGGTCAAGTGATTTGCTACTTCAGATTCTAACATCAGTGCATCCAAAAATAATGGCAATGAGGTGCTGATGATGGCCCAACTGCCTATATTTTTGAAACTTTCCCTCCTCTTAGTTCAAAATTTACTATTCTATTGGAACCCCTAGTTCAGGTTACTACAGCAGCTATTTCTAACGCTGCACCTGTACATTATCCCAGCTCTGTAAATTTAGTTTCCACTTATGACGATTTTAGCCCCACACTACTAATATGGATTTTCTGAAGATTCAACCCAGCTTAACTGGGAATCAAGGCTTAAAGATTATCAAATTAACCCTATAGACTTTCCTGCATTTTATAAGAAATAGATCATTCTTCACCTTTATGCAGCTTTCTAAAATCAATATTGAGAACGCACATGATTAGCCAAACTAACCACGTCAATGAATTTATGGACTCTGTCAGCTAAGAACTAGTGATTCTGAAAAAATTTGAAACTGGCACTTCTTATGCTAATGCAAAAAGTTTACAATTGATGAATCTGGGAAATGGAACTAATGATAGGATGAAAAACAGCCTTCCTTGCTATATTTCAAAATAGGTGAAAAAATTTATCATTTGCTGATTCTTTTAACTATGAGGCTCAGTTGTTGTATGGAAACAAGTTTTGAGTCATTTTGATGCTCAGTTTGGTTTCCTTAACTCCTGCAAACCATAAAAGTCGTTATAAAGGTATTTTACTAGTTCTAATTACCAAAAATACCATGGTTTCAATAGTGAAAAATCTCTGTTGTTGCGCCCTCACTTTTAATTCACATAATATGGCCTACAATGATCACAAAGAAGCCATGCTGTACCCTGGTTACCCTAAAAAGGAATCTCAGAATCAAAATGTGACTTCTTCTGATAAAGAAGATATGGTATAATCCCTGGAAAAGTAGAAATGGGATACTACACCTCAGCTAGCATTTCATTTATCACATTGATAAACCAAACAATGATGACGCCATCTTGAAGGCGTAACTAATGAGAGTCCAGATGAACTGGGTAAAAATTCATAAATTAATGGGAAATTAGGTGTTGGCTATGCCTTTAAGACCATAGAAATGTATCAAAATCCCAAGGGAACTTTAGTTGAGCCGTTGCCTTGCTCTAAAGAGACTAAAACGCTTATGCCTTATATGGATTTTAATCCCTAATTCAGTTTTTAATAATTTTGAGGATCTATCAACAGGTTTGAACTGTATACTGGTTAACAATGTGTATACTGTGCCTTCATGGCTTCAGATGCAGGAAGATGCTTAATTACCCTCCACATCTGAGTCCAAATTTCAACCATTTTTAAGTGCTCACTTTAGGAACAGGAAAGGCATCATCCCAGTCAAGTGTAATAAAAAACCCAGTGCAACTTGAATTTAACTAACAAAATTTTAAATTCTGATCGGCTTCAATTGCAGTCTGTATAAAGCTTTACTATGGCATCTGGCCAGCAAGCCTTTGTAGGATTTAATTTTTGTTAAATAAATTTCAAGGGCTATATGGTAAAGATATTCTACCCCTTCATTAATCCAAATTGGATCCAATAACATTATCCTATTCTATTTATCACAACCAGTAAAAAAATCATTTTGTTGAACACCTATTCATTCCCAATCTAAGTGAAAAAGAATCAATTTATTACCTTTGTTTATGTGTTTCTAGTCGCTAAGCTTAATCTACTAGTCCTTTACTTTTTGTTAAAGAATAAAAGTAAATAGTAAAAAAATAAATAGTTCAACTAGAAAATATTGGTTTTATAGCCCTAATCGATTAATAGCTTAGCCTAACCCCGCTAGTTAGTTGTTATATGATAGCTTGGTCAAGTGGAGGATAAATCACACTTGGTTTGATTACGTCGTTTATATGATGATTTATTGACTTAATTTTTTATAATTCACTACCATGTAAGTATGATTAATCAAGATGCTACACTAACATCAATCTATAAAATTAATATACTATAAGTTACTTCACCCGCGGCTTACTTCAAGTATATATAATTGCTGAAGTTGTATTAAATTACTATTGAAAACCTCGCCTAAATGCTTTTATTCCAAAGGATGACTGAAACCTAATCCCCAATGATGCAAATTATGTTTCCTTAATCCAATGATCGCCTTGCCTCATAAGCATTGGTTCTCATCTCTTCCTTCTTGTTATTAGTTTACTATCAACTATTTTGCCCCTACGCTGCCCTATATTCACCAATTAATAAATTTTTAATTGTTTCAGCATCTACCAATGTCTCAGATGTAATTGGCTGATTACTATTAATTTCTATATGTATCTGAACTCTAGACATTCATCCCCTGATCTATTATGAAATTATCCTGTATTTCTCAAGTGTTGCTTAGTTGCACCAATGAGAACCCTAAGAGTGTGCGAGCATATCTAGGTCAGATTGCAATTTGAAAGGGGAGCCTTTTCATTTATGTTTTTATTTATTTGAGGCAAGCCAACCAGGGGATGGACATTACTGAAACTAAAACTAACTAAAACTAACATAACTACTTGGTTCAAACAAAAAGCCCTAATGAGCGGATTGAATGAAACAAAACAAAAAACAACCAACCAGGTGGGCAGCGGGAACTGCTTATCCCTCCATGGCGGAAGGGGAGGGGGGTCAGGGAGCTCGTCTTCAGCAGCCTCTTTGGCAGCAGCTTCTTTCTCCCATATTAGAGTGCATTTAATGGCCAACAGTAATGGCGTTGGGGCATCTGCGGCATGGGGTTCAATATCACTGATAATTGGAATTTCATGGAAATTGCCAGCTAGATAACTGGCACAGAGATATTCAGTTAAAGCTTTTTCAGCTTTGATGCGGGCGTCTGGGAGTTTAACAAACGTGGCAATGTTGGTTCAGGTTATTTTTGCTTTTGGATTCTGTGCTGTAGTTGCCACATTCTGGATAGCATCGTTTGCATTTTTGTATAGCTGGTTCACTGTGATTTTACTTTTTGGAGTTAAGATTGCAGGGATAACAGGAGGTTGAATCTCTCCTGTGAGCATCAATACTGATTTAGCGACAGCTTTATGCAGGGGATAACAATCTGGTGTAGCAGCTGCTTTAAATGCAAGCTGGTGGTCACTGTAAAACAATTTGGCATTTGGCTGTGGGGTATAAAGTCGAGGGGGGTATCTGGCATCCCATTCTGCATTAACAAACTGCTCAATTTTCAGAGATGGTTCTTCAATGAACTTACCTGATTTGTTAATTTCAGTCAATAATCCCATGGGTTCTGGTTGAATTGGATTGGGGAATCAGCGTACAGTTGAGGTTTGGTTGAATCATTTGAGGAAGCATGGTATTGAACTGGGATCCAAACCAATGCTTGATTGGTGGAATTATTTATGGAACTGGAGTGAGGAGGAGGCTGATTGGTGGCTGCAAGTGCAGCTGCAGCAACAGGCTTTGGGGGTGGGGAGGTAGGATTGTGCCCATACCAGAAATTGTACAGGGTGGGCAGCAGATTGGAGGTCAGCAGATGAGTCATCTGATCTACCAGAAGTGGTTGAGGAGGGGCACTTGCATTTCGAGTGGTCTAACTCAAAACATGGTGGACAGATTGTTCACCCACCCTCGACGCAGACCCAAAACAGATGGTCAGGCGCTGACTGAATAATGGTGCACAGCGGAATTGACACAGCGATTTTAATAGATTCAGGGCTGATTGTGACATATGCCCAAGGCCCAGCGAGTCATGTGGCCCCATTTGGGACCACAAATTGTAAGATGGGGTTGGAGCCATAGGCTGCCAAACTGTCCATCAGCTCCTGGTGGAGCACTTCAGGGGGAGGTGGGTGGGCAAGCCAACAAAATGAACCACCAAGGTGGTTTCCGTTGGTAGCTTAGTCTGAGTTTTGGGGAGAGGGGTGCCTTGAATTACCAGGGGCACAGTTGCTGCAGTGGTAACATCAGCTTCACAGGTGAAGCTGAGGTCAAAATACCCCTTGTAGGGGCGGAAAACAATAAAACTGGTGGGTGTCATCACTGCCTATGCCATTTCAATAATGGCTCAGTCATGGTATGGGAATAGTTTCTCATATTTGACCCTTAGGCTGTAGTGCATGTTGCTCTGGGGGAGCACTAGGGGGCAGCAAGGTATGCTTGGGTACGAGCAAGGTGGGCGTTGAGGTCCTTGGGTGGAACGAATCATCCCATGGGTTTAGAATGACTGGGTGAACCTGTCCTAGCGCGTTTTCCTGCCAGATGGAAAATGGCGGGGGAGTTTTGCCGCTGCCCCACGCTGGAGCAGCTGGCGGAGAATCTGAGGACATCAGAGCAAAACTTACTTGGGAGAATTTATTTTGTTTAATTAATTCATTTAATTTTGCTTAGAAATTTATGCCGTGCAGAAAAAGAGTTTTTAGCCTTTTCATTTATATTTTTAGCACTAGTGGTCCTGCCCTAAAGGAGGGATACATCGATCTTAGCCTTTTCATTTATAAGTAACTTATAAGTTGATACTAATTGATATTAATCTTCCATCTAATAGCTACATGGAATATACAATAATACAGTGTGCATATAACTTTAGCAGTAAAGTTTATTTTCACCTATAATGAATTATTCCATATTTACCAGACATCATTTTCATACAGATCAGCTGGTAACTTGTACAAAACTACCTGAGCATTTGGAACTCAATGTGTAAGGAGAGCTTCTATAGCTCTCCTGTTCCCAGCGTGGTAGTGCATAGTACGCACAAGGCCATCGCCAGGATACTAGCCATTAGTATGAAAATTACTAGAGCCTAACAGAAGGTGCTAGAGCAATAATAACTCAAGAGAAAGAGGGCGATCATTGTTGAAATAACCAACCAAAAGCGACGCAGTGCACAGGGAAGAAGGGGTAAGCGTCCCAAATTTGGAGGGAACCTGGGTGACCAAACGGTGCACGAGGGAATAACCTAATCATGTTCAAAATGGAATAGTTAACATAGCGTGAGACCTCCCTGAGAGGTTCACACACAGGATCATCCAAAATAACATAATAAAAATGGGAAAAATGGGAAATGTTTATTGTGAGAAGTTGACCAACAAGGATTGTTTGTTTATAAAAATCAAATTTAAACAACGTTAGGGTAATTTGGGGTCTTCCAAAGCGGTCCCAAGCGCCAATTCACCAATAGGCAAACATCACCATCAGAATTAGTATAATACACTGAAACTGACTTCACTCGAGTAATTGATTGAAGTTGTACTCTACCAAAACACATAATTTTGTAAATGGAACGAGTTTCTAACCCACGTTCCTCAATCAACTGAATTAAACTGTCATCATTTATTGAATATCTCATCCGATTTTAACGCCTGAGCTGACTCAAGGGGCTGGGCGTTATGCACCTTACTAGTACCGACCTGGGAATATTTGGCTTGTACCCAGCATTGGTCTAATGTGTGCTTGAGGTCAGGGAGGGCCTGAAGATTCAACTCCTGGGCCTCCTGTTTCCCAGCCTTATCCCTGGGGTTGGTGCCCACTAAATGTCATTTAACCATGACATTGCCCTCTTCTCCTGATGGTGCTCAACCCCCTCAGGGGCTTGCGCTAGGGAAAAGTTCTTGTGTGCTGGGGCCAACTTCATTGTGACAACGGTCGGTTTGGGTTGAGATTCAGCGGCCTGGGGGAAACATTTATGCAAATCTTCAATCATATCTTGGGCATGAACTCAGTCACATGCTGGGACCCAACTGTTCTCTGCAGCATCAAAACCCTTCCAAGATACCAGGTACTCAAGTCTTCTTTTAACACGGCGGGAGGCTACTATTTCTTATACTTCCCACTCTGGCACCCCATCCACGAGATAGGCCTCAGGAGTCTCTGGTGGGGGGCTCTCAAACAACATCAATTTGCTCTCATGAAAGACAGAGAAGATCTAAAATGAAGAAGGAAGATCTAACTGGTATGAGGCATGGCCCACTTTTCTAACAATACGTTAAGGCCCAATCCTCTTTGGTCCCAGCTTTTTGCATGGCTGCTTGATAGGGATGTTGTGAGCATCAAGGATCACAAGATTCCCTTTCTTGTATGCGGGACCCACTTGGTACTTACCATCAGCATTCTCCTTATACACTTACATTGCAGCCTCCAAACTTATGGAAAACCTCTGGTGGACCTTATTGATAGTCTTAGCAAAATCCACCAGCTTCAACCTTATATCCACAGCTGGGCTTCATGTTAAAGGCCGGGTAAAGCCATTGGCTGGAAAAAGGGGAACAACCAATTGAAGAATGCAAAGTGTTATTGTAACTAAATTGGCCCATAGGAAGGTGAGAAACCCAATCTGGATGATCTGCGGCAATGTAACACCTCAGAAACGGTTCCAAGCACTGGTTCACTCGTTCAGTCTGCCCATCTGATTAAAGGTGATAGGCAGTTGATTGGCAGGGGCTAAACTGAATAGTCTTACACAACTCTTCTAAAAAGATGGAGTTAAACTGGGGTCCCTAAGCTCTGATAATCTCTTGGGGAACTCTATGGTGCTCAAACACATGAGTGACGAAGAGCATATCCATCTCAGCCATGGTTATTGTCGTTCTGCAAGGAATAGAGTGGACGAACTTTGTAAAAGGTCCTCAACCACCATGATGTCATCATAATCATCAGAGGTAGGTAACTCCACAATAAAATCCAATGATAGGAAAGTCCAGGGCCCTTCAGTCTTTTTGGAAAGTTACCAACAACCCCGCTAAAGGTAGCTTATTGTTTTTCATTTGATTTCAGATCAGGCATTCTTTACAATACCGCCCCACCTGAGCAGGCAAGCCCTTCCAATTGTAGGTGCGTCATATCAACTCCAAGGTCTTTGCTTTCCCAAGATGACCAATGGTGATAGCATCATGATGGTCCCAGATGATTTCCAGGAGTAGTGGTCCATCAGGAACCCATAGGCGCCCCTGAAACCACACCATCTCATCCTCTACATAGTAACCCCTGGATAGATCCTCTTGATTCAAAGCGCTCTTAGCAAGTACCATAGTATATTCAGCTTATAGCGGCTGAGAAAAGAACTTTATATGAAATTACTGTATTCCTACGCATTTTCCGGAGGTGCAAGTGCTGGCGTGTGGGCATGGGAGCGGGAAGTTGAGATAAAATCTTACCTAACAGAATCATCAACTGGGTGTTATGAACCTCCACCCCTTTGGATCATGAGCTAAAGCAGGGTTGCGGCTCAAAGCATCCGCTAACCCATTATCCTTGCCCTTGGTGAACTCTTAAGAAAAGACAAATTGGGCAAGGGTCTCATGCCAATGGGTCTACCGTGGATTTAGGACATGAGGAGCGCAATAGCACAGTAAGGCACAGTGATCAGTATGTACATGGAAAGGTTAGGAAGAGCCATGCAAGTGATGACGCCAATAAGTCAGCACCTCCACCAAAGCTAGTAAGTCTTTGTCATAAACGGCTTAATTCAACTAAGGCAAAGACATTTTCCTAGAAAAATCCCACTGTATGCCCTATCCCATCTTCTCCTACTTGTAACAAGGCAGCCGCTATGGCGAAGTTGGAAGCATCAGTAGACACAACGAACTCTTTTTAGAGAATCTTCATGGTGAAGGATGGACGTAGACAACAGGGTTCACTTCACTGCTTGGAAAGCATCCTCCAAAACGGGTGACCACTGAAGCACCTTTGCACCTCTAGCTTTATATAATGGTGCTGCCACATCAAGAAGATTGGGCGTGAACTTCTTGAGGAACGTACACGTCCCCAAAATGCTCCTCAATTCCTTGATTGAGGTGGGGGTGGGCCACTCACAAATAGCCTTATCCTTGTCTGGTGTTATCATGTGTCCTTGGTCAAGCACGGCGTTGCACAGAAAAGTGACCTGGGACTTGAAAAATTCACACTTGCTAATCTTCAGCATAAGGCTGGCTGCCTTTAACCTCTCCACCACTTGCTGAAGGTGTACTTCATGGGACTCATGATCAGGGGAAAACACCAGGATATCATCCATATAGGCAACCGCGCATTCCCCTAACAAGTCCCCCAACGCTGCATCAATGCGGCGTTGAAATATAGCAGGGGAATTCTTAAGCCCAAAGGGCATGACCCAAAACTAAAAAATCCGTTTTCTGATATATAATGAAGTTAACCACACTTGTCCCTTTTTAATCCGATTCTGATTAAACGCGTTAAGGCAATATATCTTGAAAAGACCTTAGTCTTTTACACATAGCGCGCAATCTGAGAATTCAAAGGGATGGGATATAGATCTAGTACAGTGACGTTGTTGAGTTCCCATAGTCCACAAATGGACGTAGAGTATCATTAGCCTTCTCAACAAAGAGTACTGGGGAGCATACAGGGGAGGTGCGCTGAAAAATCGCACCTTTGACTAGCTGCTCCTTCACCCATACATCTAACGCCTCTTCCTCCCGGACGGTCAATGGGTAAATGGGAGAAGAAATTTGCACCAGATCCACAGTGTTTTTGAACTATCAATCGAACTCCAAGTGACAGGTATTGTGTTAGCAGATGCTGCATCAAAGGAATATTCCAAACCCTCCAAACAAGAAGGTAGGGGAACCACCACAGTGGGCTTTAGCATAGAGGCAAGGCTAAGAGTGTGAAGGTGGGGCCAGTGGGGCAATTCACCCTTAGCGTTATCCTCTGACAAAGGAACAATTAATATGTGACCATTCTTTAATGTTAGGGATAGGGTATTCTCTTTCAAGTTATTTATAACGTCAAACTTCAGCCACCACTCCACACCAAAAATGATAGGGTACAAGAGGTTTTTGATAGCTTGGAAGTGATCAGACAAGTGGTACTTGCCAACCTGATAGTCCACTGTCCCAATGATCTTCAGAGTGGGAATACCTTGGGACGCCCCTCCCCTAATTATACCACATGGCAAGTAACTCAGCCCAAGGTAGTCGCCTAGACTCTGGTCCATAAAGTTTTTAGTGGCGCCATTATTCACCAGAATACTGGTGCTGAGTTTTCCTAAAGGGGAGGAAAGGATAGCAGTCATAAAGAAAATACTCAGAATGGTCTTTATTTATAGCAGACAGCGCCAGAACATCACTAACAAACTCATTCTCTGGCATTAACATTTCACCCTGGTATGTTTTAGAATTGAAGAATGGGGAGTGATACTTGGCCACTCTTACTACTGAGGCCACATATCCTACCACACCTTCAGCAGGGGCATAAACATTTTCATATTGAAAACGCAGTTCCTTTTCAACTTCCTGAATGCTGAGATTCATGTAAGAGGTCAAATGAGGATTTCCTGTGGTGATTCGTTACATAGGAATGGTTTCATATCAGAGCTATGAGAGAGCAAATATGGTTCAGAGTTATATATGTGGTTTCTATTATAAAACTTACTTTTAGACGGAAACGACCCTATTCCCATAACAGCAATGGAATGCCTGACGCTATCTAAGGCCAACACCCCCAGGCCCATCTGCGCCAATTCTGCTGGCACCATCTGATTGTGCTGTCAAAGTAAAGCCCATTTGTTTAAATTTCATTTGTAAATTTTGGCGAAAAGTTGAAGAATCATGACTTTTAGACCCAGAAGCGTCCATATCCACCAGGTACAGGCACAAAGTGTGGGTACCTTCTTGTTGGAGGTAGCCAAAATAACATTGAGCTGCTCTAACCTTCAGGAAAAAGAGGAAACTGCAGAGCGGCTGACCATAGCCAAAGCCCAAAGCTGGCACCCACTGTTTGCGCTTTGGAAAAGACCCACACTGAAAAAGTTTGTGCACATAAATAAAGGGGTTGGTTGACTAATGTAAGGGGAGTGTCTATATTTCTCCTGTTCCCAACATGGTAGTGCACAGTGCATAAGGCCTTCGCCAGGGAACTATCCATTAGTATGAAAGTTACTAGAGCCCAACAGAAGGTGCTAGACCAATTATAACTCAAGAGAAAGAAGGCTATCATTGGTGGAAATAACCAACCAAAAGCGACGCGGTGCACAAGGGAAGAAGGGGTAAGTGTCCCAGGTTGGAGGGAACCTGGACGACCCAACGATGCATGATGGGATAACCTAATCCTATTCAAAATGGGATAGTTAACAAAGCGTGAGATCTCCTCTAAGAGGTCTGTGCACAGGATTGTCTGAGATAACATGATAAAAATTGGAAAATAGCAAATGTTAATTGTTAGAAGTTTACCAACAAGGAATGTTGGTTATGAAAATCAAATTTAAACAACGTCAGGGTAATTTGGGGTCTTCAAAGCGGTCCCAAGCACCATTTCACCAATAGGCAAATGCTCCCATCTGAATTGGTAGAGCTCACCAAAACTGACTTCACTTGAGTAATCAATTGAAGTGTACTCTACCCAAACGCGCAATTTTGTAAATGGAACAGGTTTGAACCCACGTTCCTCAATCAACCAAATTGAACCATTGTTGTTAATTGAATATCTTGTCCGTTCTAATGCCTAAGCTGACCTAAGGGGCTGGGCGTTATGCATCTCATTAGTATCAACCTAAGCATATTTGGATTGTACCCAGCGTTGGTCTAATGTGTGCATGAGGTCAGGGAGGACCTGCCGCTTCAACTTCTGAGCCTCCTGTCGCCCAGCCTTAGCCTTGGAGTTGGTGCCCACTATCATGTCATTTAACCATGATACAATGCTTAAGTATTAACAATGTGATAAAAAAGGATTTCTAAAACCTTAGGTTCTATAAGAATCTCAAACACACTTGAAGGCTCATCAGAGATATCTTTACATGGGATGGAATTCTTAGAACGTGAAAGTTCCATATGAGCCAAAAATGGATTCTTCATCACTATGGTAGAGGATATATTGACATTTAAAATGTAACAAAGAACAATAGGAGCAACTGGTAAAAAAACCCACACTTTTTCTCAAAATTTTCATTTAATATTTAATTTAATTTTTAGTTTAAGGGAGCACCAAGAGAAACCCAGGCTGTGAATGTAGATACCTCAGCAACCACAGTAAGAGATCCAGAATATGGAGCAGTGCTTCTCCAAAGAGAGTTGAATAAGGTGAAATGAGATAAGTGATTTAAGTACTAAAGTACTAAAGGAATGAAGGGGTTGGGTTCTCTTCAGGGCTGGAAGTAAAGTTTGTATAGAGTTGGGTAAATTCTAACAACAAAAGTTTACCTTTTAACTATATCATAAAGATTAGACCTTCTTATGGACTCTAATATAACCATAAAAGGAGCAGTGATTTTTATATAAAATCTCATATATAATAAAAACAATTTAAGAGTTTTTAAATAAAGTTGATATGTGAAATAATTTAACCAAATAACCTAACTTCCTGTCATCATCAGGGCGCTGTGTTTTAATTATTGGCAAATGAGGTTTCTTAGAATAACAACTTGTCTTAATTAATCAAATTGCTATTCTCTAACTTTAGGGAAATCTAAAGGTCCATTTTTGATAATAGGTATAAAGCAAAATTGATTGATTTTACTGTTTTGGAGAAATTCAATCTAAATTCATATCTTAGATTTTGTTTTAAGGTTACCTAAGCATAACTGGATCAAATACTGCTTTTACTTTTCTCAATTGAGGTTGGGCATTTGGGAGATTTGTTTGCTGGAAATCTTAGTAAGGAGAGCGGTTGGTATTCTCTGTTGAGAAAAGGGTTTAACTCTTAAACTAATTCTTGGTAAGCATGTTTAAAAATCTATGCGCACTTGGTTGATTTTCTGTAGGTATTCATCTTCAAATTTTAAAAAAGATGGTTGGCTTGTGATGTAGTTTATACTATTGGTTGAAAAGAGCAAACAAGGGGGACATTTGCTACCCATCTCTCATCTAGGGTATGCCCTGGATCATCAAAGTGGGCATTAGGGTAAACTTATAATTAAACCCTTTTTTGCACTGAAGGGGTGTAAGATTTTATCTAGCTTAATAGCTAGTAAACAGAACCAGCAGCTATCACACAAGACAGAACATTGAACACCTATGATACCAAAAATGCCCCACCCCAAAGAACGCTTGTATTAATCTAAATAGGAGAACTTTGACATACCCGTGGATAAGCATTAGGTATATGCTGTCCCTCCCTGTCTGACTTCCTCCACCTTACACTCAACTCCCAAATTCTAAACCCTTTTACTTACTTTTAATCATCAGAATATTATTCTCAGAAATTTAGAAAGACTCTGCATTTAAAGCTAAAGTTTTTTGATAAAGGGAGCGTAACAAGCACAAATTCCACTTGCAATCAGAGGTCTAACTAGGAGCACGTACAGTTGAAAGAATTCATACTGAGTAACTCTGATAAAAAAATTGTATAAAGGTTACAAATGAAGCCTAAGTTTGATGATAAAGGTCAAATTTTGTAATCAATAAAACCAACAAATTTATACAGTGCCAAAGCAGGTTCTGACTTTTGTAAAAAAATTCAACTCCTCTAAAATAATGTATCCAAACAAAGTCAATTGTTTGATGAAATAAAAGGTATGACATCTGAACTCTGATCTAAATCTTTTAAGAATAGCAAATATTTCAATTAGGACATTGTTACCTGTCTAGATCACCTCCCCCACCTTCCCAACCTAAAAACTCAGCACCCTTTCTAATGGTAAGGTGTTAGGTTTTTCATATTCTTCTATAAAACACTTGGCCCTAATGTTCTTAGGTTTAATTACTTAAAATTAAAAGCCCTAAATTGTGATGTCAAAAATAGGCAAGAAAGGGATTAAATCTGAAAGCTCCAATTGATGGGGTTTCAATGCTTGGAACTTCATTTAAAGCTTCTAAAAATAGTTAATTTGTTATAGAGATACCTCAAATTCACTATCACCTTTGCTTAAAACATAAAACCCCACCATCAAATTACATGATTGGCACATAAAGTCTGATATTACCTTGTAGTATGTGGCTCTGTTGTGAGTTCTCAAGCACTTACACTAACAGCCCAATTTTTTATGGCATGCTCCAATAATAATAAATTTCAGATGTTGATTAAATAACCGTTTGGACTTCCAAACCCATCCAAGCTGTGCTTATCACAGTTTACAGCGCTGATAAGCTTGTAAAAATCTGGAAACCCAGAAGTCTCTTGGTGAAACAAACTTTAAACCTAAACCATGTTAAGTTTTTAATTAGCAGAACTTAAAACACTTAACAAATTATAATGTTAACTCACTAAAATCTTGAATCAAGGTGATTTATAAAGATACCTCTTCCAATAATACTTGATAATAGCCAATTGTATTAATTTAAACTCAACATTTTTTAAGCTCACAAATCACAGTTAAGATATATGAAAATCAAGCCTATAAATGAAATGTCCTAATTGTTGAAAAAGAACTTCTTCAATAAACAGATAACAGAAAGCTTATTATTCCTTCCTATGTAGCTTTTACTGAAAAAACTTTTAATAGGGTCTGATTTTCATATAGAAATTTTAAAGAGACACAAAAAGATGATAAGAATTTAATATGAAGCTCAGATGAAATTTTTATATCTTTTTTGTTGACTAGGAGCTAGCATATATACTTTAAAGATATCTTCTGGCCATACTCATTTTATTGAAGATGAGTTCGTGCATACCATGCCAATTATCTGAAACTCATGGTCATGGGTAAAGAATATACTTCAAAGCCTGATCAGCCTGTATCCAGTTTAAAAAATATAAAATCAAATTAACCTGATTGCAATAAAGTGCTCTTATAATCAGGAAGATTCTGGTGCAATAATGGCGCTAATTTAATGCTTAATTGCCCTAAAAGCAACCCAATGTGAGCTAAATCTTAAATAAGATGTATACAAAAATATAAAAATGTATTTAATACATATTTGATGCACCAATAGTTGGGACGTTAGCAGGTTTCTCTAGAGCACTAAGCTCGCTCATTTTGGATATCTATGCTCAAATACATTTGGGATAATATAATCAGAATTGACAACAAAATATATGATTAATGCAAAAATAGATTGCTATGCACTAAGATGGGAGCAAGAAGCAATTGAGTTAAGCCATAAGGCCACATTTAGCATTCAATCAGAGTCTAGTTAGTGCATTGAGTAACCATATTTAATTTCTCTAATGAAACTAGAAGGAAAATTTAGTGAACACCTTAAAGATTAAAATTTAGATGTTCAAATAAGAATTGATTAAACTATTATAACCAAATCAGGCGTAAAATAAGTTTTATCAGGCGAGATAATTGTCAATATTAATAGATTACTTGAAGGGTTTATAATTTAAGTCAGCCATTAAACGTAACAAGCCCTTACTGAAAATGGAATACTGCAACCTTAATGAGTTCTAAGCTTTAGATAAACCTTAAAGCTTACCTTAATGCCAGAGTGTTGCAATTTTAATCCCAAATAGATTTAGCTTACCTCAGTTGGCCAACTTCCATTTGTAGCTTATGGTATTAGAAAGTAAATATGTGGAACAGATTGTATCAAAAGAACTTGTTTTTCACTTAGCTGGAAGGATTAATATCTGACTTGGTATAATAGGAATCACACTCTAGATGAGCATCATATATAAGTCTAATGAGGTGAAATGATAAGTTTGGTTCAATAGAAGGAGATGATATATCAAGTTTATTAAACCCTTCCCATCTCATACTACATATATATTTTAGTAATTATGAGATATAAGGGAATATAATTTTTAGTTTAGTGAGATATTCGCCAGATATACTATGTAATTCTTAGATACCAATATATCTATAAAAAACTAAAGTCAGTGAAAAATATAACATCTAATATTATATTGTACTAAGATAATTGCTAAATCCCTTGAACTAAAACCTAAGTTCGCTCAGAAAGTATATGGTACATATAAGCTTTCAATATATAAGTATAAGCCAAAATTTGTTTTTGGAGCTCAAAGCTGCCAACTTCAGGAGCTCTATTATTCTGTTAGACATAAAATGAATAAGTGAATCTGAAGAAGGAGAGTATATATCAGATTTATTTACTATTTTTAATAAATCTTTATATATTAATAGGGTGAGTTAGGACTCTAAGCTGGTGCAATCATCTGGGTGCAATATTAAAATCTTTCTTATCAGTCTTTATCAATGGCCCAATTTGGGATTTTAAATTTTCTGACGTCTATGTCCTTGTTACCTCATCTTCACAGGGCACTCACCACAGGTAGTTGGTAATTGTAAAGTTTTATTTTTTAGTACTAATAGTTCCCAACCCAAGAAGGGGAGTCCTCCATGCATCTTTTTTTACAGATGCTATACAAAGGGATGTTTAGATAGAATTTTTAGAGTGGCGCCGCAGCATTACTTAAGCATCCATTATATTTGGGGAAGAGGAGTTGATGATTGTAAACGTTTTATTAATGGGTGGCTTTGGATTTTGTCTCCAGGTGATTCAGCCTGATTGATTCCCTTTTTTCGCCTCCATTGACTGCTTCTGTAATTAAGGGCGATCATTCAATTGTCTATTCATTAAGCATGATTCCAGAGTGGCAAGTTTGACTCATTTACCATCTTGAATGCTGACAATGCTCCATTAATCTTCTCGCAGGAAAACATAAAGTCACATAAATCTCCCATGGACTTAGTTGATCACATTATAATGAGCAACAATGACAATAAATTACTTGGAGTTAATTTTTTATAATGCGTTAGAATCCTTACCAAGTAACATCAATATTGTTGAGATACCCCACCAAAAGGGTAAAACTGAACAATGTCTCTATTTGTAAAGTTAGCATTAAAGGTCTTTATGTATTAGAACGAGCAGTATCCCTGAAATTAGTCAAATGAAATCTTGGGTAGTGGCGGCTAGCAACCAAAACTATTTTATCATCTAAGGTCCTCATATTCAATTCAGACTTGCTGGGTATGGAGAATTTTATAATAGGATAATACTAGGCACTTGGGTTTCTCAACCACAGAGGTCTTGAAATGGAGATACTAATTTGGTGGTAGCTTACCTTATAGGCCAATAGGGCGCAATTAATTAGTACTTCAAATACATGGGGTCAGAATCAGTCGTTTTTTATATATGATATACAACAGTTTCCCTTTTTCTCACTATACCAAACTGCTGGTAGATAAATATAGGGTACAGTAAAATTTTGATTAGTTCCAAATAGAGAGGTTAATTCTTGTATTGCCAAAGAATGAAATTAATCATTATCAAAAATTATTATTTGGGGGCACCGTGCTGGGTGAAAATTAAATGAAAAAAAGAATGAAGCTGTAGCCTTTGCATTTGAAGTAGAAAATATACTGTCTTACCCACTTGTTAAAGTGATCTACTCTATAATAACTTATGCTATGTAAGTGGTGCGCAATGGGCTCACTATGTTAACACTTGCAACATTAAAAAAGTTTTGATGGGGCCATATTTTGGTGTACTATTGGGGTCAGGGCCAATTCTGATTTATGCAAGTCAGTCAGGATTCTAATATTTTATGAATAGTCTCTAAATTCAATCCCAGTAGCAACGCTGCTTTAATCACTTATGGGTCTTTAACGCTGCTTTATGTCTCACTTTTTTAATGAACTTCAATGATGACATCAGTGTTTTTAATAAAGGCGCATTTATGACAACCACTTTACATCTATATGCTTAAATATCATAATCATGTACTCAAAAGGTTCTTCATCTTCTTCTTAAATTTTTCCTAGGTCTTTGGGGTTTTCAGTTCCCACCTCTCTGTTTGTCCAATTAATTTTACAATATACCTTCTTTGGGTGCCAATATTTTTAGTACTGTCATTCTTGAAAGCCCATCCAAATTCTAATATATTACCTTAGTAAAATGTATGATGGTTAAGTTGAAGGTATGTTACAATAAGGCTCATTTAACCAGTCTAACATTATGAAAAACATATTTGAATCCTTTGGAGAGAAGAATGGTTAGTGATGACCAAATATTGTCCTGTAAAGGTATGGCTGAATTGCTCACTGCTAATAAAACAGCCAGGAAATCTTGCCTGGTAAAACTTTAATTCATCTCATTTTAGATGAGGTTTTACTATAGTATGCCACCAGACAGTTAACTTGATTCTTTTTGTGCTGGGATAGTAAGGCCCCACTTCATATCACTCACATTATTGAACAGTAGAAATGTATGGTCAAATCTCAGATAACAGGGATAGTTTTTGTACATAGGGTGGTTCTTAACAGATGAAAAATTTGTTCTTGTTCAGGTCGCCGTATAAAGGAAACCCATTATAGTAAGAGATAATCCAGAGGGTCTTCTAGGTCGTCTAATCTAAAAAAACTGGCGGTATACCCCTAATGTCCTAATGAATACAATATTTCACCAGGCCTTGAGGGACAGAAAAATTTACATAATAGCTTGAGATCTTATCAGGAATGGGTTAAATCACTTTTTTTGAAATTTATAAAATTTTTTTAACATATAGAGTGAAGAATCATTTCAATGTCTTGAGTTTGAGAAAAGGATTAAAAAAGATTTTACCAATCTCTTTTATTGCTTTAAGTTTCTATTGAAAGTCTTCAAGAATAAAATAAGCTATTGTGTTAAACTAGGACACATGATAACTTCTTTTTTTCTTTTTTTAGCACTAATAATGCCCAACCCAAAAAGGGGGAGCCGCCACGCATCATTATTTGCAAATGGTCCAAACAAAGAGATTTTTAGAATTAAAAAAATCCTAATATGGCACCTCAGCTAACAGCCTAGGAATTCATATCAGAAGGTGAAGAAGCTTTAAGCAAATTTTGTCTGGCGCTTACTTCAGATAGCGGACCATGGCAGACAGCATTGGGGTGGGAGCATCAGTGATGACACATGATAACTTCAAGCATACCAGAATTTCATTTATTGCTCTGCTAAAATCTGGGATGCTCTTAAATTGTAACTCATTTTTGTTCCCTGATTCAACTGCACAGGCTATTAACAAATTATTTGGTTAACTGAACTAAATAAACTGTGACATTGGCAGTAGATGACTATTAATTAAGTTGATTGCATTAAAAGCCACGTAGAGTATAAGGTCCAGCGCTAAACAAGTGCTTATTCCTATTAAATATATCTTTGAACTGGTAGATAACTCTTCCCTATTCTCTTTACAGAACCAAGAGGAAATCTGATACCAAAAACAACCTAAGTATATTTAATTCTTGCACTTTAAATCAACAGTAATTTATAGAACTAATGTATAAACATTAAAGTTATTATCAAAATAAGAACTGTCTTTATATGGAAAGTATTGGAGGTTTTTATAGTACGCTTGGCTACTTTTAGTATTTGTCCACTGGAGAAAAGTTATTGTTCCCCAGATGGTTTTGATCCTTGAGTTTGAGTTTCTTAATACTGGCGGGTATCTTTGCCATAATAATTCGTGAGTAGCATAATTTCTGATGTTCAGCAATATATATTAGAGTCAGGATCCAGAACCAATATATTAAGGCAAGGTTGCCTGATGACGTCTACTATAATAAAAAAGCATTAAAACCTCCTTAGTAATTTTGACAAAGTCCCCACTAATTTAATCAAAACGATTCCTCATAGTAATCTGACTATTGGGTGTTAATCTCTCATTAAATCACTGCTCAATATTTATAGGGGTGGATCCAGATAAAAATACAAATCATAATAATTATTAGATCTCTTCCATTGATTATATATGATGAATACTTTAGTCAGAAATCATTGCCAAATATAAGGTTGGGAATTTTAATATTTGAAATGGTTCTTCTGCAATGGGTTGGATAATGTGGTCAATGGGAATTTCAACATATCCCCAGATTGACCAAATTATTCAGTGGAATATAGAACCCATGAGGATGGAAGCCACCTCAGGTTGTGGTCAGGTTTGGCCACTTATATTTCTATGACTTCATAGTAGTTCAGCTCTGTCTGCACTCAACGCTCCATGCAATTCTCAGCTTTGCAACTCCTCATCCTTGATTGCTACCCGCTACCACCTCTCTTTATATGTGGATCCCATGGCATCATGCCACACCAATACCATATTGGGCATTTTTGCTGAATAATTAACTGGTCAACCTGTACAAACTCCAAGATGGGTTCCCAATGGCGTCAATACCATTCAACCTGTACCAACCCCAGGACAGGTACCAGTGACTTCTCATCTTTCAATCCTTACTACCCAGGACAGTTTCCAATGACTCCTTATCATTATCAGGATCCTCTCATCTGGCCTTGCTGAGTCCTTCACTAGCACCCTGGGACTACTAATGGCGGACCAAGTTTTAAACTAAGCTGGTCCTACTAATAACTTCATTTCTTGGGACTTCTATGGAAAACCTAGTTTCAACCCATCCTGATACTGCCAATTATCTTGCAACTTGAGACTATTTCTGGTGACAGTTACATCTTGAGCTAGCCCTTCCAACAAATTGGGACTTTTCCCATCATTATCTTACCTTCCCCCACACTTAGCAGATTGGAACATTTCTTGATGCATTTACACAGCAAAAAAAATTGACTTTTTAAATATCATTTTTTCCTTTTTATAATCTTTATGCATCTTTTTATCTTTCATCATCATTTTTTCTTTTTTAATTTTTTATATTATTTTTCTAAGTAAAATATTTTAAAATATTTCATGTGAACTCTTTTGACTATTAAACCATTTTCATTATATTTGATCATATAGGCATCGTTTTCTGACTTAATGATAATTTTAAATAGACCTGACCATAGGGTCCAACTTGGTTCTTTTCCCAAACCCATGGATGTCCCAATAGCCTACCCTATCTCCCATATGACATTCTTTCAACGCCAGTCAATTATTGTCATCCAATTCATTTGCGTTGTTTGCCTCTTCAGCATCATTAAAAATTCCTGAGATTGTAATTTAATAGTGATATTGGCCAGTTGTGATAGATATTGTACAGCGCTCATCCCCAAAGATGGCTAAATGGCGGAACAAAATATTTTTGGTAATGTGGCACTTCACACATATAAAAATTTAATGGCATTTTCACTTTTTCTGTATGGTAAATGATATTGTAGCCAAATGTGATGGAACTCAGATATGCTCCCCGAGCAGAAGTTCTACTTTGGATAATCTATATAACATTGCGGCTAGAGTTGCATTCACTCTCTTCACCATCTCATTCTTTTCTGGGTAATAGGGGTCAGACACAACTCCTCATATTCCCATTAGTTCTTTTAGCCTGAGAGTCACGCAAGATGTAAAGGTGGTCCCATTGTCACTTAAAATAACTTCAGAGCTTCAGGGCTGATAGATCACTTGTTCCATTATAAACTTTGTCATACTCATTGCATCCACTCTACAAAGGGCTATCATTTGACCCATCTAGTTAGACGGTCTATCACAGCAATTATTTACTTCACGCCCCTCAGTGATGAACTCAACAATCTCATAACATCTATGGACACCTCATGCCATGCAAACCAGGGCTTACTAGCCTGTACCCCACAATAATCTTGTGTGGCTTGTGTAGTTGGCACTCCACACAGCAGGCTAGATAGTCCGCAACATCATAGTTAAATAATTTCTAGTAGTAATAAGGAAAACATGATCCACAGTCTTCTTTAGGTCACCATGGCTGATAATTTTATAAGCAGCTTAAATAATTTTCGCACGTTCTGACGTTTTAAAAATTAAAAAACATTTCCCTTCAATCATTTTATATAATTGATCGTTTATAGCTTTGGTGTTCTCCATTGATTTTCTTAACGCGCTCCAAATTTAATGGGTTCATTCCCAATATTACCTTTGATTATCCAATGAAATAACTCATCAGACTATGATATAAAACTTGAACTACCGGCAGTTGTGGCTTTCCATCAGCATTCTGATAGGCACTTTCTACTCTGTGGATAATTTTAAAACATATGCTTGCAGTTTTAAAGCCCAACCTGCCAGTCAGAACTCTGGTTACTTCAGGTTGTGAAGCCAGCACAGGGACAAATGGTCAGTTATGACCTTAAATTGCGTCTCATGTATGAAAACTCAAAATTGTTTGCAGATGTGAATTACCACCAGTGAATCTTAACCAGTAACGGTATAGTTTTTTCTGATGGCAACAGGGTACTGCTCACATAAGCCACTGTTTTTTCTTTCCCATTGTCATCCACTTGACTTAGAATAGCACTAATCGCCTTCAGCGAGGCACTATTTGATTATAAATTCCCAATTAAATTTGGATACTTCATACTGGGCTACTCATGAGTAGTTCTGGAGCTTATCAAATGATTTCTAGGCCTCATCATTCCACGTGAAACCATTTTTCAAATCCTTTAATAGTTGGAATAAGGGCTAGTGATTCCAGAGAAATCTTTAATGAATCAGCGATAGTATCTGCTCATCCCTAAAAAATTTTAATATCCTGAACACTTTTTTGGATTGGCATCCATTTTATGGCTTCTATATTCATTGGTTTTGGCTGTATTCCATCATAGTTCATTAAAAACCTAAAGTATTCGAACTCCTTCTTAAAGAAATGGCTTTTTCAACTTTATTTCCAGTTTTGCTGTTGCTAACCGATTAGATACTTCCTCCAAATGCACTAAGTGATCTGTAAAGGCCTTGCTAAAGACATTGATATCATCTCGATATACCATCATACAGGATACTTTAACACTGAGTATTGAAGCCATAGCCCGCTGGAATGTAGCCAGTGTGTTGCATAAACCATGTAACATTCTGATCAGCTGATACAACCCTTGCGCGGTAATTATCATGCATTTTTCTGATCTTCCCATGGCAAATCTATTTGCCAATAGCCTAAAGTCAGGTCCATAATTGAAAAGTACTTTGCTTCACACAGGTAATCAAGCACATTATCAATTCGTGCCAGTGGATAAGAGTCTTTCTTAGTGATTATTTTTAATTGGATATATTCAATCACTACTTGCTTTATTATGTCATTCTTTATCATCAGGAGGATCAGACTCACCCATGGGCTCAATAACGGAATGAGGAGCTCATGCTCCACTAGCTTGCCGATTTCTTTGCTGATTTCAGCTTCAGAAGCTCTTGACCTATGGACAGGTCTCATCCTTATTGTTGGATATCCCCCATACTGACTTTGTAGATTGCGTTTTTCGCACATCCTAAGCTGTAAACATTTTGAGCAAATTTATGCCAATAAGTTTTAAATAATCTATACATCTTCTTGCTATTTTTTTGATAAATTAGCCAGCTGCTTATGATCCACAAAAAACTTTGACACTTTTGGTAGTTTTCATCAGCAATCCCATTTCACATTAATAAATAAACTTTGTAAAAATCATTTATTTTCGCCATCAGTATCAGATGTAGGAACATGATAATTTGATTCTTTTCAATCTTCATCAGTTTCTCTTTCATATTGCTATGAATACTTGGATTATTCATGACACGGTGTAATGAGTCCTGGCACCACCCATGGCTTAATCCTCAATTTACTTCATAGGCTGACAATTTCCACATACAACTATTTTGGGAGTTCAATTATTACCCTTGTGTTAATTATGATTTGAGTTCCTAGCGGAATAGTGTTCATCACATTTATCCTTAAAGTTATGACATGATTTCCACTGGTATTGCTTTCCATTTCTGTCCAACTAATTTATATTGAAAAGGTATAATGACATAATTATAAATAAGGTTGACAATTTTATTCCTTTTCATCAGTGGGGTCTCTCCCATCCGCTGATACACCAGAGGCAGCGTCTCCCCAATAATGTCAGATTGTTTTCTTTGAAGTCAAGTTTCACCCCATATTTCTTCACTAACTCCTTCCTTATAAATATATCATAAATCAGATTGGGCACTATAGCAGGAGCTGACACCGCCAGCAACCCAAACTAAAAAATGGTAGTGAATATAGGCTCCACATAATATGGTAAAGTCTGGTCTGGCCATTCCATAGAATCCTGATGCTTTAAATCTGGTAAGGTCACCATTCATTTCTCTAATTTGGTGGAAATGATGTTGATTGGTGTTCCACTATCAGATATTGCTCATAATCTTATCCTAATGACTAGAATATCTGCATAGCTACACTCTGAGTCTGCAATAAAGTATTTACTGAAGTGATAGCAGCATTTTTCGCAAATTGAGTGTAAAGTATTCAGGTGTAAAATCAGATAATTACCCTTAATTAGCTTATAGGTAAGAAAACGTTCGCCTTATTAAACTTTACTTTCTAAATCTTCAGGGCTTTCTGAGGAACTGATTTTTCTGCTAGCTACCAGATGTATGAACAAGCAACTTTTTTAATGATTTTGGGTCAATCACCTTCACTTTGGCCCATGTTAATTGTGTTGATATCCATACTGACCACCTCATGGAGCGGACCAGGAGCATCGTCTTCCACAAAACAGGCTAGAATGTCAATATCATTGTTCATTATATCAGGCAAGGCAGGCTAACAGCAGGTTTAGAACGTCCCTTGTCTAGACTGCCTGTCCTTTTCCTGATTCTGAACCAGTTTCCTTTACCTTGGTTTGAATGAGATTAATTTAATCTTTCAGCTTTTTTCCAACACTGAGCAATTACATGGCCAAGTTTACCATATTAAAAACAGAAAATTGCCATTTTGTCCGCTTTTTAAGCTTTGGATTTATTTTCCATTATGGTTTGACTCTCAGGCTCCTTAGAGGGTTCAGCAAATTTGACAAAGTTTTTGAGCCTTTATCTGAGTCACTTTAAAAGTGCAGTTGGTAGCTTCAAAAGTGGCTTCAAGAATCTTCAGATGATCCACCATTTGCAACGTTGTTGTTTTGGTTACTAATGCTGCTGCCATAATCTGATGAAGTTTTTAGTAGGGCTGAAGTGCCATCTGCATGACTATGCGTGCATCAAAGTCATTAAGCACTTAAGCCCCTGATAAGATCTGAGACTCTTGGTAAAACTGATCAGTAAAACTAGCCAGGGTTTTGCCCTGCAGAATTGTATACCCATGAATTCCTGTTTGTGATTCGCCAACCAAGTAGGACTTCCAAACTCTAGCACGATCTCTGTTTCTGCTTCAGCATACAACCAGTTGTCACCATTGAGGTGAGGTAGCACCTGATCTTAGCATTTAGTGCTAAGACAGTTCATTATGGTCACCACTTTCTGATGGTCTGCATAAATGAACATGGTCATCTTAAAGAGATGAAAAACCGCCAGTACATTATCCCAGTGAAAGGCAGGCAATTTTGGTGTATTTCAAAGCTCCTCAGCAACTCCACTCATAGGAGATTATTGCCACAAACTTGATTAGCCATAGGAGTGGCTTTGGGAGTTATTTCCAACATATCAAAAACAATTTAGGCATAATTTAGGCTAGAGGTGTCTTCCAAATTAAAGTTTTTTTTAAGTATTTTCATCAGCTTTGTTAGCCTCAAATTGTGCACAATCGCAGGTGTGATTTTCTAACTCCTCAATACGTTTCATTTTTGCAATTTTTGTGAATCTGTCAGATGCGTTCTAAGTTTGCTTCACATTCAGTTTCTTGGAATATAACTTTATTAATAAATTTACCATATTTTTACTTCAAGATGACAATTTATCCACACAGGTTTTTCACATTTTCAACTTGTTTGAAAATTTCTTATGGTATGATTACATGCACCTTCAAGGTTTTGCCATGAGCTTGAGATGCAAGCTAAGCACATTCAAATTGACAGTCTGAAACTCCGTCCAGAGCTTTAAAAGTTCGCCCTTATAAGACATTGTGGATCAAAATTGGCTTTTAAAAACTCAACTACCCCCTATAGTGAGCACCAAATGTCAAAATCAGGGCGCTTAGATGATAGCTCCTTCTGCTCCTTAATCTTAACTGCACATATTCTTGATGACTAATAGTAATTGACTGAAATTTTAATAACTGGGGCAATAGCTAGTATATAGACTATTATTAAAGATTATTGCGCAAATAAACCACGTTGAGTAAAGGGTCCAACGCTAACCAGGTGATTTTTCCTTTTGAAGATATGTTTGAACTGGTAGGGAACAATTCCCTATTCTCTTCAGCAGAGCCAAGCAAAGGCTTGATAACAACAACTTAAAAATATCCAATCCTTGTACATTTTCCCAAGTGTAAACTATACAAACAATGTATAAACAACTAAGTTACTATCAGTTTTGAATCTGCTTTTAATAGGCATTTACTGGGTTTTTTATAGTATAATTGGCGCAAAGCTTTCTCAGCTGTCCACTGGGATCAATTAATTTTTATTCTCCTTAGTTCATTTGACCCTTGTGTTTTAAACTTAAAATCTTTATGGGTACCTTTGCCTCAATTTTCTTAGGTATTATCATTCTCAGAGATTGGCGACCATTTTATTGGTGTAAGGAACTCAATTTGCTTAGGCAATGTCATACTCAGTGTTTGGTGACCAATTTATTAATGTCAGGAACTCAATACCAATTGATTTGGGATCATGTTTCCCAAAGATGATCCTACCATTTGACACAAGCATTAGAACGCATAGGTAGTTTCTGAAAACTCCCCAAGTGTTCACTCTGGATGATTCACCATAACAATTCAAATTTTGGGTGTTTCTCCCTCATTGAATTCTTACTCAATACTGTTGGGGATGATCCCAAAAGAAAATACTGATTGAATTAATCACTAGATTTCTTCTATTGATTAATTATGACTAACTTTTCGTTGGCAACTATTGCTGAGATATCAAATTATGACCAAAAATCATCAAATTAGTTAATAGATCAATGGGTTAGATAATGTGGATTGACTGAATTTTCAACAGAATAAAACAATCATGATCATAAATAGTATCTGAATTTTATCATGATGAGGTCATATTTTTACAAAGAGAACTTTATCAAAAAACATCTACCAAAACCATAATACAAATAAGAATGCCCTTCAAGATGACATAAATAGTTTTGACAGAAAGACTATCAGAAATTAGTTTTTTCCCTACCTTTTTCAAATCTATCTAAGGTTAATCAGGCTATACCTTTTGGTATTCCCATTATCTATGCTTTGTGAATTGTTTTTGATCCCTTTTTGTAAGAATGTGTTTGAAACAGAAGAGGCTAGTATTGCAATTCCTCTTTATATATAAGATAATTATGAAAAAGGCTCATGATGAACAAAAAATTTATTTACTTACCCTCTTGTCTTATTAGGGATGCTAAGGGATCATGGTGCCCCACTGTATGCTCTTCAATACCTGGGATGAGGTTAAAAGTGCTTTTATCAAGAATATGGGAGTGACCTTACATTTTCAACCTATAGCAAATTATTATGAGTATTGCAATTCTGATTCAAAAACACGCTCTGAGTTTGCATCCTTTTTATATCTTGATGCACAGACTTTGATGACTCAAATCTGGCTTTTTCTTTATTATGCACTATCTGTGGTACTAGCATATCTGGCCAGTTAACTACAACATCAACTTCATATGACTTCAGTTATGCGAAATTTTACCTATTATTTATATTTATGATGCGCTTATTAGAATTATTTTGTTACTGATTACTGCCACCCCTTGTCTAAATGGGTTTCATGCCCTTAAATTCATTTGTTAATTAATATAAGTCTGTAAAATTTATATAACTTCCAAACTTCACTTACTGTTGGAGATGAAACCATACCATTAAACACTTTTAGCAAAGATTCGCAATGAGAAAGCATAAGAGAGTTTATCATAGGGCAAAAGGCTCCCTGTGTTGATTACTCAAGTGTTCCATTTGATTAGTACATCATATAGTTTTCTCTAAATTAACTAGCTCTGGAACCCCTCAGGATGAAAAAATTTATCAAGCAACTAGTCAATGACATATCTAGCGTTTTTTATCTTATACTAATATAGGTTTAAATTTCTTTTCTTGTTTACCCTATTCCAGCTTATCATGAAGCTACATTAATAGATATTGAAGGTGTAGATCATAAGGTAAAAGTAAAAGCCTTTTTGGCTCAGTAGCGCCCACTAATATTAACTCCTGACAAATGGTATTAAAAACTAAAATACATCCCAATCTTTTTTATCTGTTAAAATAAAGTATGGCAGGAACAACCTGTGCTTTGCCTATAGTGTCCAAAACAATTTGCCAATAAAATTAGGAGGACTAATAAATTTATCTCTGTTTTAGCATTGTGTCATAATAGTATGACTATTAATGAGTACCAAATTTTTCATGAAACACATGGATTTCATTAATTTATAAACATAATTTTATTTCTGTATTAGATACCAAGTTCCATTAATTTACAAAACTCTACTAACTAGAAATAAAAATGTAAGTTATAAACTTGTTAACTTGAATACCCTAACTATCTTTCCAGTTTAAAAGTTAATCCCTAGGACCAAAATATAAGCTTCTCTCTTCAATGATTGAGCCATATGAGGGGATACCTCTATGTTTCCCTAAAGTTTTTTTACCATTTCCCCTAAATCCCAAGAGTTGTTAGATTATGGCATTAGAAAATTCCTCCTCCTGAGAACTTTCTTTAAATGCTGGTGTACATAATCTCTCAACTCTGAAAGTCCTCCCTTCCTAGGAGTGCTAGATCCAGCTTAACAAGACACTTTAACAATCCTCTTAGAAAATTTAACTCAATCTTCAAAATTATTGAGCTGAACCAACCTATTTCATATGTCCAACTTTATTCCTATGATGAGTTTATTAATGCTAGAGTATTGAGACAGTTCATGGCTTTGTTTTAGATGATCTTCTACTATTGCCATAGTGCCAGTGAAAATTGGTTCCAAATTACCTTTGGAACAAAATGCTGCCGCCAAATCTTTGATTTAATAATAACCCATAATATTTCGTTTAGTCTACATGCTTATAGTCATAAGTATGATGTCAATCATCACATTGTGACAGATGGGATCTCTGAAAACTGCCACAAAGCAGTTAGGCAGGAGTGCCCAAGTGAGGGCCCACAGGCAGGATAGCCCTGCTGTTGAGAGATCCCAAATCTGACTATGCAGAAACCACTTTACCACGAAGGTTTGGACCACAGTTAGGACAATGTTGGCGCTCAGAAGGAGGGCCTGACCCCTGAGAGGGCGTACAGGGACTGAATAGCCCTGTCAAAGTCTGAACTGCTGTCCATGTGGGGGTTTCCAGGTTTTCTCAATAAACTGATTTACAAATGCAAAAACTTTATTTTCGAATTTATTAAGTTTTATTTGATATTATAGAAAACGAAACTGCTTTACACAGTTTTGCCTGCTCAGATTTATACTGAGCTTATTGGGGAAAGAGCGGTCCTGTTCCTGCGAAGTCCGCAGGCATCTTCCCAGTGGCGAGCCTATTTGAAAATCTAGACCCTCAATTTTGGCATCGAGGCCCATTCTCAAACTTGGGCTGGGTACCCTTGGGGTTGCAGAAACTTTTCTGTATTTATCATTACACTTTGATTTGCTCTTAAAGCCCAGGCCATTCCCTTCACCCATTTTCTCAATATTGGTTCATTGCCTCTTTTGGGAATATTTTAGTTTGGCGGCATCTAGTTGGCCAGAGCGCCATTTGCAAGGATTTTCATCCTTGTCAATACTCCAATAAGCAATGGATTCAGCCTCTGATTGGTCAAAAATTTGCATCCAAGGGTCCAATCCCTCATCGCCGCATTTAGAAATATTGGATTTGGCAGCATCTGGTTGGCCAGAGCGCCATTTCCAAGGCTTCCCTTCCCTGACAGCCTTTTAATTCGATATTGCTTCCAATTTTGAGGCATCTGATTCATCAGATTGCCATTTACAGTAATCAGTGCAGTTGAGCCCCTCTCCCCTGGCCCCAACTATTGCCCTGGGGAAGATTAGGACTATGTGGTGGTCAAGCAACGCCTTGACCGTTACATCACCCTCCCCAGATGAGAGCCCCCTCCAGTTCCAGAACTCCTCCACCTTCTGTGGGCAGTTGCTGCAGTCATCGGCCATCTTCCAGGTGGACTCCTCCACCGGGTATCCTGCCCATTTGACTAGGTATTAGCGCTTTCTCCGCGAGATTTTTGACTCCAAGATCTCCTCCACCTCATACTCCGCCTCTTCTGGGTTTCCCAAGTGGATAGGCTCCGGTTTCTCTGGGAGAGCGCCCTTGAACTTCCTAAGTTGTGAGACATGCAGCACTGGGTGCGCCCATGATCCCTCGGGGAACTCAAGCTTGTACACCACTTTGTTTACCTGGTGGAGGACTTTGAATGGGCCCAGAGCGACTGGTCCAAATTTCCTACAGCTTTCTGGCACCGAGTAGTTTTTTGTGTTGATCATCACTAGGTCTCCTTCCTTTAGCTCTGGGGACTCAGATCGGTGAGTGTCAGCCTTCCTCTTCTGCATATCTATCACTTTGACTAAGTTCGCACGCAGGGCTTTCAGGTTTTCCTTCATTGCTGTTGCCAAGTCGTTGGCCGCTGGATTTGGACCTCTGGGGTGGGTTTCCATCATCTTTGGGTGGCACCTGTAGTTCGCCATGAATGGCGACATTCCTGTTGATATATGGTTCAAGTTATTATAATCAAATTGGGCTAGTCTTAGCCAGTCCATCCAGCGTTCCTGTTGTCTAATCATATAGCATCTCAGGTACTTCTCAAGGACTTGGTTAACTCGTTCTGTCTGGCTGTCAGACTGCGGGTGGTAAGCTGAGGATCTGCATGGCTTGATCTGAAGATTTTCAAGTAGGTGTTATCAATATCAGGTGATGAATTGGGGGCCTCTATCTGATACTATCTCCTCTGGTAGACCGTGGCGGGCGAACACCTCATTAATGAAGATATCCGCCATGCCCTTTGCTGTGATGGTGGAGTTACAAGGAAAGAATTCCGCGTACTTGGTCATTCTGTCTACCACCACCATCACAGCATCATATCCCTTTGATTTTGGAAGCCCCGTTATGAAGTCCACACTCAGTGAGGACCATGGTATATCCGCAATCTTGAGGGGCATGAGTTTTCCTAAAGGCTTCTGCCTAACGTGCTTGGAACGGGCACATGTGACACATTTCTGGATGTACTCCCTTATGGCGCTGGGCATCCCCAGCCAGGAGTAACTTCGGGCCAGGAGTTCTATGGATTTCTCATTTCCAGGGTGTCCCGCCAAGGGGTGGTCGTGGAAAGCGCTTATCACCTCCTCCTGGAGCTCGCAGTTGGGCAGCCATGGGCGCCCTTTGTGGAGAATGAGGCCTTTCCTTTTACAGAAATTCTTATGTTGCTCGTTCTCTACCCCTCCTCCAGGTCCTTCCACAGTGTTGTCCCATACTTTGAGCTTCGCTGGGCGGCCTGGAGCTTTTCCCTCAGTTCCTTGGTGGCATTCTGGATGACAGCGAACACATTTGAGGGCAACATAGTGGCGGTGTTGTATGCATCCAGCTCCTCCCTTGGGAAGGACTTACCTGGGTCCCTGCTTAAGATATCTGGGATGAGGTTGCTTTCCCCCGGCTTGTACACAATCCCAAAATCATAAGACGCCAGTTCTAGGTGCCATCTGGCCTGGCGCTGGTTCATGCGCTTTGGGCTCTTGTACAATTTGAGAGCTCGGTGGTCCATTCTGATAGTAAAGGGATGTCTGGCGTAGATTAAGTGGTGCTGCCATTCCTTCAAGGCTGATACAATCGCTAAGAGCTCCTTGTCATACACGGGGTAGTTGGTCTCAGCAGGCAGCATTTTCCTGCTAAAGTAGCTTATGGGATGGTCTACCCCATCTTCTCCCTCTTGTAGCAGGACTGCCCCAATTGCAAATTTGGAGGCGTCAGTCTCCACAATGAAAGGACGGTTGGCGTCAGGATGTGCTAGTACTGGTGCCTTCATGAGGTTCTCTTTGATGGCTTGGAAGGCTGTCTCCTCCTCTTTTCCCCAATGGAACGGGACCTTCCCTGTCAGGCAAGTTAGGGGGCCGCCATCTTGGAAAGGTCTTTTGCGAGCCTTCTTTGGAAGTTCACCACGCCCAGGAAACTTCTAACACCCGTTCTATCCTTAGGAGCTGACCACTCCCTTACTGCCTTCAGCTTGTCCGGGCATATGGCTGTTCCCTTTTGGAAGACTATGTTCCCTAAGAAGGATACTGAGTCCTTGTAGAACTCGCATTTAGATGGCTTAAAGCGGAGGTCCGCCTTGTTAAGGGCTTCCAGCACGCTCAGCACATCACCTTTGTGGTCCTCCTTGGTCCTGAAAAACACAAGTATGTCATCCATGTACGCCACACAACATTTTCCAATTAGGTTCCCTAGGGCGTTGTCTATGGTACGCTGGAATACTGCTGGGGCGTTCTTGAGGCCAAAAGGCATCACTTTGTACTCAAAGACTCCTAAGTGGCACTTGAAAGCCGTATATTGTTGTTGTTTAGCGATTACTGTAATTTTGGTTGAACGCGTCAACCAGGTCCAACTTGGTGAAAACCTGGCTGCCTGAGATCATCTAAGAGATGGTCTCCATCAGAGGGATGGTATAGGGCTCAGACTCGGTGATTGCATTCAGTCGCTGGTAGTCCACACATGGACGAAGCTCGACACTTGCTTTTGGGACTAGGAGTATTGGCTACACCACTGGCGAATTGGATGGAACAATCATCCCACGCTCCAGCATTTCCTTGACATAGACCTCAAGGGCCGCCCTCGCCTTAAGGTTCAAAGGGTAGATGGGAAAACCCTTGGGGAACTCCGCATCCTTTTTGAACCTGAAGGTGAAAGGGTAAGGACCGTTTGGGGTGGTAGAGTGAGCTTGATTCCTCTTGAACAGGTGAGCATATGCACGAAATTCGTTGGGTATGTCCGCCTCCGTCTCCAGCCCTACTACTGCGTTCACCCCAGGCTTCCCTCCGCCAGTGGTGAAGAAATCTAGTGCTACTGGGGGTTGGTTCTTGGGGTGTAGCAAAACCAGGCGCTCCTGCAGTTTGAACTGAGGGGAGTACTTGTGCCACCACTCCATGCCCAGGATTTATGGGATGAAGCAGATTTTTAATGGCACTGAATGACTCTTGGAAGGTGTGAGGCCCCTGCCGCAGCAGCACCTGGGTCTTGATCTTCCAACTGCTGACCGTTTTTGAGGTGTCTGCCAGCGTCACGGCTCCCTTCCATTCCATTTACAGCCTCATTTCTTTTGCTAACCCGTGATCTAGGTAGTTCTCTTCCGCTCCAGTGTCCACCAACGCCCACAGCTGATCCTCCCTCTTTCTTCCCCAGAGCTGTAACGAATAGGGGACATAGAGATAAGACAAGGTATTTCCTTTATTGATGGTAGCAACGCACGCAAAAGTAGGGCGGAAGTTGTAGGAGGGACTAGGGTTTCCATCTCTGTGGTTTCCCGAAGGGGTTTACCCCATTGGCAGAGCCGGAGGGCGAACCCTGTGTGGACTCCTGCGAGGGGTTGGAGACTGGCTCAGACTCAGCTCGGTGGCCGCAGAACTTCCCCTGTTATACTCCGGTATGGGCCTTAGCTTGCACTAATGCTAGTTGGCCCTCCACCTGGGTCATGATTGAAATCTCCTCATCGAGGGTAGCTCCCATGTGAGTGGCAGCCAATGCCATAAGGATATCTGGGCGGAGGTTCTGGCAGAACATTCATGCTATCTGGGTAGGGGTGACCTTGGCAGCCTTGGCCAAAGGGCAGTACACAAGGGCGTACTCCATGACTGACATCTTTCCTTGAGTCAGGTTCAGAAGGGTGGACCACGTAGCGTCTTGGGAGTCATTTTACATAGCCGCTCTCTCAACCAGTTGAAGATATTCCTCCAAGGTGGGAGGGAGCATCGTCTGGGTTTCCAGTAGCTCAGTGAACCAATCCGCTAGGTTTGTGGGCAGGGCGGTTACTATCTGGGCAATCTGAAGTGACACTGGGGCCATTCCTCCTGACGCCATGGTCAGCCGGGCTTGAAGTTTCACATGTGAGAAGGTGGTGTGCAAGGTGCTCAACTCTCCTGGGGTGAGGGCCTGTTGGAACTCAGATGCGGACTGCTCAGGTTGAAAGTAGACGTTGGTATGCCCCTTTGATGGAAGGAAACGGGCGACTTCTCTTAGGAGAAATAGAAGAGAGAAGATGACCATCAAACACGTGGTGGGTGTTCATACCATGCAGGAAGGGCGCGTTCAGACGGCTTGTCCACCATATCCAGGAATAGAGACATCAATTTAAATAAGTTTCGTCTAATGTGACGGACGGGGTCTCTGAAAACTGCCACAAAGCAGTTGGGCAGGAGTGCCCAAGTGAGGGCCCACAGGCAGGATAGCCCTGCTGTTGAGAGATCCCAAATCTGACTATGCAGAAACCACTTTACCACGAAGGTTTGGACCACAGTTAGGACAATGTTGGCGCTCAGAAGGAGGGCCTGACCCCCTGAGAGGGCGTACAGGGACTGAATGGCCCTGTCAAAGTCTGAACTGCTGTCCATATGGGGGTTTCTGGGTCTGCTTAATAAACTGATTTACAAATGCAAAAACTTTATTTTCGAATTTTTTAAGTTTTATTTAATATTATAGAAGACAAAACCGCTTTACACAGTTTCGCCTGCTCAGATTTATACTGAGATTATTGAGGAAGAGTGGGTCCTGTTCCTGCGAAGTTCGCGGGTGTCTTCCTGGCGGTGGGTCCTATTTGAGAATCTAGACCCTCAATTTCGGCGTCAAGGCCCATTCTCAAACTTGGGCTGGGTACCCTTGGGGTTGTAAAACTTTTCTGCATTTATTTATTCAGTTTCAATTTACTCTCAAAGACTGGGCCATTCCCTTCGCCTGTATTCCCCAATATTGGTTCATTGCCTCTTTTGGGAATATTTTGTTCAGCGGCATCTGGTTGGCCAGGGCGCCATTTGCAAGGATTTTCATCCTTGTTGATACTCCCATGAGCAACGGATTTGGCCTCCGATTGGTCAGAAATTTATGTCCAAGGGTCTGATCCCTCATTGCCACATTTAGCAATATTAGATTTGGCAGCATCTGGTTGGCTAGAGCGCCATTTCCGAGGCTTCCCTTCCCTGACAGCCTTTCAATTTGATATTGCTTCCAATTTTGAGGCATCTGATTCATCAGATTGCCATTTACAGTAATCGGTGCAGTTGAGCCCCTCTCCCCTGGCCCTGACTATCGCCCTAGGGAAGATTAGGGCTATGTGGTGGTCAGGCAACGCCTCGAACGTTACACACATTGACACTTGGGACTCCTCCCATTAATTTCAACCCTAATCAAAAATAAACAGAAAAAGACAAAGTGACCCTTGAATTAAACAATTACTTGATTCTGGACTAATCCAACTCTTTCAAGTTCCCTGATCATCACCCTTGCTATATATGAAAAAAGATAGGAGACTTTGGGTAGTTGTGGACTAAGCATGCCTTAATTTGATCCCCTGTAAAGATAGCTACCCATTACCTAATATTAAAAATCCCTGAGGTTTAGATGGCTTCCAGTATTTTCTTATAGGATTTAACTATCTGTTACTAAAATAAATTTTCCAAAGATTCTGCTATCTTTTAATCATGTCTCTAAAAAAAGTTTGTTTGAGCTACTTTGATGCCGCAGGGTATGCAATGCTCTGACACATTTCAGCAGACCTTTGATTAACTGTTTCTAGAACTTAAATCAATTGTAGTTCTATTATACTTGAATGTTGTTATCTTTCCATATAACTTTTTGGTGCATCTAATCTAATTGCCAGGTAATCCAATTGTTTTATAAAGCTTCTTAATGATTAAATCCTTCAAAATGCGATTTCACTTAGATGATATGGAGTTATTAGGGCACAAGATGACTATGCAAGTTATCCTTCACATTCTGGACCAAGTAACACCAATTTAACAAATTTACGCTCCTCAGATCTAAACAATATCTAAGAAATCTTTACAAGTTTAGTCTTTATCAACAATTTATCTCCCAAATTTCTGACCTTCCAAACCCTTAGTAGAACTATTACATAAAAATGTAACCTTTCTTAAAGCTTAAACTTCAAAATCCTTTGACTTCTTACGTACCAATTCTGTTCAACCTCCCATGTTCTAGTATTTTTTAGCTATGATCAAATTTTTGTTCTATTTTTACAGATGCAAGTGATACCGCTGTTGAAGCCATTTTAACCCAACTTGATGCTATTCATGTGAATCATTCCTCCACATGGATAACAAAACTTTTATTTAACGCTTTGCATAATTAGTTGTCAAACAAACATGTATGTCTTTTGGTGCTACTTGCTATCAAAAAGCTTCATTATTTTTATAAATATAATTTTATGACTGTCACTGAATAAACTTTTTCACATTAACTCTGACAATTGAGAGACCTATATAGGAGACTAGCTTTCTAGCGCTAAGGTTATAAACTATGACTTTTTAACATTACATCAATCTAGAAACATATATTAAAACACAAATGGGCTCTCTCAACTACCTGTTTTACATTTAAATAAACCCAAAGAAGATAACATTTTTGAAGTTTACACTTTTATATAGACTCTGGTCACAATAACCACTTAAGAATCAAGCTTAAAAATGGCTTCTAATGCTAAAATTAAGAACTGTAATCTTTGTAAAAAATGTAGGTACCTACTACTTACCCTATATTCAGCCATTTATGTGCACTGAGACATTTAGGAAGCCCACAAATATCTTTGACGCGGAGCTGTCAAAAATTTTTGAAAGGTCAAAATAAAATGCTATTAGGATAAGATAGAGGAAGCTATCCATAATGTACTAAAGACTTTTTGATAACATGCTGTACCCAGGACAAATCTAATCAGCTCTTTCAATTTAAGCCCATAATACCTGGTCTTCTTTAAATACCATAAGTACTGATATAGCAGGGTCCATGCCTGGTGAAATGTATGAATATCAATAAAAACTACTCACTAGAGACCATTTGACCAAGTGGGTAGAGGCCACATTTGTGCCTATGACACTTCTAAAACCACGCCTTGTTTCTATACTGACAAGTCTTTTCTATAAATGTCTTTCTCACAAATACTCTTATCATACAATGGTACTTATTTTATAAAAAATATGTACAATTTTAAACTTCCATAATGGGTGTAAAGTAAATATTTATCACTTTAATATCAAGCTACCACAAATGATACACTAGAAAGAGCTAATGGCACTTTATTTCTCATCTTACAAACAGTTATAAATTCTGATTCTGTGCATCTGGAATGACTATATTCTTGTTCTTAATAGCCTACCATGTCAGGTACCATAGGATGATTAAGATGTCTTTATTAAAAGAATTATATGCTTGTGAGACCTTTCTTTAGCTTTGATTATAATCAGAGCCAAATTTATAAAAAAAATTTAATTTTACAAAAAACAGCCAATCAAATCAAACCCAAAAAATGTCAGTACAATTGATGCCTGCTTCCTCAGTGTGAGGTGGTGGTGCACCTCCTTCTGGCGTTCTTTAGCCACTGCCAAAGCGCGCTCAGGCTGGCTCTGCTAGCCCTCCCAATGCCACCAGGCGTTATGTCCAACTTCAGTACTTATCCCGCCCTCTTGTGACCTCACAGTTGGTGCTCTGGAGCTCTTTGGTGCTCCCTTAGAGCAACCTGCGTTTTCTCCTCCTGGTCAAGTATGGGAATCTTTTACCATACATGAGTCCATCTATCATTGAGATGGTATGGCAGTTTTTTAAACCTGCCAGATATATCAATCTTCGTCCTTTTAAGGGCTAATTTTGGCCAGGGCTTCAGGTCTGAGGCACAGGCATTAGCAGCTGCAAAGTTGCTAATCATTCAAAAAAATATTTTGATCCCTACCAAAAACATATGGCTCCTGGCTGATGCCACTCTTGTGGTTCAATTTTCTGGATTGCCCTCCCATTGTTCCCTCAGAACGCCTCCACCACAAAATTATGGAGGGATTGGCCATTTATAGAGCAGATCCCATGTTATAATTCGTGGTCCCCAATGGTGTGGATCAGTTAGAAGGGCCTTGGGCCTTAACAACAATCCTCCCTTTCCATCACAACAACATTTCATGATACCCCCCTGCACCACAATAAGGTCTGCCCCTGATTATCCCTTTTGGGCGCACATGAAAAATAGTTGCTCTATCTGCCCCTTGTACTTTAACTTGATCATTAGAAGTGCAAGTGCCCAGAAATTTCTTCTCCAACTGCTTCAGCTGACCTCTCCTCTGGTGTCAGCCTGGCTGCCACTGCGCCCAAATTTTTGAGTGGGGATTGGTCCTCCCACCCCAATTTCAGCAAATTTCACAACCACTTCTAAGGTGGCAGCCAATCAAAAGATTTTGAATTTACCTAAACATGACTAGATGAATGAACCAGTCTCAGCTGAGATGCCATGGTCAACAGTGTACAGCCAATCAGTTTCTGCCACCCCTCCAATTCTGGTGGCTGGGACAGCACTAGCCGATTTAAACTTATTAAATCGCTTGAATGGATTGATGATGGAGATTGGGGCTATAAGGTTAAACCAAATTTTGCCTTAAAGGAATTTTTATTGAGCCTCCCAATTTGTGCGCATGCTGTTTTTTCCCTAAAACGGTTATCCTGTATATAAAAATATAAATAAAGTGGCAGTGGAAGAATCTGATGCCCCTGCCAACACTCTCCTCCATCAACATCTTCATTGGGCGATGGAGCCTCTTGTTGAGGGTATTTTTATTCATAGTTTCCCTCATGAGTTTGAAGAAGATTAAAATATGAAATCAAAGAGCTCACTTTTGGTGCAAGTTGTGCATTCATTAACGTTGCAGAAAACTTTGATGTTCAATCCCAATTATCCCCAAACCACCAGCGCATCAAATTGTTCACTTGTGTGCCTGCTTTAATTACTTTTGCTGAGCATCAACTTGCTCAATACGTTGAGACAATGGATACTGCTGGATTTATTAGCAAAGACAACCCTCAGTTCCACCTCCTTATGCTGCATGCTGCTGATGCCCCAACACTTATGTTGTCCTCCATGGTCTGCCAGCTAAAGCAGGCTCCAGAATAAAAGTTTCCCCAAAGCTTCCTTATCTTCTGATATGGCTCCTTTAGCTGTTAGCTGAGGGGCTATATTAGAAATTTTTTATTTATGATAGTACCTTTCTTTGACTCATTCGCAATTTTGATGAATGGCGGCTTTCCCTTTTGATTTAGCACCACTAGCGCTAAAAAAATGTATGGTCAGGAGCCTATGCTGCCTTCTATCTTCAAACTGAATCTTGAGTCTACTATCCCTGATAAATAGAACAAACCTTACAACATTTAACATTTAAATTATAAGCCTTTAATCTATAGCTGCGTAATCTATAGAAAACTTTTTTTAAAAAAGGCTATCAAACCAACGCTTGAAGAACATCATCACCAGGATACTTCTTAGGAGATGTAGTTTTATTCTACCATCATCAACATGATAGTAGGCTTCATAATCTAGATACTATTTGGTCAGGGCCATATTGGGTGACACACCAACGATGTCCAGAATTCTCTGTTGTTTCAACTAGTTCAAGTTCTGTTGTAAATCATGTGCATATGCCATTTTCTTAGGAATTATCATCAAATCAGGCAAGATCTTGAGGAAATTGTTATTGGTATTCAACTATTACCAGAGTCATCTGATTCAGTTTGCCCCTCTTCCAACTATAATTTAACTAAATTAAAAGACTTGCCCAATAACTGACACAGAAGATTGGTGAACACCTGTCCATCATATACAGGTACAGATATCAAAAGGTCTGCATCAGGAGAACCCTCACCTAACAACTCAGGGTAACAAAGATCTTGCTAATAGAGAACGTAGATACCTTATAAGGTGAAAGGCTTAGTCAAAGCGTACAGATATTTATTTGTTTTAACTAAATAAATTCGTTATAACCCTGCAATTTTATATTTTATCCTTGTAAATTTCATAGGCTTCTTCAATAGTCTCTCTCCAATCATTAAGGCTTTCAATTACCAACTTTTATAAAATAAGTCCCTTATTACTTATCCTAAATAATTCTTTAATTTAAAGGGAATCACTTTTAGTGTTCCTTGGATCTCCCCGCTCCATTATCAAAGCTATACTTCATTTGTTATAGTCAAATTACCATCCACTTTGGTACACTTCAGAGACATATCTTTCTTCAGTTATTCAACCTTTACAGTAAATGTAAGAGATAATATCTATCTGCAAATATACTGACATGATAGCACAGTTATGCTTAACCTTTTCTTTTAAAAGTAGGCATTTAATGTTCCAGGGGTCCAACTGTTGAGCTGGATAGAACCTCGCACTCCTTTAGAAAAAAAGAGGTACAACAATTTAAATTCTCTCAGCCTGTTAATATTTATGATCTAGGGCATATACTAGATGAAATAAGTGTCAAAGAAGCCCCTCTCTATATAAATCATGTTACCTTAAAAGACATCTCAAATTTAACAAAAGCTTTATCACTGAATGAGCAGAACGTAATGTGTTGCAAATATAGAAACTCTGTATAGATTTTAGAGGCATAATTGAAGTAAGCTCCACAAATTTTTTCTCTCTTCTTATAAAACAAATTTACTTGCAACACCTTTAGATGTAGATGATCTGATACCTGGGGTAGCACCAGGTCAAAATTTAACAAATAAAGGTTTACATTTATAAAAGTTTGAACAGAAATGGTCACCAAAAGGGTTTTAAATGACTAACAATTTATAAATATCGCAAGGTAGAAAAAGCCAGTCAAAACCCAGAATTAAAAAAACTATGGGTCAGAAAATATAAAAATCCTATAAGCATTTAATATGAGAATATTGTTTGCCATTTCAAGGCAAAAACCTTGCCAAACCACTCTACCTCTTAGGAATAGTACCTGACATCTGGATTAGGTTAAGTTGTTGTGTTATCTTCTTCCTAGTTTTTTTGTATAAATTTAAAACCCAAACTGCTTTTTATCCAAAATAATAATCCCACTTGAAAATATCTAGCAAGGCCTATGGATGGACCAAACTTCTTTGTATTGACACTAGTTTTACTTCTGTTGGTTTTCGTTTCTGATTTTATTTTAGTCAGTAAAATTAATTAAGTAACTTGGATTTCAGCCATCCTATACCAAACATACAACCACACCAAACATCCTCCCCCACTTTTGTAACACTATCCTTGTCCTCTTTTTTATCAGAAAAAGGTGATTTGTGAACTGAATATGCTACCCTTTGGTGCTTAAGCATTAAAAAACAAGACTTTTTCTTTTTTAAAGGTTCCTTAGCGTGTTAACTGTTTTTAAGCTGAAAAGGGTGACAGTTTATAAATGCAAGTAACTGGTATCTAACTTACTATATAGGCTACAAGTTAAAATACAGGTCTGTATGAGTTCAAAACCTCATGGTTTCTCATACCTCTCAAGATACAGATTGACAATAATGTTGACTTGATACTGGCAAAGAACGGATATACTTATCAAATATGGGATCTTAAAGGATTTTAATAGGGAGGCTAAAGCAGAGTTAGACCTCCCTCTGTGTCCGTCCCTGATATCACACCCAAGGAAAATTATCACGTGTGATTTGACAACACAGTAACTATAAAATGTCAATCTCAGAATATAGAGGTGTTGTTATAAAATAAGTTCTATCTATATGGAGGTATCAACTAAAGTTGTGACATCAGTTGTATGATATCATAATGTAGAGAAATAGATGACTTTGTTTATAAGCTATAAGATTAAATGTATAGACTTATTACTAAAATATATCATAAGAATTTACAAGGAGTTTATAACTTTGATTACATAACACAGTTGGATGAAACCAAATCAATTATAGGTCTTTGAAGATAATCCACAGCTTTATCTGAGTGCCGCATAACGTTTTCCACTAATCAGGCCTACCATCTTTTTTATAGTGTCTAGGTTATTCTTAGAAGAAGTTCTGTGCTTTTCTTATATTAATTCACTTTCATCTAGGTTTACTGACTAGGCATGTATTAAGTCTTCATTAAAAATACATAGTCAATTGAGAAAGGAAAGTCTAGAAAAAATTATTTAGAATGTACAAGTTTTTGTAAAATGCCAATTTACTGGTCCATTTATGGCTAATAGCAGTGAAGTTTTTACTGGCGCAACTCTAGGCTAAAGTCTATCAATTCTAGGGCTGGTATTCAAATGGACTAACCCATGTGGGTCCATGATTCATAAATTTTAACATCAATACATACATATAAGTATGGATTTTCAGATTCTCATATCTGTATCATCTGATATCTACCTGGGGCTTCTTTTACTTAGTTTCTGTATAGTAAGATACTGATATGGGGGTATAAAAGAAGAGCTACAAACAAGTAGTATGCAAAGTTTATAAAACTATAGCATCAACTATTAAGCTGACCATTATATTTTTATAAGCAATATTTTCGTGAGGGCTATGTTAGGTTCCAGGACCAGATATTAAGCTATATATTCTTACACCCTTTAAAACTAAGAAGGGGGTCAACCCTAATGCTCTCCCTATTACCTAGCTTACTGATTTAAGGCATATCCTAGTGAGAAACTGTTAGCAAATGTCCCACATCACTTGCCCTCCCCAACCCCAGAGAATTTTTAGGCCCAATAAAACTACCATATCTGAATCTGCAGAATTCTACTTGCAGCAAAGCCAGAGTTCTGTATAAATTTCAGGAAATTTTATATAATGATCGTTGAAAAAGTTAAATTCATTCTTAAACAGAGGGCTCCATCAGAGGCGTCCTCAATTGAAAAATCGATGACTGGGATATCCCCAGGTGAAAAAAATTTACTATAAAAATTCTGCATGTGTTCTATTTTGAGTGGTAAAGAAAGCAGCAGGATTTAGCCAGGGAAAGTTTAAGTTATGCTAAAGCAAAATCCAACGTACAAAATGGGGATGAAACACTTCTGAAACACTATAAAAATTAGATGCAATGGTAAACCATTATCAAATTAGGCCATAGAAATCTTAATGAAAATTCATTTAGAATAAAAGTCTTCCCAATTAAAACAACATTGTCTATTTGAGCCTCCTCTCTATATGCCAACTCTAAAGCCCAGCACCCTGCTAATGGTAGAGTATTAATTATTGTTTTCTCTTACCTTTTTAAATAAGAAACTTATTAGAAAACCTAATTTTCTACTTAATCTATTTAACTTCACTAAATTTTAGTTCCTGAACTTGCAAAGTTTATAGCCATATCCAGGGTCTCACTAATGCTCCCAATTAAAGGAACTTATTTTGGATACTTAATTTTAATACACCCTCAACACCACTAATATGATAACAATCTCCACTCACCATAGACTCGTGATAAGCGCCACTCAGTAGTCTGTGCCTGTTATTGTGGTTGCTAAAGCATCCACATTTAAAGGCCAGATTTCTATGGCACACTTATAATAAAGCTATCTTCTAAAATTAGATATTAGTTGTTCATCTTTCTCATCTTAACTATAAACAATTATAAGTTTATAGTATATTTCTTTAGCTTTGTAAAATATAAGAAGTAAAGCTTATAAGAGCATAGGTTGCCTTTTTATTGTACGTCAAGTACTCATAATCATCTCTAACAAAGCAATAGTTGAAAAGTTATCATGCTATATAAATTAGTACATAATTGCGATTAAATAAAACTAAACCAATCATGAAATTTTTATATTACTAATGACCTACAACACTATGTTAGAGTTTTTAACATAGTCTTGAATTTTGACTCTTCATATGAGATAAATGTAACGCACTGGCTCCTTCCAATGAGCCACAAATGAGTTGGGCAACAGGATCCATGTTACAGACCATAGGGCTGACAGGGCTCCTGATACTACTCTCCTTGTGCGCGCGCTACAAGATTGGACAAGCACCCCCTGGAAGACAGTTGCAGGTATACTTAACCCCAGCAACATGCCTTGACTCCAAGACAAGGTATAAAGGGAGGCAATAGCTTTCCCAAGCTCACTCTCAAAGTCCAATTCTTGTTGATTTAAGCCAAACATGGCTGCAGTTAGGCAATATTTTAGGTAAACTTAAACTATAAATATATGAATTTTAAAGTTCTTTTATTTAATATTGGCCAGGTTGATAGAAAACAGAACTGAGAAGCCTCCAGCTCCCAGTTCTTTCCTATATACACATGCTACAAGCTAATATAAAATATAACACAAGCTTATGGTGCTAATCTGACTGATGCTTGGTGTAAACCTTACAGCAGGATCGCGGAATCCTCACTCAATGGTTCTGTGCCAGTTCTGATCCTCAACAGTTCCGCACCAGTTCCATTTCGAATTCCAAATGAACTGCGAAACTTCCAAGCACCTGTTCCATTCCATTCTTGATTCGAATCCAAATTGAATCTTGAAACTCCCCATTTTACTTAATTCTCGTTTTTCCTCGACTTGGACGCCCATCTGGCTCCTTGGCCTCCTTCAAGCTCCTGCACCTTAGGCGTCCCTGCCAGGACCAACTCCCCTCCTCCTCCATACATCCAGACACAGCCTGCCCTGTCTTACCAAAGATCAGGGCAATGTGATGCTGAGGATAGACCTCAACCGTCACATCACCCCCTAGACAGGAAGAACTCTTAAATTTTCTCAGGACATCGGGCACAATCCCTAGCTGACTGCCATGTGGACTCTTCAATAGGATGACCCACCCAACGTACCAAGAATGAATGACGTCCTCTCACCACTTTGATGTCAAGAATCTCCTCAACTTCATACTCCTCGGCTCCTTCTCCAGCTGGGAATAAAGGGAAGGACTTTCAGGTGGCTGGCCAAAGAATGGCTTGAGCTGCGATACGTGCAACACTGGATGAGCTCTTGACCCTTCTGGGAGCTTCAGCTCAAATGCCACCTCGTTCACACGCCCTCACTACCTGATATGGGTCCAATGCCACTGGCCCCAATTTCCAGCTCCTTACAGGCAAGGCGTAGTTCCGAGCATTCACCAAGACCCAATCACCTCTCTTGAAAGCTCTATCTTCAGATCTATGCCGGTCTGCCTTCCTCTTCTGAGCCGCGACTGCCACCACCAAATTCTTCTTCAGGAGCTCCAGGGTGTCACGGGTATCTCGCGAAAGTTCATCTGCCGCTGGATTCCGCCCTTGCTCCCTAGGGCCCATACCCTCTGGGTGTTGGCCGTGATTTGCAAAAAACGGGGTCATACCCGTGGATGAATGCTTATGATTGTTATAAGCAATTGAGCCAGCTTCACCCAATATACCCAGTCATCCTGCCGCCCTGAAACATAGCACCTCAAATACTGCTCTAATATCTGATTTACTCTCTCAGTTTGGCCATCTGACTGAGGATGATATGCTGACGAATGGCAAGCCTTGATCTTTAGATTTCCCAACATGTGGAGCCAAAATTTAAATGTAAATTGCGGACCCCAATCTGACACAATCTCTTCAGGCACCCCATGTCTGGAGAAAATCTCATTTACAAAAATCTGTCCTGCCACTTTTGCAGAAATGGTTGACTGACAAGGAAAAACTCTGCATATTTAGTCAGGCGATCCACCACCACCATCAAGGCATTGATCCCCTGTGACTTGGGCAGTCTTGTGATGAAATCCACCCTCACTGAGTACCATGGCCTAGAAGGAATTTGAAGCGGCTTCAATTTTTCCCCCGGTGCCACCCGTTGGGCCTTTGCCCTGGCGCAAACCACACAATGCAAAACATACTTCCGCACCGCCTCACCCACACCTCTCCATGAATAGTGATGGCGAACAAGACTTAACGTCTTCTCTTGACTGGGATGACCTGCCAGAGGATGGTCGTGATTAGCTGCCATTACCTCTTGTTGCAGACTCTTCACTGGGACCCAAATCCTTCCCTCATGGTGTATGATACCACCCTGAACTGAGAATCCCGCATGCCCCCTGCTTGCCTCACCTTCCCCTGTCTCTTCTCTTATCCGTTGGCCCATCTCACATCTTTGCTGTGCAGTCCCAATTCTTCCTGCCATTCCGTCTCTCCAGCCCTGGATCGTTGCAAACAAGTTCTGTGGCAACATCGTGGCTGTGTTGAACTTCCTCAACTCCTCATCAGAAAACACCAGTCCAGAATCACGGCTCAATAAATCTGGCAAGATATTTTGCTTTCCCGGCTTGTATTCAATCCGCAGGTCATATTGAACCAACTCTAAGTGCCACCGGGCCTGCCTCTGGTTTATCAGGCGTGGGGACTTATAGTATTCTAAGGCTTGATGGTCCATTCGGATGACAACTGGGTGCCTGGCATACAATAGGTGGTGTTGCCACTCCCTAAGGCTGCAACTATTGCCAAAAGTTCCTTATCATAAACTGGATAGTTGGTTTCAGCTGGTGCCATCTTCTGACTGAAATAACAGACAGGATGTTCAACCCCATCTTTACCCTCCTGCAACAACACGGCTCCAAGTGCAAAATTTGACGTGTCAGTCTCTACCACGAATGGTTTGTTTGGGTCAGGGTGTGCCAGAACTGGGGCTGTCAGCAAACTCGTCTTCACTTGCTGAAATGACCTCTCCTCAGTCTCCCCCCAAACGAACGGCACGTTTCCCGTCAGTCTTGTCAACGGCACAGCCCATTGGGCCAGATCCCTAGAAAACCTCCGCACGAAATTCACCACCCCCAAGAAGCTTCGCACTTCAGTCCTATTCCCAGGAGCCTTCCATTCCCGCACCGCCCGCAACTTATCAGGACAAATCCTATCCCTTCTTGAAGGACCACGTTCCCTAGGAAGGACACTGATTCTTTATTGAACTCGCACTTGGATGGCTTCAACTTCAAGCCCGCGTTCCTAACCACCTCCAACACACTTCTCACATCCCTCACATGGTCCTGTACCGATTTGGAAAACACCAGGATGTCATCCATATAGGCAACACAACACTTACCCACTAAGTCCCCCAATACATGATCAATCATGCGCTGGAAAACTGCAGGGGCATTGCGTAGGCCAAATGGCATAACCCTGTACTCGAAGTTTCCCAAATGACATTTGAATGCTGTATACCGCTGGTGCTCAGGGCGAACAGGAATTTGATTAAAGCGTCCACCAAATCCAATTTGGTGAACACTCCACACCCGGAGATCATGGGCAGAATGTTCTCCATGAGTGGCATTGGATAGGAATCAGGTTCCATTACCTCATTCAGGCGTCGGAAATCAACACAAGGGCGTAACTCCCCCCCTGACTTGGGAACCAACAGGACTGGCGAAACCACCGGCGACTTGGAGGGCACAATCAAACCCATATCCAGCATCTTCTGGACATAACCCTCCAATGCCTCTCAGGCCCGGGGATTCAACAGATAGACTGGACAGCCCTTTGGTAACTCAGAGCCTTCCTTAAACCAGAAACCAAATGCAAAATCCCCTGTAGGCGAAAAAGGCGCATCACCTTTAGGCTCAAACACCTCCGCGAAATCCTGATACTCCCTTGGCAATCCTTCCGCTGACACACTTGAGGTGATTCCACCCATGTGCTTCACCAACGAACCTTGGGACTGAAACGTCCATTCAAACGACCCCTGGCCTCTAGGCGACAGCAGAACCCTCTCTCTCTTCATATCAAACTGTGGACGGACATGGTGCCACCATCTCATCCCCAGCACCACAGAATGTGGCAGGTGAGCCACGGCGTGAAACTCCTCCCTGAATACCTCCAGGCCTTGCCTCAACAGGACCTTGGCCTGTACTCGCCATACCGCCGTTCTTGTGGAGGTGTCTGCCAACTTCACCCATCCATCCTTCTGTAATGACAATCCATGGCTTCTTGCCCACTTCTCCTCAACATAATTCTCCCCAGCTCCGGTATCAATCAAAGCTAGAACTTCACCGCAATCCCTTCCTTCATCCCCACGAGCACACTGATGGGCAAAATCAGATAAGGATAAGATGAAGTAAGCTATTTTTTTTGAGGTACCGGATTCACCAGTTTCTTGCGATTATTATAAGGAGCCTTCTTATTCTGAGCCTCAGGATCCTGAGTGGTAATCCCAATGGGATTCCTTGTCTCTCGCACCTCCACCATACCCTCAGGATTCCCTGACTCTTCTTCCCTTCCTCCACATAGCTAAACCCCTTAGTACCATATATGGGCTCGGAACCTGCCCTTCTTCCACCACTCTGTCCTCAGAATCCCACTGGGGTTCGCACAACTTCCTGACGGGCCCGTACCAAACTCAACTGTCGTTCTACCTGCAAGGACAAACCCACCTCTTCCTCCAACGTCGCTGCGGGTTTCACCACCGCCATTGCCAACAAATGATCAGCTTGCAAGTTTTGGCGAAACATGCATGGAAGCTGAGACTCAGGTGCCTTTGCTGCTCTTGCCAATGCGCGGAACATCTGGCCATACTCCTCCACTGACTTCTTCCCTTGACCACACTGCAGTAAAGCCGCCCAGGCCGAATCCTGCGTCTCATCTGGACATGCTGCACGATCAATCCAAATCAGACATTCCTCCACTGATACGGGTAACCCTGACTGCTCTTCCAAAAGTTCTCGCACCCAGTTGGACTGCTTTACTGGAAGTGCCAACAGAACCTGACTTAACTGCAAGGCAAACGAATCCTCCCCACCCGCTGCCTTTGTCAAACGTCCCTGAAATTGAACCCGGCTAAACGTCTGGTGGATCAGTTCCAAGTCTTCCAATTTCAAAACCGTGGGAATTCTTCCTTTGTCCTTCCCAGGCCCTACCACTTTCCCACCATTCCAGGACACACACTCCAAAACCCGGTATAATTCATGAAGCAAAAAGGCGGTGGAGAATATCACCATCAAGAGTGTTGCAGTATGGTTATACCACTTTGGAAACACAACTTCTTCTGGCACCTCTTTTGCTTGCCACCACAACTACAGGAAAGTAAACGAGTTCTGTTTAATGTAACGCACTGGCTCCTTCCAATGAGCTACAAATGAGTTGGGCAACAGGATCCATGTTACAGACCATAGGGCTGACAGGGCTCCTGATACTACTCTCCTTGTGCGCGCTACAAGATTGGACAAGCACCCCTGGAAGACAGTTGCAAATATACTTAACCCCAGCAACATGCCTTGACTCCAAGACAAGGTATAAAGGGAGGCAATAGCTTTCCCAAGCTCACTCTCAAAGTCCAATTCTTGTTGATTTAAGCCAAACATGGCTGCAGTTAGGCAATATTTTAAATAAACTCAAACTATAAATATATGTATTTTAAAGTTCTTTTATTTAATATTGGCCAGGTTGATAGAAAACAGAACTGAGAAGCCTCCAGCTCCCAGTTCTTTCCCTATATACACATGCTACAAGCTAATATAAAATATAACACAAGCTTATGGTGCTAATCTGACTGATGCTTGGTGTAAACCTTACAGCAGGATCGCGGAATCCTCACTCAATGGTTCTGTGCCAGTTCTGATCCTCAACAGTTCCGCACCAGTTCCATTTCGAATTCCAAATGAACTGTGAAACTTCCAAGCACCTGTTCCATTCCATTCTTGATTCGAATCCAAATCGAATCTTGAAACTCCCCATTTTACTTAATTCTCGTTTTTCCTCGACTTGGACGCCCATCTGGCTCCTTGGCCTCCTTCAAGCTCCTGCCCTTTAGGCGTCCCTGCCAGGACCAACTCCCCCTCCTCCTCCATACATCCAGACACAGCCTGCCCTGTCTTACCAAAGATCAGGGCAATGTGATGCTGAGGATAGACCTCAACCGTCACAATAAACTACTTTTACATCATTAAATTCAAATTTTAGATAAAGTTTTATCTATAATTTTCATTGTCAAATAAAGCAGTGGATAGTAGTGTTTTTTGGGGCATCTGATTTCCTTCTGTGGGGCACAAGTTGAACTTGCATCTACACACAAAAATGGGAGCCAGGCATTGGGATCACTGATAATCTAGCTAATTATGTGAAAAGTCAAATCATAACTTATTAAATAGATGGCATAAACTTAAAGACTTCATAATTTTACTGGAGGATAAAGATTTTTTGGTTGCCAGAGTTCAGCCCATTAGGTACAAAATTAGCATCACTTACTATCCCTTATTACTTTTTAAGTAGTCGAGGTGGGTCAACCTTGGGACAAATACACCTCGCTGAGTTTATCTTGTGCTGGTTTCTGAACCTGTTTTAATCAAAACCTGACCCAGAATGGAGCAGATACCACCCTGCTATGCTACCCACTCCTCCCCTTATAGCTACTAATAGATATATTATCCCAAAGTTAAGCTACCTAGAAATAATGTCAAAAGAGTGCAAGGTGACCAATGCTAATTTTGCGCATATACCACTATTAAATAAAAGCTGAACTTAATTACCAGTTTTTAAATATATATTCATGGATAGTTCATCTTAAATAGGATATTGGCTCTTGATAAATAATGTAAATAGTTCATTATGAGTTTAATTATTTTTCTTTTGCTTAGATTTTACTAAAGCCTGTGAGTGCTATTATAAATTTCAGTATAAAATTGGAAAATTCTAGTTTATGTGCAATTATTAAGGGCCGTTCAGGTTTTCTGTTTTTCTTAAACCCAGATTTCTCAAATTTTAATGCAAAGAGGATAAAACTAAGATAAATTTTATATTTACAAACCTGAAATAGTAAACTTAATTGCTGAGATAACTCTGTTGCTCAAATTTTTTGATCACCTAATAGAACATTTTTTTCTTTTGGTGTCTATATGTAGCTAATTTTTTAATATTATGGCTTTTATTACTATCCCAGTTCCCTATGTTATTGTAGCCCATGTCTTTATATCACTAAATCGGGAAAAGATGGTAATATCATTGCAAAGTTATCTAAATGTTACCTTTATTATGCTTTTAATACAGTTCATAACTCAAGTAAACATCTTTAACTCATGACTTCATAGAAACCAAATAATAACGGTAAAGGACTTTCCTGGCAATGACATTGCCATTGGATTCAAGGGTAAAATAGAGGTTTAAACGTTCTAACTCAAAGCCCAACATACAAACGATATTGGAATCAAACTGGTTAGAACTTATAGATTTGAAATAAATTTTCCTTAATGTTAATATACAGATGCTAAGTATGAACAAAATTTAAATTTTTGTAACACCTATCTTATTAGCCCTTTCAGATATAGGGAATAAATTATCCCTATCACCCAAAATAATGATAAACCATTGGTTTGCACTCTGATTTCATCTTCTAAGTCCTTCTGAATAAACAGTAACAAAGTATAAAGCTATTTGTTTTATTTTTTTCAGTGAATAATAGGATTTGATTCAGAATTTATAAGGATATAAATAGTACTAGATTTGTAATTTCTTTACACCTTATCATAAGGGCAGATCACGTTGCAATCCATTATTGTTTTAGATAAAGGCATTCAAAAAAATTAGTTTATTATGGATTAGTATAAGGACAGCTGACTCTCCTCACGCTTTATCTTGGTCATATGGACTTCCAAATGGCAACTCTATAAAATTATTGCATATTGGAGAAGCCCTATTAGTCACATTAAACAAAGTTCAAATACTTTTTAACAGTAATTTGGGGAGCTACTGTTGATCCAGAAGTGAGTATAATTTTTAGTATGGTACATTCATATACTACTTCTTTAATTGTAGCATTTTTACGGCCTTCCACATGCGTGAATTTCTTGAGTTTTATAATAGTCATTGGATTCACAGGTGTGCACTCTATAGTTTTGAAAAAAACTATGATTAAGTTCACAATGCTTGGTCTAGAAGTATCAGAGGTCATGTTATTCATAGGACGTTTTCTTTTAAAACTTTCAAGTATTTCTCAAAAAGTGCAGGTTGTTACCATAATTTCTTCTTCAATTTAATAATGGTGTGTCAGTTCCTCTTGAACATCTTACTTCTTTGATGACTCAGATTATGGAAGATCATTTGGAAATCTTAAAAATTACTAAGCAATATTTTTGTCTAGTTGAAAAATTGGCCGCACTTGATAAGTCACATGAGTAGAAAGGGCAGCTCTGTTGGCTCTAAAACAAGAACTGAATCTGTTAAATTATACCATTGCTTGTTTACTATAATTACAAATGCGGCCAAAGTACTTAAATCACAAATTAAAGGGTTTTTATTAAGAATCCCACAAAGTACCTGCCGTTTCCGCTGGTTACTTACCTTACAAAAATTGTATAAAAGAAACACACAATGTTGTAGGTGGGATGGCAATTGATGATGATCTGCTCCAGAAAAGCATAAAAGCAATATTTAAACACCATGGATAGATCAGGGAAGTTTTAAAGAAAAAGTTTAGAACCAATTATTCAAAAAAGTAAAGGTTTGGCCCTTTTATATCAGCAATCATTTGGGACAACATGCCCAAGTTTAGCTGTCACCAAAACCTAAGAATGATTTTACATCCTTTAAAAAGAAACCCACAAGAATAAAAGCTAAATAAGAATTTTACTTATGATTATACATTTATCTTTGTATCTTTACATTGATTCGCAAAACCCCATAAGCTAGATGCAGTTATGGTTTGATGTGGGTCAATACAGGGACAAGAAAATTTATATTGCTATAGAATTGACTGTAAGCTTAAGATTTATACTAGTAAGCCTAACTCATGTAGGAGGGGCGTCCATGTGCTTTTATTTTTGGGCGCTAAATAAAGTTTTAATAAGAAATTTTGCAAATAGATGCTGCGGTGGCAAGGCTAACTGGTCATAATGGATGGATAGTGGGGGTCAGGTAATAACTTTTCCAAAGCAGGATGTTTAAGATACCTCGCTTGTTCAGACAAGATGGGGAGAGGTACATCATTGAGATTAGGTTGGAGATTTAATTGGTAAGGCTAGCTTTGTTCACAATGCACGCCTTGTTCAACACTTGACATGTTGGCTAATTTGATTCCTGAGATATAGTAAAAATTATGAAAATTGTGAAAAGTTAAAGCAGCTTGGTGAGTGGTTATAAGGGTAGGGAAGAATAATGATGCTTTGGAGGCGGGATAGCATGAGCAAACTGTGAACAAATCTAGGTCATGAGTTTTAATCTTTTGCTTTTTGGGGAAGTAGAAAGGGAAAATAGGATGGGGGAGAGGCGAGCACAAGGGTTCCGTTGTTTTGTGGAGTGCCTTTAAAAGGAGAGTGTTTTTTAAGTTTGCTGCTGCTTTAGCGACCAGCATAAAAGGAATATTTAAACGAAGAAGCCTTTTTAGTGAGATATAGCCAGGTGTTATTTTAGGTAGAAGAAGTAAAGAATTTAAACCATTCAGAATTTGGCCACGTTTTATGTGAGTAAATACCATATTGATGCATTCAAGTGACTCAAATGGATTTTAATATAATAATAGTGGCCACAAAATAATTTTTATCTTTGTAATGCGGTAAAGCAGATAGCTGTCCTCAGAAATAAGTTGGACATTATGTAGTAGTTGTAGGAAACTAGCTGATTTTTTCTTGATGGTGTTTCACACCGGCTGGTTTCCACAAAAAATTATAAATAAAGTAAACAAAAAACAGAAAGCTCTAATAAAACTGGATTTTTATGAATTTTATTAGGAGCATGATAAAAGGAAAAATGACCTCCCTCAACATCTGACCATTTAGTATTTAAAGTATTTCACGGGTTGAGTGTAATTTGAGGATATGTTCAGAATAGCTTAGCCTAGTCCAAATTAGGAAACATGGGGAATAGTGTATCAAAACTTGGGTACTTGCTTCAGGGCAGAGGAACAATAGAAGGGAAATTCTTATTGGCCAACACATACCCATGTGTTAACAACTTTATGAACTGGAGCCAATCCCCATTCGAGAAATTTCTTTTACCTTGGGGGACCCCCACCAAGCCTATAAAAAGGAGGGATCCCCCACGTAAGTGTGTTGAAGGACTTGGTCATGGATGGGGATGCCTTTTAATGGTCATCCCAAGGTCTGGCAGGTGGTCAGAGTAATCAACCGTTTGTTTTTTCATTTATTGCCCATACAGGTTTTGAAAGAGTGTTACCCCATTTGTGGGGTACTACCAAGAATTGACTAGGGTCTTTTGGTCAATTATCTTATTAATCATTTTTATCTATATTTGAATCATCAGAAAGTTGTAAATGTCCAATATTTCCCCATTTCAGCTGAATTCAACCTAAGACATTCTTCCTCTGAAGATGAGATGGCAAATGTCTGACATCAGCCCCCTCAAGAATGTTGGGGGAGAATAAGCTCATCGGAAATGGCCATGTACACAATTGATGGTACTACCTTTAGCTAAAGTTTTGATAGAATACAAGTTTCCCTTTCTGAAGTGATGGTGAAGGGACCCTCTCATATTGATCCAAGCTTACCGCTTCTAGGAGTGATGTAGTTATGGTAGTATAATACCATATCAGACACTTGGAATGTAGTCAGGGGGTTTGGAGCTCATTGGCAGCATGCCCTTCTTTAGTCACCATTTTGGCTAAGTTATTCATAGCCTCAGATTGGTTGGTTGATGTGATGAGCTAATCTGTGCATGACTTTCTCAGGTTCCTCATCTCTAGAGGTAAACACATCTTTAACTAAAAGAACAGGTATTCCTGGTTCCATCCATACAAGATCCATAATGGGGACATTTTAGATCTGATGATAACTGATCTGGTAAGCCATAAGGGCACTGGGTAAGAATTGATCCCAGTGAAGGGGATCAGATGAGGCCATTTTCCATAGGATAGATACCAGGGTTCCATTGGCTCTCTCCAAAGTCCCATTGGTAGAGGGATTATATGGAGCTGATAAATGTTGATGAACCCCTGGAGGTGGCCAGGATTTTTACTACTCTAGAGGTAAAGTTTTTTCCATTTGTTAGATTTTGATGGTTGACTCAAAAATAAACCCTTTGAGAAAACCATCAATGCTGATAGATTAATCCCATTGATGGATCCTTTGATCTTCCTGATTCATCTGCATAATCTGATAAATCAGATTCACCTCATAATCTCTCTGATTGCATCTGAGGTGCCCAATTATTGTAGCTAATAATAGCTATGATATTATTATATAATGGCCAATTATAGGTTCACTTGGGTGTAAAGTGGCCCTAAGCATTAGCTAAATTGCACCTCCTAAATTAGTGCATTAATCTTAATGCACTAAGGCGGAAGTTGGGTTTGATTAATAAAGATAGATAATTAAGCACTTAAACATAGACGTCCCAACTATGGGCATATTTAGTGTTATTGAGAGGCCTGCCGACGTCCCAAATTGGGGTGCATCATCTTTTATGAACATATATGATTTTACCCCATTTATTGTTAGATATCAAGTTATGATGTAGCTCTAATCAGGAAGATTTTGATGTTGAGTTCAAAACCCAAGGTCGTCCCAATTATGTGAGTAAAATTGCTTTCAATTGGGCTGAAATGATTGTTTTTTTTAGTCAATTCATGGGCTGAATTGACTTGGGGATTTTTCATAATTATTGCCATGACCAGCAGAGGATTGGTATGATATGAATGAACTCATCTAATAGATGAGTTCAACCAGGAGATGCCTGAGAGGTATATAATACCGGCGCCTGGTTGATTAATAAAATATCAACTAAATCAATTAATCATCATTTACTAGTTTATTGATCATTAATAACTACTGTCACTTAGTTTATTAATTATTATCCATCTGTCATCTGTCAGATATTTGTATCTGTTGCCATTACATCTATATTAGATAGTTGCATGTGTTTATTCTTCCAAAAGAGAAGTACATAGTTGCCTGCCAGAGAAGAAGTCCCATTTATAGAGTGATTAATTCTCTGATTTTGTATGAAGACAGAAGGTCTCATATTTATTGATGCCAATAGACTTAAGAATGGTGAGCATACTGGAGTTACTTGGCTATTATTGAGGATTATCAGAGAATCTAATTCCCAATTACAAGCAGGGGTGTCATTTGAAGAGTGAGTTTATATCCTGAATTTCATAGTTAAATTATTTTAGCTTGCACCATCAGCTGAAAACTTAACATTTTGGTTCTCACTACAGGTGGGCACAACTATCTAATATGGATGTGGGAAACCAGCTTTCAGAAAATACCAGAAAATACAGTGACAACAAGATGGAAACAAAAGATGTTCAGTTAATTGAAATTTTTATATCAATTCATTCTGACAATGAGGAGTGAAATGGGTACTCATTTGAGCTAATATCGTCTGGGTTAACAATTCAAATCTCAGAAGGACTTATGGCAAAGTTTATCAACCTTGGTCCCAAACTTGTTTTGAACCTAATGTGGCGCCTGGGATAATTATTCCTGGACATCAAGAAATTAGTGTCCTCTGTGCAAACATGCAGAATCAACCAAATTTTATCAAAAGGCACCAGGTGGTTGCCTATCTCCATTTGATTCCTATAACAGAGATTAAATCTTTCCACAATTTTGGAACTCTAGATGATCTAGGGCTTCCCGATGATAGGTTGGAATATGTGCATAATGTAATACCTGTGGCCAATTTAGGGGAACTAAATGATCAGGAAAAGGACCAAGGTTGAGGTTTATTTGAGAAATACCATGAGATATTTACCAAGGACAACTTTGACCTGGGATGTGCGAGAGGAGTGACCCATATGAATGATACTGGAGACCATTTACCTATCCAATTAAGGCCAATTAGGCGTTAAAAAACTGCTGAAGAAGTTGTGTCAAAGGAAATTAAGGAACTTTTTGACCGCAGCATGTTGATGCCATCCAAGGGCCCATGGGCTGCCCCAATTCTCATTGTAAAAAGAAAAATGGGAGCAACAGAGTTGTTATTGACTACCAGAAGCTTAATAACATTACCAAAAAGGATTTCTATCCTATTCCACATATTGATGATGCCTTAGACAGGCTTGGGGGTGCAAAGTTCTTCTCAGCGATGGATTTAATTAGTGGGTATTGGCAAATTAATCTGCCCGACGCTGAGCGAGAAAAGTGCGCCATTATAACACAAGAAGGGTTATATCTACCAACAAGAATGCCCCAAGGATTTTGCAATGCTCCAGCAACCTTCCCAAGAGTGAAGGACACCATACTGGGCGATCTTAAATTGTCATGTGTAATAGTATATCTAGATGATATAAACATATTCAGTCGTACCTTTGATGAACATCTGGAACACCTGGAAGAGGTTTTCAAGAGGTTAGCAGCTACAAACTTGAAGATCAAGCCCAGGAAGTGTCAATTCTTTAAGGACCAGCTGGAATACCTTGGGTTTGTAATTGATAAGGAAGGTCTTCAGCCACAAACAGCTAAATTGGAAGCAATATCTAAGATGAAGAGGCCCAAATCCAAGCGAGATATTCAAGTATTTTTTGTCATGATTGAGTATTATCGCCGATTTATTACTGACTTTGCTTAAATCAGAGAACCTTCATTTTATCTACTTAAGGATATGGTCTCTTTTAAGTGGAATTCGGCCTGCCAGGAGGCATTTGACCAGCTTCATTTGGCCCGATTAGTCACATCAGTATTGCGCTGTCCTGACTTTGACTGAGAATTTATTGTTAAGAATGATGCGTCATTAACAGCAATTGGAGCCATTTTGTCCCAAATTAGAGAAGATGGCGAAGAGCACCTAGTAGCCTATGCTAGTCAGACCCTAAATGCCCATAAAAGAAATTATACTGTAACAGAAAGAGAGTGTTTGGCCATTATATATGCCTATAAACAGTCCTGAGTATACCTTCATGGGAGTGCATTTCACCGTGGTTACTGATCATGCATCCCTAAGCTGGCTTAACAATTTATAGGAGCCAGAAGGACGTTTGGCTCGCTGGGCACTTAAGCTGCAGGCTTATGACTATACCATTAAGCACCGGGCTGGTGCTAAGCATCAGAATGCTGATTGTTTGTCTCAGCTGCCCATAGTAGCAACCCTCTGCTTGCTGGCGGATGCCTTGTTCCAGAAGATGGTAAATGGAACTTTTGCAGATGAGCCCAAACAAGTGCAGAAAATTCTCTTCGAATTAAGAAAGGATACCCAGACTGAAAAAAGAGTCTTATTCAAGGTGATTGATGGAAAGAAATATATATTTCCACATCCCTCGGCTCAAGCAGATCTAATTTTGGCTGCTCATAAGGCTACTGGCCACGGAGGCTTTAAGAAAATAAAGGAGCAGCTTAAGCAAAATTACTATTGGGAATCGATGCATTTTGATATCCATGAAACTTTGAGCTGTTGCCAAGAGTGACAGGGGGAAAAACCCTTCCAAAAAGCTACTTTGTACCAGCTTGTTTGGCCAAATTTGCTTGGCACACTATATCTATAGATGTGGTTGGACCCCTCCCAATTAGCAATTTGAAAGCCAAATATATTATTGTGGCAATTGATCACTTAACGAAATGGGTCAAAGCCAGGGCTATTCGGGACTTAGGAGCCTCAACAACTGCTAAATTTATCTTGGAGCAAGTTATTCATTGGCATGGATGTCCTCAATTTATATTAATGGATAATGGCACAAATTTCACTGCAGTTATTCTCCAGAAGCTTAATGAATTAATGGGGGTGTATGGTGTTCTGTCAACTCCATACCACCCAGAATCAAATGGTGCAGTAGAACGAATTAATGGAACACTTGTCAATATCCTAAGGAAGCTGACTTCTCAGAAGCCCTCTGAATGGAGCACGTTCCTCAGTTTGGCCATTTTTGCCTACAACATCTCTTACCATTTGGCCACAAAGATGTCTCCATTCAATTTCTATATGGGAAGCATCCAGCCTTACCACCATTGTTGTATTCCTTATTACAAAAACCCAAGTAATTGAGCTATTCTCAGTATGTCAAGAGGCTTGCAGAGACCTTAATTAAACTGCAAGCCCAGGCTTTCAATAATAACTTTAAACTTCATAAGGCCCAACATGGAAAAGATCAAAAAACCTGATATGATCTGCCTGAATTCGCTTTGGGGGATGAAGTATTATTTTGTAATACCCATGGTTTGGGCTGAATTTCCAAGTTAAATCGCATTTGGGTTGGTCCATTCAAAGTTATAGAGAAGACTTCAAACTTTTCTTACACTATTAAGGAGAAAGATTTGGGTCATGTATATAATCGAGTCCATGCTAAATTCCTAAGGAAGTTTAAAAAGTGGCCCAATTAGAAGAAAAGAATTTTAATATAAGCATATATAATTGATTTAAAATAATATTTATGAGATAGAATAATAATAATAAGAAAAAAATATATAATAGTGGCAAAAGAAAAAAGATTTTCTATCATCTATAACATAGTAAAAAAAGAGAATAAGATTTTATATTCCAAGTATAAAAAAATTATAAATTTTAATATTTAAAAAGAATTTTATTCCTCAGCTTCAAGGGGGAGGTGACTCAACTAAACCTTCATCTTCACGCGCCAATTTGGCCCAATCTAGTTGCTAGGTGACAAGAAAAAGGGCTGTAACGGCTTAGAGACAGATGCACTGCACACTCGTTGAAGATGACTCCCAGCAAACAATGGGGAGAGGAGGCATGAAACCATTTATAGTTCCCAATTGAGCCCACAATCAGGTGGGAAACATGTGCCCAAGAGAAGGCAGTTGACTAGGAAATCAATTCAATACTGATAAATTTCTGGGGTCACCAATCTAACGCGATAAACTCGGGTTTTCCACCACTCAATTAAAGGGGGAACATGCAACAAACGACCTGAAGGCATCCAGTTGGGGAAAAGGCGTATAAGATGGCTGACTACGGCCATCCTGGGGAGGTATTCATCAGCGTTATCCTGATGAAGGGCCTTGAAAGCTGCCCAAATGGCCAAGCAAAAATGAACATCTTGAACATCATGGGTATATAAACCCAAAGAGGAAGCTAAATTGGGCTGATTCTCAAGCAGCTCAGACCAGGAAACAAGGACCTCTTCCACAAAGCTGTCAACCTGAATGAACTCTTGAGGTCAAACGGAGGTATCTTTGGCCTGCAAAAGATGAATAGTGTTATAAAGATGATCATATTCAGCCCGAGTTTTACTGAGCAGTTGGCCTCGATGAGAATAGTTGGCTAACCTCAGCAGCGCACTATAGTTTTGGGCCATTGGGAAATAACTGAGTACAAAGAAAAGTCCACCAGAAATTGCCATCTTGATAAACTAGCTGGAGCAAAAAGGTTGGCTCTCTCAGATCAAAAAGCAGCTGAAGTTGTCTGCTGAGACAGTTGTGGAAGCATAAGACCTGAGCTCATACCCTATTGATTCTCAGATAGGATCCACAACTTGGATGACTTCCTCCTCAATTATGGTTTCAGCCTAAGTTGAAATTATAATAGTCAGCGCGGGAAGAAGCTGGCCCAACTCTATTGCCTGGATTGAGCCTAAGAACAAATTCATACGCATTTTTCTGGGCAGATGAGTAAACTGATGCCACTGTTCAGGTTTGAGGGAAGCAACAAAATTGAGGTATGCAGAGGATGAGCTGTTTTAAAACATTGAGAATGAATTCAGGAAAATCAGGGTTTATATTCCAGTCAAGTAAGGGGAAATGTTAGATTTTGATGGTTGACTTAAATATAAACCCTTTGAGAAAACCAAAAATGCTGATAGATTACTCCCATTGATGGATCCTTTGATCCTCCTGATTCATCTGCATAATCTGATAATTCAGATATACCTCATAACTGCTCTAATTGCATCTGAGGTGCCCAATTATTGTAGCTAACAATAGCTATGATATTATTATATTATGGCGATTATGGGTACACTTGGGTGCAAAGTGGTCCCACACCATTAACTAAATTGCACCTCCTAAATTAGTGCATTAATCTTAATGCACTAAGGCGGAAGTTGGGTTTGATTAATAAAGTTAGATAATTAAGCACTTAAACATAGACGTCCCAACTATGGGCATATTTAGTGCTATTGAGAGGCCTGCCGACGTCCCAAATTGGGGTGCATTATCTTTTATGATCATATATGTTTTATTCCCCATTTATTGTTAGACGTCAAGTTATGATGTAGCTCTAATCAGGAAGATTTTGATGTTGAGTTCAAAACCCAAGGTCGTCCCAATTATGTGAGTAAAATTGCTTTCAATTGGGCTGAAATGATTGTTATTTTTAGTCAATTCATGGGCTGAATTGACTTGGGGATTTTTCATAATTATTGCCATGACCAGCAGAGGATTGTCATAATATGAATGAACTCATCTAATAGATGAGTTTGGCCAGAGATGCCCAAGAGGTATATAATACTGGCACCTGGTCAATTAATAAAACATCAATTAATCATCATACCATTTTATTGATCATTAATAACTACTGTCACTTAGTTTATTAATTATTATCCATCTGTCATCTGTTGGATATTCATTCTGTTGCCATTACATCTATATTAGATAGTTGCATGTGTTTATTCTTTCAAAAGAGAAGTACATAGTTGCCTTCTGGAGAAGTAGTCCCAATTATAGAGGAATAATTCTCTGATTTTGTATGAATAGAGAAGGTTGCATATTTATTGGTGCCAGTAGACTTAAGAATGGTGAGCGTACTGGAGTTACTTGGCTATTATCAAGGATTATTGGAGAATCTACTTCCTGATTATGAGTAGGGGTTTCATTTGAAAAGTGAGTTTATATCCTCAATTTCATAGTTAAGTTATTTAAGCTTGCACCATCAGCTGAAAACTTAACACCATTAACACAAAGTAATACTTGAGGCAGCCATGTCAAGAGAAAATATTCAGATATAGAAAGGTGGCTGTGGCCTTGGCCATTTGAGAATTGAGGGCCACGGCTTCCACTCAATTAGTGAAATGGTCAATTGCTACCATGATAAATTGGTTGCCACTAGTATTCTGAGGGAGGAGACCTACTACATTTAGACTTAAGGTGTGGAAGGGTTTTTGAGGGGTGGTTGGTTGATACTGATATCTGGTCTTGAATCCAGATTGCTTCTTACAAGTAATGCAGGCCTCCAAGACATCAACGATAGATTCCATCATTCCATCCCAATAAAACTGATCCTTAATCTACTCATAAGTTTCCTTATCTCTATAACCTAGAGCGTAGTAAGCTTCTAGGATATCAGGTACACTTTCCAAGAGCTGAATGTAAGGCAGCCATTTTGTCCTCACCTGCTTATAAAATTTCCCGTTCTCCACTTTGGTGTTAAGGAATGTTGGGCTAACATTTTCTATACAGGCTCATCCTCATCTTCCCAGTCATTGGGGGTCATTAAGAGATCATGTAATCTCTCAGCTTCAATATTATTTAAGTGAAGAACTGGTAGCTGAGTTAACCCATCAACATTCATGTGATGGGTTCCAGCATGATGTTCAATCTTCATGTCATAAGGTTGGAGTTTTAGAGCCCAGCGAGCTAACCGGCCAGTAGGATCTTTCATGTTCTGTAACCATTTTAAAGAGGTGCGGTAATTAACCACAGTGAAGGTAGTTCCATATAGAAAAGGGCGGTAGTGTTTTACAGCTAACAGAAAATTAAGGCACTCCTTCTCCGTTACATTGTAGTTACATTCAGCCTTTGACAGCATTTTACTGAAATGAGATACAGAATGATCTACACCGTTTTCAATCAGTTGGGCTAAGATAGCCCCAACGGCATAATCCAAAGCGTCAGTGAATAATATGAAGGGTTTATTATAATATGGGTGCCATAGGAAATGCGTTATTACAGCAGTTGTTTCAGCATTTCAAAAGCGGCATTCTGTTCAGCACCCCATTGGAAAGGGGTGTTCTTGGTCAATAGGCGGACAAGAAAGTCACTTTAATGGAAAACTAAGGGATGAATTGATGGTAAAATCCCATAATCTTTAGAAATACCTGATTATACCATAGATTTTTAGGGGGCGGCATTTTTTAGATGGTTTCAACTTTATCTTGAATTGTGAATCCCTTTTGAGAAATAGGATGGTCAAGGATTTCCAGTTTCTTTTGAAAGAAAGTAAATTCGGAGGGCTTTAACTTGATATTAGACTTATTTAGTCGTTGATACACCTCCTTCAGGTGATCAAAATACTCGTTGAAAGTATTTGAAAATACTTTGATGTCATCGAGGTAGATAATGATGCAACTTGACTTTAAGTCCTGCATGATATGGTCCATCGCATGCTGGAAAGTTGCAGATGCGTTGTATAACCCTTGAGGTAAACAGGTTGATTTTGAAGAGACCCTCACAACAAATGTGAGCTCATTTCTCCTGGTCTGCAGGAGAGATAAATTTTCTCTTAGCCGCTAAGTTCATGACAGAAAAGAAATTATAGTCAGAGAGCTGGACCAAGGCATCATCAATGCGAGGGAGAGGATAGCTATCATTTTTAATGAAAATTTTTAACTTACAGTAATCCAAGCCTATCTATTGACCTCCGTTTTTCTTTTTTATTAGCAAATGGGGGAAGACCAAGGGCTTTGTGAAGGAACTAGCAACCCTGCGTCTAGTAACTGCTGAAGTTCTGTCCTCATTCGCTGTTCTTTTACTTTTGATTTGTGCTAAACTTTTGAACAGATGGGATGGGCTTCACCCATATCAATGGAGTGGCACCAGCCCTTCATGTGGCCATAGTCGTTATCTGATTTGGAGAATATGTCACTATAGTCATCAAGTAGAGTGTGAACTTTTCCAGCTCATCTTGGGTCATCTCATCCAAAATATGGATGTTGAGTAATGTACACATTAGGTTATCCTTTGGCAGGCCCATATCCAACTTGGAACCAATATAGTGATTTTTATCAATTTCCTCCACAGGGACTAACAAGCCTCTGCCAATATCCTGGTGTTTTTTACAACTATGTTCTTCGAAGTGAGGTTCCCTAATAACAAAGTAATGGGCCTTTGGTAGGTTGGGTCAAGAATGCCAGGCAACACCTGAGGCTCCAAGGCTAACGCCCTTAATACATACAAGGTGCAACAAGCAGTGGTGTGGGATTTGGAGCGTGATCATAGTGTCAACCACTTTTTGTTCCCCAGTTTAATCAAAACCTCATCTGCAGCATAGAAGGGGATACCGTCCTTAGCATCCACTGAAATGGGCAATTTTTTTGTATTGCGCCCAGAAGTTTAATAATAAAAAGGTATATCTGAGTAAGGGTAAATAACCAGGCGAGAGTATTCGTGCTTATTGGCTTCTTTATAGGATAAAACTAATGGGACTTCATAGTTAAGTAACGAAAGGTAACCATGCTTCAGGTTGATTATTCCTTTATACTAAATCATAGATTGTAAACTGATGAGCATATCATACGCGTTAATATCTAAAGCCACAGCAGGGGCTGATAAAAAAAGCTTCCCAATTCAAATGGGAAGGGAAGATATGCCCCAATAGCACGGGTATTGTTGGGTCCAGCGGTTCCAAATTCCTGCGTGTACTCCAAGTCAGGCGCTATCTTTATCTTCTTGATAAGCTTTGTGGAGACCACGTTTGCTGGTGAGCCAGTGTCCTGGATAGCCAATATCTGGACCTTTTGGATGACCACTTTAACCTTAGTGAGCATTCCTCTGAAGTTGGGTGAAAAGCTAAGACCTCCTTGAGCCAAAAGGTGGAGGTTAGCTTTTTAGCAGTCTCAGGGTATCTATCCATGAGGGATTTTATGGGATGAACCCGCTGAAGAGATTGAATCAAGACATCTAGGAATTGGTCACCATTGCTATCAGTGTCATTCACTTTTGGACAACCTAGAATTTGACTGAGGTACGTTCTCTCAGATATGATGGTCTCATCTACTCCTTCAGCATTTAAGTGATCAGGAACCTCTACCTCTGCGTGAGCTCCCTATATATAGCAACCAAAGTTATCATAAACCCCTCATTATACATCCTCAAGGGTATTCTCAACAACTAGCAAGGCTGTGATGGAGGTAGAAGAAATGGTCACAGGAGATTGAATAGACTTAGGGCATGCTTTTATCTGCTTATATGGAGGGGTAGGCAAAGTAGCCCTAAAGAGCTTGTGCAAATAGATGGTTGTTACTACTTTACAGGGCCTTGATTCATATGAAGGAGTGATAACCTTTTTAAGTTGCACGGAGGGATCAGGTTTAGTAGGGGGAATAGGCACAGGAGGACATACTTCCAACTGAAAACTAGTGGTAGCTCCTCAATAGTGAGGGCTGGAGGGCTCATATCAGCCTTTTTGTTTGTTGCAGATGGATGGAAGTTGGCAACATCTACTTACGCCTCCTTTAGATCATGGATATTTTTGAAATGGGGCTTTACTGAAATAATATGACCAGCTAGAGTTGGCTGAGAAGCTAACCCAGTTAACAGGAAGGTAATAGCATCATCAAGGGTGAGCATGTTAGTTGTTGTTAACCTTTGTGCAGCGAATCATAAAGATTCAGCAAATGGCAAGGAGTGATTTTCTCTCATACATGCTAAGGCACATAAAGGCCTGTTTTTCCCTGAGTAGACTATTCTTTGATCCAAATTCAGCCAAAAGGGCTTCCTTCACTTCTGCCCAAGTGTGTGAAGGGTCCAGGTAAGGTACTATCCTTTATTGCGCTAGGCGTTTTAAACAGGGAAGTATATGTTTGACTTTTGATGTAAATATGTGTTTAAATTTTCTTCCATATTGGGAAGCAATTTAGAAAACTGATGATAACAAAATTGGGGGAGACAGTTTGGTGTTGCAGCTACATATCTATCATCTAATTTCAAAATTTAGTTACACCACTTAATAGCTAAAGGATTAAAGAATTCATTTAAATATATAGATTAGGTAGCATTTTAGTTTTGGTGGGTTAGGAAATCATCTTATAAATAAATCATTATAAATAAATGTTCTCAACACCTATTCTTAGACTATTTACCAATCTCAGATAAACTTGACACAAATATTTTATGAAATATATATATATATATATAATTTGTCAGTTGACTTTATTAGTCAAATGTTTCATGTATAAGGTTAGCAGTTTTTACTTATAATTTTTATTATTTAGTTAATATTATTAGTCAATTATATGGTAAACTTTCAGATAACTAACTATATGACCTCATTTTATTAATTTGATTAATTTAATTGGTCAAGATATACTAAATTTACTAATCGCCATCTACAACAATTCATTTTTGATCTAGTTGTTTTGATCTGGCCACTCTAAACTAAAGTTACTGATCAATATCTACATAATTCATTTTAGATCTAGTTGATTTAATTTTTCAATCTATACTAAATTTACTGATTGCCATCTACAGTAATTCAGTTTAAATCTAGTTGCTTTTAATACTAAACCTATGCAAAAACAATCCAGACCCAATAAAAATTTAGGCTTGTCAGTTATGATCTCAAAATTTGAGCTTACCCCACAGCCATAAGACATATATCATGTCAAAATTAAAATAAAAAATTCAATGTTGCCTATACCATCAAAAAGCTAAAGCAAAATATAGAGATCATATATGGTTGGAAAGGGCTTCTCAAGAACAATTTTGTGATACTCATAAAACACCATATTACAGAGTGAAATGGTGCCAGGAATGTAAAAGAATGAAGGCGTCCAAGTGGATCAATGATGGCGTCAGTACATCTGCTGCTGGGGCGGATGAGCCTATGTAAGTGGATGATGTAATCACTTTTATATCAACGCTGGACTGTATAGACATTGATTGTATGTGATCACCAATTATGAGGCACATTGGGCAGCAGCTAGTGCACGTTTCACTGCTACATTTGTCAGCAATCCATTCAGACATAAGTGTGATGTGCGTGACCATCTATGGTTTCTACACTCATTGAAGCCACCAAAGGAAAAACATTTACCACTGCTTAGTAATACTTTCCCAGAAGAGGCAGTGGCTGACTTTAAACTGTGTGGTAATTGTAAGAAATTACTGGACTTGTACAAAGTGCCCACGTTGTTACATTCAAATGGAACTGTGTATCTACCTAAGCAACATGGGTTGCTGGCATTAGATCCGATCAGTGCATATCTATTATCAACGCATCTGCCATTCATGCGGATAATCAGTTGTGTTATGATGGCAGCTACGGTATCATTGGGCAAGTCATTAATGTACCTGTCAATGTGGACAAAATGATGCAACAGCTACTGTATCAATTAGATGATGATCAGGCGTTCAATGTCAATATCAAGAATAACGTTATACATAAATCTATGTATCTGAGCGGCGTGGTCAAAAAGTCAGTAGTAAAAACTTGGTTACTATTCTTACTTGGTCAATTATTGTATAAGTATTACAAGATTACAGTAAACTGGGATTCGTTTAATTCTAACATAGTAACCAGTTGCGTGGCAGTTAACGCCGCTGGTGATGATCCATTCAAGTATCTACATTGTGACAGTGGTGCACTGGAGTTGGAGGTTCTACTTGCAAGGCAGCACAAAATGTTGTGAAATTAGGAAAATTGTCTCATCATTTCTACAAGCCAGCATTCAACACCGCTGAACATTATTTATGATGTGTATACCGAAGAACTGTCGTTTCCTGTGATATACTATGGTACCAGCAGGAAGTTCAACTTGGATGTGCGCATTACCCCATTCATGATTGCAAAAAAAGTGAAATTTGAAGAAGTGTTCGCCACAGTGTCACACCTAACACATTTTGTGCATGGCCATTAAAACTATGCTCCTGCAGTCATCAAAGGAATATACAGTATGTTCTGATGCATATGACAGACTGTTTTTATCACTTGCAAAATTCTGGAAGATCATTTGTTCCTCGATGAGTGCGTAGATAAGAACCTTGCATTTCTCAAATCTTTACCAAAATCTGTGCAGCATTGGATGGATCTCAAAAAGTATCTTTTCATGACAATATGCCAGCTGGGCAAGCCGTCAATGTTCCTTATACTGAGTGCCAACAAAACGCATTGGCCAAATCTTCTCAAGGTACTGCACGAGTTGAGTGATGCATTTATCAATGTAAGCGCAATTAATCCACTAGTAGATTTGACTCAATCCATGTGCAGTCACTTGGTAACAAAGATCCCATTACATGTTGAATCTATTTCAATAAATTGGTAGACTATGTGATGGCATTGCTGCAAGCCAAGGGTAAGATTATTCCTTTGGCAAGTATCATGTTGTGGACTTCTTTCAAAAAAGAATTTTAACACCATGGCAGTCTGCATGCACACATCCTTTTTTGGCTCAATTGTGATTATCACGAGCCCATGTCCAAAAGTATGCATAGTACCATTCAACTAGTCACCTATCTATGTTCTGTTAGTCGTAATGACTTGCTTGGTGATCAGTACAACAATCAAGTTCACCAACATACATTTACTTGTACCAAACAAGGTAAAAATACATGCCACTTTGTATACCCTACTGGCCAATGAGCAATACATTTTTGCTACTGCTAATGTGAAAAGATGATGGTCCCATCAGTTTCCAACTAAAGGCAGCTAAACTGCACAAGCTGCTAGAGGAAAAACGTTATGACACACTTGGCGAGTTCTATATATTGACAACAATATAACAAAGGCACAGTACTTGGATATAATCCGATCTACATTACATCAGCCAACATTGATGTATAAACGCGACTTCACAGAGCTTTATACCGGCACTTTCAATACATGAATCACACAAACTCTGGGCTCTAATAGCGACTTGCAGTTCATAATTGAAGAGTACAGCTGTGAGACTTATGTAGTTGAGTACATAGTAAGTCAAATTGAGGCATTAGCCATCTACATCATGAGCTAATGAAGTTACACAATGAATACCTGGAGAAAGAAACTCTACAGTTGTTGAAACAACTCAGCTTGTAGTTACTCAACATGGTTGAGATGTCATTGCAAGAGGCTTCCTGGTACTTGATACGCCAAAAAATGAGTATATCTAGCATTGACATTGTTTACATTCCTACTGTTTGCCACACAAGAGACAGAAGGCTCACAAGCTTAAAGCAGTGATGGACAGAGAACGTTTAGACAAGAACAGCACTGACATATGGACCAAAACAATGATTCAGCATTATGAGGATAGTCCCATGGAGTTAGAGTCAATATGCTTGGCTGACTTTGTCACTTGGTATATGACTGTTAGTAACAAAAAGAAAACGTCAAGGCGATGTCAATAACAAAGAATGCAGTTAAGACAATGAGGATGACACAGCAGACGTTTGTAAAAATTTACTTATTTGGTTATTATCAGCAAACAACCCTAGTAATATTTTTACTTCACAGACTCGTTCCTTGTACACTTCATCCACGTTGTATACTATATTAGATTATTGGTTGATAATAGTATGACAACTATTATCCATAGTTGAGTATGAATTCTTATAACTTGGCCCAACGCTTGGCCAGTATTCCTGATTTAAAATACTTGAGACATCATGATCTAGGGATTCATTCCCTCATTCTGTCCAACCCAATCTTTGCTGAGATTTACTGGTGACAGTCTCTTTGGTCCAACACACAGTCAGCAGCAATCCCCAATTGTGTCTCCTTCTTCTCTAGATCACTACTAAGATCTTTACTCTTTTCACTAAGAGTCTCCATATTATCGCACACAGCAATAATATCCTTGAGAAGAATAGCATAAGGGAAAGCTGATGATAGTTTACTACTTAAACTATATACGGATGAACAACTTAGAACTATATATCGGTAATATGATCTTATTATCTGTTTTTTATTATAAGTGAATCCTAGGGAATTTATAGTGAGTATTTGGTCATCTAACCCTCAGTTGACACCTCTTCAATGAAATGGCAGCCATTGCCATTGAATCACCCATCCTTGTCTCAGCAGTGATGGTCTTCCCCATCCTGGCTAAAATACTGTCATTGGACATTTTTGAGACCTAAATGGAAAGAGTCAGAAAATGTGACCTAAAATTTTCCTCTCGATCTAAGCAAACCAACCATATTTGGCTTGTGACCTGCTTAAGGAATGTGACTTATTACCCATTAAGGCAGATCACACACCAACTGATTGATTCACTAGTTGCAGGCAGCATCACTCTCCTCACAACTTGTTATTCATTTTCAATCAGTCAGTGATGAAACCTGACCAATCCCAAGCAGTAAACCTGATAGTTAATCACTATCATATGCCCCTATTTTTTCAGCAACTCCACCCGATGAGATCTTAAATAATTTTCCAGATTGATCCCCAAGGATACAACCAGGCGTGTATCCCAAAATTCCCCAAACATAGCTACTCTATAACTTGGGTCAACTGATTTCCAATTCACTTCATATTAGGGAATTTTCCCCTAGCAATTCCTGGTAATCTAGCAGGATGGAAATATGGAGAATAATCCCAACAACATTAATGCACATTCAGTCGCATATCATAAAAGATACCATTGTAGGGTTTTATACTACAGATCATATGAGACTGATGATATTGTGAGCCACAAATGAGAGATGGTCACATTATATCTAATGTTTTGCTGTGAGGCAGTTGATATAATTGACTGAAACGAATTTATGGAGACTTACAATGCCAGAGAGGCTGAGATCATGGAGAAGAACAAATAATATAAATTGAGAATTGATATCAAATGTTTGGGTGAGGAACTTTGGCAGATGTGAGAACAGTTTGACAATGAAGATCCATTGGGTGCCTGCAATCAGTGCAAAGAATTTGTAAAAAGTATAGTACAGCAAGGTGGCGTAGAGAAATCAGATGATTTGGATGCTGTGACTATGGTGACATCCATGTCTAAAGTTTGCTGGCATTTGAATGCAATGGCCAAAGCTGACTTCTGTCGCATGATGAGTAGCACTAACTCCGATCAACAAGAGATAATTCTGGAGGTGATACTTTTCTTACACGCACTCGAATTGGAACAAATTCAGGTTTTTTTCACTGGCCCTACCGTTAGTGGTAAGACCTATGCGCTAAAAATCACAATGGAAATATACAATCACTTCACAGTGAAACACAAATACTTGACTAATGCATTCATAGCATGTGCCTCCATTGGCAAAGCTGCCATCAATATCCAAGGCGTAACCATGCATCCTGATTTCAAAGTTACACAATCACGTCAGACTGACACAATGTCACGAGAGATTTTGTATTTTACAGAAATATGTTTGTCAGTGTAATTTGCGTTATAATTGACAAGGTTAGCATGATAGGATCAGATGTGTTACATAAGATCAGCTTACATATGCAGGAGATCACCAGTGCACATGATCAACCATTTGGCTACATGAATATTTTCTTCTGCGGTGAATTTCGCCAACTGCCACCATTTAACGCTACACCCACTTATTAATCCCCACGCAACATTATTGTTGGTGCTGTACTCTGGAAATTGTTAAACTATTATATAATACAGTAAGTAATGCGGCAAAGCAATGCTATGTTTTCTGCTATACTTACTAAAGTTGGCAATGGAGAGCAACTCAATGTTGATGAAATTATACTCATTGAGTCACGATTCAGAACCCAACAGTGATGCAATATGAACCTGATCGGCGGTGTGCATTTGTATTATCAAAATCACAGCGTGGACTCATACAACAGCAGTGCTATCTGATTGATACATACAGCATCTCTGATGACACTTTGATCAGCTACAAGAATCACACAAAGCTGCTACAGTCCGGCAAAAGCTTCAAAAAATGAGTGTCATTGAGTTAGGTGGACTGCCTTATAAGATCCCACTTGCAGTGGGTTATCCTTATATGACTATGACTAACCTTGATGTTGAGGATGGCATAGTGTATGCATGATTGGTGTGTTAAAGAATATAGAGCTGCTTAGTGAAGACAAGCACTTTGTGGAGTTAGAGGCACAGAACGAACTGTCAACATCTGTGGCCACAAACAAACAGCAACTCAGACTATGGATTGAATTCCCACTCAAGTTGATGGGTCAGCGATGTTGACTCAAAGCTAAGCCACATGTAATCTGCAAGCATGAGGTTCTCAACTTCAAGTGGACACCAATAACAATGCGCAGTTCCAACATACTGCTCAGTCCAACAATCAAATGCCGCCAAACACAGTTTCCCATCATGACAGCATGTGCGATCATGATACACAAATCTCAAGGAGGCACTTTTGGTCAAGTCATGTATCAATATGACAAATCGCAGCAAAAAAAGACTAGTTTATGTAGCATTGAGTCGCGTCACATTGTTATGTGGCCATTATGTTATCAATGCCCAATACAATTTCAGGTTTATCATGGATGTGGTCAGGTGTCTCCTACAGTTAGAGAGATACAAGATGAGTACCAGCGACTGGCCAACATCCACTGTTGACATTAGTTGCACAAGTAAAAAAGTTTTGTGATTATGTTCCTGATCAGCGTTGTCTTATATTTATCACCGCCATTAATGCACAAAGCTTGTTCATGCACTCAGTAGACATATCTACCAATTCCATTATCAACCAATCTGATTTCTTGAAAATGAGCGAGACATACATGGAAGATTTCAAGCCTGTATAGGTTTCTGAATTTGATCTGAGATCATATTGTAACACCGCTAAGTGCAGACAAATTGCAACTACATCATTGTTGGTGGTATCATCATCATCAATTCGCATAGCTGTTGGAGTCGCCATATATCAAAACATCAATAGCTTCACTGATTGAAACATAGTTAACATTTACATTTCTGAGATGAATTTTCAAATCAAAGACCCAAAGGTTGGTGATGTTTGTCTAGTAAATGTAACAGTCAATGGCATCTTCAAATTCATTTGTGTGTGTGCATCCATCTGAAAAAGCGTTAGCAGAAATTAAGTTCTGTATGTTACAATCGCTGTTAAAGTATTTTAAAAACAACATTAGATTATACCCAAATATGAGCCAGATCTCACTACACCAATCATGAAGGTTGGAGACTTTAATGTTAATGTCTCGCAAGACAGCCCATTTCCTGACTTCATGCTCAGCAAGTTTAATTTGTCTTACATCAAAACTTCTCCAACAACGCTAGGTAATATATGCATTGATTTAACATTTACCAAAAATCTTGATGTATCCTGTATACCATTTGTTTTGTAAACTTTATATCTGTGACAGTCAAGGCGCTGTCTGACCACCACATAGCCCCAATCCCCTATGGCGGGGATTGCAGCTAGCAATATTGTAAACAATGTAAACAAAATCATGGGGCTTGAGGGCAACTGTTAAGTTTTCAGCTGTTGGTGCAAGCTAAGATAACTCAACAGTGAAATTAAGGATATAAACTCGCTTTTCAAAAAAAAACTCCTGCTTATAATTGGGAAGTAGATTCTCCAATAATCCTTGATAATAGCCAAGTAACTCTGGATTCTCACTGTTCTTAAGTCTACTGGCACCAACAAATACAAGACCTTCTGTCTTTGTACAAAATTAGGAAATTATTCCTCTATAATCAGGACTACTTCTCCAGCAGGCAACTATGTACTTCTCTTAGGGAAGAATAAACACACACAACTATCTAATATAGATGTAATGGCAACAGATACAAATATCTGGCAGACAACAGATGGATGATAATTAATAAACTAAGTGACAGTAGTTATTAATGATCAATAAACTAGTAAATGATGATTAATTGATTTAGTTGATATTTTATTAATCAACCAGGCGCCGGTATTATATACCTCTCAGGCATCTCCTGGTTGAACTCATCTATTAGATGAGTTCATTCATATCATACCAATCCTCTGCTGGTCATGGCAATAATTATAAAAAATCCTCAAATCAATTTGGCCCATGAATTGACTAAAAATAACAATTGTTTCAGCCCAATTGGAGGCAATTTTACTCTCATAATTGGGATGACTTTAGGTTTTTGAACTCAACATCAAAATCTTCCTGATTAGATCTACATCATAACTTGACGTCTAACAATAAATGGGATATAAAAAATATATGACCATAAAAGATGATGCACCCCAATTTGGGACATCAGCAGGCCTCTCATTAGCACTAATTATGCCCATAATTGGGACGTCTATGTTTAAGTGCTTAATTATCAATTTCATTATATCGAACCCAACTTCTGCCTTAGTGCATTAAGATTAATGTACAATTCTAGGAGGTGCAATTTAGTTAATGCCATGGGACCACTTTGCACCCAAGTGTACCCATAATCAGCCATAATATAATATTATAGCTATTATTAGCTACAATAATCGGGCACCTCAAATGCAATTAGAGCAGTTATGAGGTGAATCTGATTTATCAAATTATGCAGATGAATTGGGAGAATCAAAGGATCCATCAATGGAATTAATCTATCAGTATTGATGGTTTTCTCAAAGGGTTTACTTTTGAGTCAACCATCAAAATCTAACGGCAACAGCCCTCAAAAATGGCATTCTGTCAAATCAGATGCCATAAAATCATTGAAACCTCAAGGCAAGGGTGGCAAAGGTTGAAGTAAATGGCGACCAGCCCAATCAGAGGCCGCCAACCTAAATTCCAAGGACCTATGCATAGAGATTGTCAACATTGAAGAGCAACCCAGAGAATCAGGGGCTGCTAAGCCAAATTATGCCAAAAATGGAAGCGGCAAGAATCACAGCATTGGGCAGCTCAGCAAATCAGGAGCTGCCAAGCTGAATAACACCAAAAGAGGAAATGATGCATAGGGCAGCTCAGCAAATCAGGAGCTGCCAAGCCAAATCTGAAACTTGTTAAAAGTATTGAGAGCCACGGTGAAGGGCAGCCCAGCGAATCAGTGGCTGCCAGGCCAAATTATCCCAAAAATGGGAGTTTTGGAAATAAGGTCAAGATGAGCTCTGATTTGTTCTCGATGAACAAAAATAAATGTGAAAAAGTTTCTGTAATGCCATGGGTACTCAACGAATGGTCTAGAATGGGCCTAGATGGGAATATCAGAGGCCAAGATTCTTGAAATAGGCCCACAAATAGCCCACTGCCCGCGGACTCCGTGGGATCCAATTTCACCATATCCCCCATTCCACAATATAAAAGCCAACCAAGCGAAGGTGTTAAAGACAACTTCTTCTCTAATATATAAAATAAAAACCTTAAAAATCAAAAATAAAATTTTGATATTTTGAAATCATTTATTAAGATTTAAAGGAAAATTGTGGATTTTGAGCGAAGCAAAATGGACCATTCCTCAGATTTTGAAAGAGCTGTCGCCTCTCTGTATGCTCTCTTTGGGGGTCAAACTGCCCTCCTCAGTGTGAGCATCATCCTCACAGTGTTCCAGGGATATCTAAACTGCTCAACAAGCCATCAAATGAGGGACATAACCACAGCGGCCCTCTCTTGCCTATGGGCCCTCACATGGGCCCTCTTGCCCAACTGCTTTGTGGCAATGTGGAGAGACCCCATTAGTCACATTAGACGAAGTTCATTCAACCTCATCTCCCTTTTATGGGATGGGATATGGAGACCACATGGGAGAGCCCTACCTGCCTGGTTTGAGCATACTACCAATCTCCTGATGGTCATCTTTTCCATCCTGTTCCTGCTGATGGAAGCCGCTCATCTCCTCCCATCCCAAGGGAATTCAGTCACTTATGTCCAACACGTTGACACCACATCCGAGTTTAGACAAGCATTGACCCCGGAGGAGTTTAGTGTAATGCACGAACCTTCTCCCACATTAGATTACAGGCCCGCCTTACAGCAGCCTCTGGGGGTACAACAGCCGCATCCCTCCAGATTGCTTAGGTGATAGTAAACCTACTGAAGAATCTGTCAATCTGGCTTACTGAACTGTTGGAAACACAGTTGGCCCTTCCTGCCTCTCTGGAGGACTGCCTCCACCTTGTGGAAAGAGCTGACACCCCAAACAACTCTCAGGATGCCGCCTGGTCTGCACTCTTGGCCCTCAGCCAAGGGAAAATGGCTATCAAGGAGTACGCTCGGCTGTTCCAGCCCCTAGCCAAAGCTGCCAAAGTGTCTCCTTCCCATCTCGCATGGATGTTTAGACAGAACCTTCGCCCATACATCCTCACAGCTATGACCGCCACCCGCCTGGGGGCAACCTTGGAAGAAGAGGTCACTGTTGCTTCCCAGGTAGAAAGCAGCTAGCCAGGGCCCAAGCCAGGGCCCATGTGCCTGGGAATCACAGTAGATTTTGTGAACGATGCACGGAGTCAGAGCCCATATCAAGCCATATGGGCAACAAGAGCAGGGGGCCCCAGGGAGAATGCCCCACGCCTTGCAGCTCCTGCACCCACTGCTCCCAGTGGCTCAGATGGCCCCACCTATAACCTTCACCTGACCCCTGCCCGCATCTCTTTTCTCAATAAAGGAAACGGTTCCTCCTACCTGTTTATTCCGTTTACTTTGAAGTGAAAGAAGAAAGAGAAAGGGGCCAAGTTAGAAAAACTGTGGGCTTTAGTGGATACTGGGGCCGAAGAAAACTACATGGACTGAGAGCTGGCCAAGAAAAGGGGACTGTGACTCTTGCGGACACCTCCATGTCATCAGAATGCTGGGAGATTGAGCCCAGAATCAAGCTCCAACAGGGAGTCCACCACATCTGGGAAGACTTTTGCGCCATCCAGAACCTGCCCCACCCTATCGTTCTGGGTATGAAATAGTGGCATAAGTACTCCCCACATTTTGATCTGGAGGAGGGCCAGTTGATGCTTCACCCCAAGGAACAAGAGCCTTTATCGTTAGAATTTTTTAACTCAGGCAGAAGCAGGCCTGGCGTGAACTCTGTGCATCTAGGGATGTAGAGGGAAAAGATACCGGAGGAATTTAGAGACTATGAACACTTTTTCCAGAAGAGCGTCGCCGCCCCCTGCGATCCACAGGGCCCTTTGCATTCTCGTTCAAGTTCAAAGGGGATGTTGAGCTCCCAAAAGGAAGCCTGGTATACTCCCTGAACCCTCAGAGTAAAGGAAGCCTTAGACCAGTACGTGAAGGATATGTTAGAGCGAGGGATGATAGTGCCCTCAAAACTCCTATGGTGTCCTCCATCCTTCTGGTCCCCAAGGCCAATGGCGAGCTCCGCCCCTGTGTGGACTACTTCCATCTAAACTCCTCAACTGAAATGGACCCCTATCCCATACCGCTAATGGCGAGCATCTCACAGATGATCTCTGGGAGTCAGGTGTTCTCTAAGTTGGACCTGTTCGACGCCTTCAACCAAGTGCCAGTTGTACCCAAGCACCAACAGTACATGGCATTCAAGTGCCACCTAGGGGTATATAAGTACAAGGTTATGCCGTTTGGACTTAAGAACGCTCCTGCCATATTTCAAAGAACCATTGACCATGCCCTGGGTAACTTGATCGGGAGATGCTGTGTCAAATACATGGATGACATCTTGGTGTTCTCCAAGTCTCGTGAGATGCACACAGAGGACATCAAGAGGGTCCCCAGTGCACTGGACAAGGCTAACCTGCGTCTGAAGCCCTCCAAATGTGAGTTCTATAAGGGCTCAGTTTCTTTCCTAGAAACGTTGTATTTGAAATGGGGACAGCCATCTGCCCAGAAAAGCTGATGGCAGTTAAGGAATTAGCAGCGCCAACGGACAAGAAAGGTGTGCACAGTTTCTTAGGGGTGGTGAATTTCCTGAGGATATTCACCAAGGACCTCTCAGAAACAGCTGCCCCGCTTACCCGGTTGACTGGGCAAGTCCCTTTCCAATGGGGGGAGGAAGAAGAGAGGGCGTTCCAGGCCATCAAGGAGGCCCTCCTCACAGCGCCAGTTCTAGCACACCCAGACGCCGATCGCCCATTCATTATTGAGACTTACGCTTCAAATTTCGCCATTGGGGCGGTCCTTCTGCAGACAGGGGATGATGGTTTATACCCATTATGCTACTTCAGCGGGAAGATGGTACCAGCGGAGACAAACTACCCTGTCTATGACAAGGAACTCCTGGTGATTGTCACGGCACTAGATGAGTGGCAGCATCATCTGTTGTACACGCGCCATCTGTTCATGATCCAGACTGACCACAGGGCCTTGGACTTCCACAAGAGCCCCCATAGGATGAACCAAAGACAAGCCCGCTGGCACCTGGAGCTGTCTCAATATGATTTTAAAATAGAATATAAGCCCGAGGAGAGCAACTTACTCCCAGACCTACTCAGCCAGGACCTGAAAATGACCTTTGCGAAGGAGGAGCTGGACGATTTCAACACAGCCATGATGCTCCCTCCCCAGATGTTTGCATCAATACAGGAGGAACGCGCTGACCTAAAAGAGAGAATTTGGACAGCCCAATGATGCACCAAATTCAGAGAGATGGTCAGGAGAGAGATAGAGGGAGGGGACCCCAGCAAAGGCTACAAAAATTTCAGAAAGGAGGGAGACCTCATCCTGCACCACAACCACCTATGGTTACCAACACTCAAGCTTTAAACCAAAGTAATGGAGTTATGTCATGACCACCCCCTGGTGGGACACCCTGGGGTTGGGAAAACAATTGAGCTAATATGCCGGAACTACTCATGGCTGTCCTAGTGGGAACAGTAAGAGGGTATACCGCGCGCTGCCTTACCTGCACCCAATCAAAGCCATCTCAAAATAAACCTGCAGGGAAGCTAAAGCCACTGCAGATCGCCCGAATGCCATGGACCTCCCTGAGCATGGATTTTATCACAGGGCTCCCAAAATTGGAGGGCTACGATGCAGTCATAGTGGTGGTGTACTGACTAATGAAATATGCTGAGTTCTTCCCCTGCACCTCTAAGGTCATGGCAAGGGACATGGCCAAAATCTTTGTGAGGGAGGTCTTTGCTCGACACAGACTCCCAGATGAGATCATCACAGACAGGAGCCCACAGTTCATCTCCAGGTTCTAGGATCACCTCCAGGAAAATCTAAAAATTAAACTATGCCGCTCCTCCGCCTACCACCCCCAGTGTATGGCCAGATGGAGAGGGTCAATCAGACCCTGGAACAGTACCTACGGTGCTACCTCACCATGTGACATGATCATTGGATCAAGTGGCTGAGGATTGCACAGTTTGCATACAACAACCTGGCACATTCATCGACCAGAATGTCGCCCTTTTTTGAAAACCACGGGTATCATCCACAGTCAATGGAGGGACACGCAGGGGGAACAAGCCCTGTGGCAGATGAGTTAGTGACCAAAATTAAGAAATTTTAAGATTTTTAGAGCCAACCTGGAGAAGGCGGCAGAGGCTCAGAAGAGGAAGGCAGATGCGCATTGCTCCAAGGCTCCACCCCTCAAAGATGGAGACTACGTACTGATAAATACAAAACACTACACACCCTAGGACAGTGTAGGAAGTTTGGACCTGTCAACCTGGGACCCTACAAGGTCCTCTGACAGGTGAATGAGGTGGCGTACAAATAAGAATTCCCAGAAGGATCGCGCGCACATCCAATTTTGCACATTTTGCAGCTCAGGAAGTACAAAGGGCCCATACCAGCAAAGCTGGAGCTGGTCCAGTCGAACAACCCAGGGGAGGCAGAATATGAGGTGGAGGAGATTCATGACACCAGGATTGCTCACAAAAAGCGATGGTACCTGGTGAAATGGGTCAGCTACCCAATAGAAGAATCCTCCTGACAAACAGCTGCCATTTGCGCCAACTGTCACCAGAAGGTGGAAGAATACTGGGGGCGCAGGGGGCTCTCCTCTGAGGGGGGCGATGTGATGGTCAAGGCGCTTCCTGACCGCCACATAGCCCTGATCCCCCTAAGGCAGGGATTTTGGCTAGCAATATCGTAAATAATATAAACAAAATTGTAGGTCTCTTGTGCAATGGCCCTCAAAAGTGGCATTCTGTCAAATTAGATGCTGTAAAATCATCAAAACCTCAAGGCAAGGGTGGCAAAGGTTGACATAAATGGCAACTGGGCCAATCAGAGGCCACCAACCCGAATTCCAAGGACCTTTGCATAGAGATTGTCAACGACGAAGAGCAGACCAGCAAATCAGGGGCTGCTAAGCCAAATTATGCCAAAAATGGAAATGATGGCATAGGGCAGCTCAGCAATTAAGGAGCTGCCAAGCCAAATATGAAACTTGTTAAAAGTATTGAGAGCCATGGTGAAGGGCAGACCAGCGAATCAGTGGCTGCCAGGCTGAATTATCCCAGAAATAGGAGTTTTGGTGATAGGTTGAGATGAGCTCTGATTCATCCTCAACAAATGAAATAAATGCAAAAAAGTTTTTGTAATGACATGGGTACTCAACAAACGGTCTAGAACGGGCCTAGATAGGAATATCAGAGGCCAAGATTCTTGAAATAGGCCCACAAATAGCCCACTGCCCGCGGACTCCGCGGGATCCAATTTCACCATATCCCCCATTCCACAATATAAAAACCAATCAAGCGAAGGTGTTTAAGACAACTTCGTCTTCTAATATATAAAATAAAAACCTTAAAAATCAAAAATAAAATTTTGATATTTTGAAATCATTTATTAAGATTTAAAGGAAATTTGTGGATTTTGAGCGAAGCAAAATGGACCATTCCTCAGATTTTGACAGAGCTGTCGCCTCTCTGTATGCTCTCTTTGGGGGTCAAACTGCCCTCCTCAGTGTGAGCATCATCCTCACAGTGTTCCAGGGATATCTAAACTGCTCAACAAGCCATCAAATGAGGGACATAACCACAGCGGCCCTCTCTTGCCTATGGGCCCTCACATGGGCCCTCTTGCCCAACTGCTTTGTGGCAATGTGGAAAGACCCCGTTCATCACAATATCACAGACCAATCATTAATAAATTATAACACAGTAATTACTTGCTTACTTGATTTCTTTTCTAAACCCAAAGAAAGGATATTGTTGCCATCACAAATAAAACATGGAAGTCTAAAGGACTTCTTAGTGCTCAAAAATGATTATGACTTACATATAATATGCTTAAAAATATTACCATTATGTACACGTATTCATGTTAAACACATGGCTATATCCATGACACAGCCACACCCCAATTTTTGTTTATCAGTTGTGCCATGCATGAAACTTCATAAACGTGCAAGAAGGTAGCTATGCTCCCTTCTCCAGGGGTGTATTTGTTTTTTAGAGGGAGTTTTAAGGGGCGCTGCTCCAGTTCTTCAAGATGGTATAAGGCGCTGATGAATTGCTTCTCAAAAGCAAAGATTCTAGTTATACAGGGATCCCCTATAGTGAGCACCATTTTGTAGTAAACCAGCTGATTTTTGCTCGCTGGAGCTTCATGGCAGCTGATTTCCAAAAAAATTAAATTAATTTAAAATTATATAGAAAGCTCTTATAAAACTGGAATTTTCTTGAATTTTATTAGGAGCATAATAAAAGGACAAACGACCCCCCTTAAACATCCAAACATTTAGTATTTAAAGTATTTCAAGGGTTGAGTGGAATTTGAGGATATGTTTGGAATAGCTTAGCTTAGTCCAAATTTGGAAATATGGGGGAATAGCGTATCACAACTTGGCTACTTGGTTCAGGGCAGAGGAACAATGGAAGTGGAATTCTGATTGGCCAACACATACCCATGTGTTAACAACTTTATGAACTGGAGCCAATCCCCAATTGAGAAATTTCTTTTACCTTGGGGGACCCCCACCAAGCCTATAAAAAGGAGAGATCCCCACGTAAGTGTGTTGAAGGACTTGGTCATGGATGGGGAATGCCTTTTAATGGTCACCCCAAGGTCCATAAGGTGGTTAATGTAATCCAACCTTTTTGTTTATTTCTCATACAGGTTTCAAAAGGGTGTTGCCTCAGTTTGCGGGGTTCCACCAAGAATTGAACAGGGTCTTTTGGTCAATTATCTTGTTAGTCATATTTGATTTACATTTGGAATCATCAGAAACTCATAAATGTCCAATATTTCCCCATTTCAGCTGACTTTGACCTAAGATATTCTTCCTCTGCAGCTGAGAGGGCAATGTCTGACAGCAGTACTAGGCTTATAAAGAATTGAGAGGGATTCCAATTGGTTGGATAGGGACAATTACATTTTTCACTTTGAAGGTGAGTGAGGGATAATTAATTTCCAAAAAAATGGAGCTGGTCAGTGGTAGGTGGTTGCTTAATGAAGGAGAGAGATGGAGCCTATATCCTTGACAAGGGAAGACACATCAAAATTATATGGTTTAACTCAAATTAAAAGGGCATATGTACGTCCACCCTCCATGTGACCCCAGAACTATTATTTTGTTTAAGCAAATCATAGTTTAGGGGGATCCTAAGGGGTGTTACATGCAAGGAGCAGAATGATGATAAAGTGCAAGGACTGAAAAGATAGCCTGCTATTTAAGACCACAAACTGAAGGAAAGGGTCAGAGACATAGATGATTTACCCAGCTAGAAGCTCCCATTGGAGCACATCAGGGGTGAAGTGGGTAGATAGACCAAATAATGTACCACAAAGGACATGTTCACAGGTAACAAGTATGTGTGGTTAGGATAGGAGTGTTCATTAAAACTGTAGTATTGTCACTTTGACTGTCAGAGCAAGATAATAAACAAGTCAAGATCCCTGATCACAAATTGAGCCCTGACAAGTTGACTCTAGAGCCAATTCAATAGAAATGTTTCTGAAGGCACCAATAGGAAATTAAATCAGAAAGCATCACGTGTACTTGAATTAATGGATATGTTTTATGGAATTGCATCTCAAATTCTTAATTTGCGAAAGGCACAACTATATCAATGTGGTCGTGAGGACATTGTTGATAAAGAACAATGAAAGTGTCAACTAGGCAGTCAATCTTTAAGGGTATGGGAGATCCTGATTATATGGAGCCATGGAGGTCCTCTCAGCATTGTATCCCCAATCGCCCTATAAACATCTAATCTTTTTTTACTAATTAAGATAGTCTAATTACCCCATCCTTTTGTCTTCACTGAACTCTCTGCTAGTTTATAGCTTCAAGACCTCTTTTTAAGATTCAGCTTACAGTCAAAAAAACTATTAAGACGACATAAGTGGTGCTCAATACAAGAGGCTTTAAGCTGTCCAATAAAAACAACTATTATAAAAAATATAATAATAGCAATCAAAAAGGCCAATCCACTGACCGGTCAAAGTGTAGCTCAATGGATCAATACGTCTCAGTATGAAGTAACTCCTTTACAGCTTAGAAGCTTAGAATTTTGGCCGCCTTCTAACTCACCCCTCCCTTCCATTGATTAGGATCAGTATCAACTCAAATATGAGAACTTCAACGAAATTATTTAACAACTGTTGAATGGCATCTAATCTACTGGAGGCCGCTAGAGCTGCTCCCAAGCCTCCTCTGTGCCTTCCAAAATGAGAGATTTATATATCTCAACTCTATTATCTTGGGTGAACTGGATTTAGGCAAAAACGCTATTTTAAAAGCTTTGGCTAATAAGCTATGCACCACTTCCTACAAACAGTTAGTCTACATCATCATGAAGTAGCTCAACAATCAGAGCTCACAAACACTGCACCCAAATATTTTCAACTTCTATAATGCTTCCTCTTAATTTCTCATATAAACTGGAAGTTATTGTAGATAAATGCAAACTGATTTGTGAGGCTTGTAACGAACTTGCTATGTTAGATATTGGAATAATAAATTATATTGAGGGTCAGCTTTGTCAAAATGTACAACTTCTTGAGTCAATCTGGAGCCTACGCCTCAATCAGATTGAGGGTCTCATTTAGTTTCTCTAGAAACGTTACCAGGAGTTAGTCTCCCAAGTTAGTTCCCCAGTGACTGAAGGGCCCAAGGGACCAAGAGAACCAGAATGTCCTGAAGGTCCCTGTGGACCCAAGTTCTATCCAGTTCTTTGGTACCCATTCCTGAGAAACTCGAAAATTTCTAAAAATGAGAAGTTCTGATGTTTCTTGCAACATTTTGAGAACAAAAATGAAATGTGGCTCAAGGATGCAAGCTCTGCCTAGATGGGGTTCACCTTGATCCCAGAGTTTATATTGTTGCTTTGTCAGATGAGATGGATGACTTCAGCACATTTTCTAAGCTCGCCAACTGTTGCATTTTGCAGCTCAAGGAAACCTGTTGAGGTTTTGAAACACTTTTAAGTGTTGGGATCATCTAGTACTAAAAAAAACACTTTTAAGTGGCTATGAAATTTAGTTGGTCCTCCAACGTAACAAGATTCAAGTTTTGAAGGAGAAAGTTGTCCATAAGGCCTCTGTTCCCTATCTAAACCGACATTGTGATGAAGTTCAGGAGGATCTAGAAGGATTTAGATGACTATTGGATCAACATGTCCTTCGTGATTATGCGGAAACTGAGATTAATGGGACTTCTCTGGTCCCTGCTATCAATACTCTTTCCACTCCTATTGTGACTAATTTTAGGCCTAGTTTAAAATAGAGATTCAATCCAGGACTAAAAGTACCGCTTCTTTACTGTACAATTATAAGAGCTCAATGGTGGATGCCACTGACTATCAGAACTTGAAGCACATCCACTCCAGTTTGAATAGCATGTCCCATGAAAATTATGACTCCCCATCTAAAAGAATATTACACTTGCGAACAAGTCTGTATTGCCTTAATACAGGAATTTGGAAGCAACCATACTTTGGCCAATCAATATCAGGCTTTCATGCCATTTATTTGAACAGAGGAGAAAGCCCTTTGGAGTTTACCAGCTGACTATATGCCCAAGCACAACCTTAATTACTACTAAAAATACACTGGATGACGCCACAACTGTGGTAATCTCAATGTTGATATCTTATCTTGAAGTCCAGGCATATGATTGGCAGGAAGAGCAACTTCACCTATATCCATAAAGTTAAGGAGACCTTTAACAAAATTTTACATCTACCTTGAGTTCAATATCAACTAATTTTACTGCTTCCAGCCATCCTTGAGTTCATTTTGTTGAGAATCATAACCTAAACCATCAATGCACCTACTTCAACGGATTCACTCATAACAAGAATGCTCATAAAAGACTTACCAATGGGGCAGGAAAAGGGCATTCAGAATGAAGGACGAGGCGCTTCATGCTGACATCCCTGTACCACCTCATTAATATTGAGATACCTCAAATGAGTCTGATGTTATCATGCAGAGGGAGATGAATTGGTATTCATTGAAAATAAAGAACCCAATGCTGCTTACTTTTATTCTGATTAATCTCCTATGTTTCTCACAATGCCCACCCCAAACTTTTGTGTAAAGGCACACAAGTCGTAGTTCAAGTCCAAATGTTCATGACCACGCCATTGTCAACAGTGGTTCCCCATGAAAATCATTTCTTCTAAATTAATGAATTGTATCAAAGTAGCTCATGAATTGTCTCACTATTTGAAATATGACACAGCTGAACGGCAATGCACTCAGTTAATTAGAGCATATTTGTAAGTCTGTGGAGAGCCTCATGCGTTTGGATTGGTGGTTTACCTTTTCCATCCAAGAAGGGGCTCAGAATGTTGGAGGCCCTTTTGTCTCCCAGGGCGACCTCGCCCATGTGGTGGATGAGTGGTGGGCCATGACCTACCCTTTAAGGCCTCTGCTTTCAACCCCAGACCTTACTTCAAGAGAATTAATAAAGAGAAATATGGGGATCTTTATCAAGTGGCCGAAGAGTTGGCACCCACTTGGGGCAAAGGGGCTGAATGAAAATAAAGCAACAAATCTTTGGCTGTAATAGTTGACACTCCCAAACCATTGGCAACAAAGCTGACAGGCACATACTTTCAGCAAATGAAGCGGCAAGTGACAAATCTTTGGTAAAGATTAATGTTGTCATCAGTTCATCAAAATGCTGTTATAAGTTCAAACCAGCGCTAAAAATATTGGGAATAGGCCCTGACAGGTGTGTACCATCTATGAAGAAAGCGCCTAAGGCCATATTTTCAGTGGAACTCGCTGATGGCATTGAGCCATTGTTGAAAATTGCTTCCAGCTCAGAACACTCCTAGAAAATACCAAAACCCTTGTCTAATGAACCTTGCTTGGCCAAATGGACGCCAAAGCAACTGGGTAAAGGTAGGTTGGATGCCCTGAACCTGTTCCCAATCTCTTAGGACCGCTCCTATGTGGGGTGGCCTTGGGAGGTCCATGTTGACCGTCAAAGTGAGACGTATTTGTGCTAACGATCAAAACATTGGTAAAACTGCAATCTGGGCGTCCATGAACGAATTTACAGTGACTTGGCCCACCACCAATTCTTTCAAAGTCAGTCCTAATTAAGTTCATTTTTCTCCCCCTCACTAAAAGTTTAACTGTTTAGGTCAAATCTCAAGGACCCCAATTCCACTTTCCTAAGCTATAACCCGAATCAATTGTCTATTTAAGCAGTAATAACACACTGAGGAAATTGATGGTCAATTCTCTATTTTATAACTTGATAAATATTCTCATACTCCAAATTTACTTTTTTATATGCCAAAAAAAGAACTACCAAATCCAATCCCATTTTTTTCAACACCCAGACCTGCGGGTCCTGGGCCATGATAGCTTGGCCCATTGCCCAGTTGCTATTTACAATGGCGAACTATTGATGCTCGCTGGTTGTTTCCCTCACAACCCATTTAAACATCATTCAAGCAGCAGCAACCCTAGCATTCAGGCTTGTCTTTTGGGTCTTTTAGCATCTAGACTGACAGTCCAGTATAAACTTTATCTGCCGCTTTTGTGAGAATAATCCTTGCTGCCCATTTACTTTAAATTTTGCATTAAATACCTTAGCTGTTGCGTTAGACAACCAAATTTATAGTATACTCCTTAGGACCCAGTTTCTTTGTGACAATTCCACTGTTATGCACCATGAAATAGTAATTTTATTACTTTTGAGGACATAATGATCCATTGATTTTGAGACCTCCTGTGATGCAAAGGTGGAGATCGAAGGTCAAGCCTGGCTATTGGAATATGAAAGTTGGTATGAAAGGCTAGAATATTATGTGAGAGGCTCTCATTTATGGATACCCCCTTCTGCGGTAGATGGCCAAGAGGGCATGCCCATCTATTTACCAAAGACGAGTAAAATACTGCCAAAGTTATAGGTCATTGTTGACACCAGGGTACATATCAAGATTCCCTCAGGACATTTGTTAGAATTACGAGATTGGGATAATCCATCAGTCATGGAAATCCAGACTTTACCAGGAATAATAGATCCCGCCTGTGATGGATCCATATTGGTGCTGCTGGCCAATCGCACTGACAAACCTAGGACAGATGGGCCTAATTCTCCAGCCGCCTATGTTCACCTACTTCCTGTAGAAACCATTAATGATGTACATAATTTTGAAGTCTACGGTTTTTTGGCTAGAATTGCCCTCGTTAGTAGCTCTTACTATCTCTATTGGGCAAGAACTCACCAGGGAGAAACACAGAAAAAAATATGATAGAAGAATACTCCAACCTTTTCTCAAGCTCCGCATATAAATTTAGTAAAATGAATGGCGTATTACATCATGTTCAGACTGGGGATGCTCAACCAATCATAACCATCCCTACCAAAAAAATAAAGTTGAAGAAACCCAGGTGGCAGTTGAGCTCAAACAGCTACTTGAAGCGGGTTATATGCCTTCCCATAGCCCTTAGGCTATACCTCTTTTGTTAGTTATAAGAAATATGGTTTTTATCATGTAGTGATGGACTATTGAAAGCTCAACTTCATTACAAAAAAGAAAAATTACCCTTTGACACAGATTGTTGACTATATACACTTGCTTGCTAGGTCACAACGTTTTTCCACTATGGATCTCGCTACCAGATACTGGAGATTAAAGCTAGCATCTGACAATCAATCTAAATGTGTGCTCATAGGCAACGAGATACTATTGATTCAACTAGGATTCCCAGGCCTTTTTAAAGCTCCCACCAACTTTCAACGTGCCTTGGATGGAATCCTGTGAGATATTAAGCTATCTGATGTCCGTGTATACCTCAATATTACTATATTTTAAGAGCCTTTAATGGCTACATGGAACATCTTTAGAAGTAATCTATTTTAGAAAAGACACCATAAAGCTTAAGCCTTTGAAATGCTCTTTCTTCAATTTGAAATGGAATTCATCAGACACAAGTTTTCAAAAACAAGGTTTCAGACTATCCCAGACAAAGTTGATGCTATTAAGAAGATGTCATGACCCTCAAAGCCTAGAGATTATTCAAGTTTTCTGGACATGATATGCTATTATGTCAGTTTATCCTTCAGTTGCCAATCTGGATGAACCCCTCATTTACCTTATAAAGAAGAATGAGCCTTCTGAGTATTGGCCTGAACAAAAACAGGCTTTTAATACGCTAAGGGCTTCCCTTTGTACTAACCTATTTTAGTTCAACCACATCTTGACCAGCCATTCTTGGTATTCACTGATGTTAGTGACATAGAAGTTGGGGATAACCTAGCTCAAAACAATGAAGACCAAGTTGATCATCCATCAACTTATTACAGCAAGACCTTAAGAAAGGGAAAACAAAATTATAGCATTACCAAGCTCAAGTGTCTGGCTTTCTTACTGGCGAACAAGCATTCCTGGCCCTACCTATATGTCACCTATTTTACCATAATCACTAACCATGTCTCTCTTCAATGGCTTAACTAAATGAAGGACCTGATTGGCCAATTAGCAAGGTGGTCAATAAGTTTACAGAACTAAGATCTTACTACTGTCCATTTTGCAGGAGTAATCCATCAAAATTCTGATGGTCTTATAAGGATGCCGGTTCTGGATGCTTTAACCCCTGAAAAAGATGGACTATATGATCAAATTATCTGGACTGAATAATGGGAACTAAAAACTAAAAACTCAAAATTGAGCTACGAAAAATGACCCAGGACACTCAGAGTAAAGGGAAAATTCTGCATAAGAGATTTGACAAGAAATGGATCCCATATATGAACTTTAATCTAAACTGATTTCAGCCTTAAAAGACACTTGATTATGGGACATAGAGAAGTGAAAAGGACTTAAGAATGGTTAAATAAACACTTCTATTGTGAATGGATGGTTGAGACCATCCAAAAAGTTTAAGAGGAATGTTTGACTTGTCATACATAAGACTTGGCTAGCCCACAGCTTTTAAATTTCATTGTGGCTTTTCAAGTTCATTTAATGTTGTCAGAATTAATATGGTGGGTCCTTTGCCCACCAGTTTACATTGGCACAGGTATATTTTATTATATGCATACCACTTGACCAGATGGGTCAAAGCTTTTTCCATTAGAGCTGCCACAGCAAAAGTCATGGCCCTAATTCTTACAAAACCATTTTCGCTCAAATTATGTGCCTGCAAACTCTATTTCTGAACAATAGATTAAATTTTACCTTAGGTAGTAAGAACTAATTTTGCGTTATGTTACTAATTGAGTTTCATCGCCTTGCATAGTACCACAAATTAATGGGGCAATGGAACTTGCTAATGGGACGATTGTTTCTATCTTGCATAATATGGCTACCTCTGACCCTATGCGTTGAAACAACTACCTTCCAAGCAATTTGCTCACTTATTGATTAAGTTATCATCAAATAATCAGTATGTAACATTTAAAAGCTCTATATCGGTGTGCCCCTCATCTGCTAACTAAAGTTTAATCCCTAATGGATACCTTAATGACTAGAATATCTTAAATTTGATGATGAGGTCCTTATCCAATAAAATTATCTGTCTTCAAGCCCTCTCTACTAAGGGAATTAATATAGCTACAGCAAAGGAGACATCCCACTCCAATATTGGCCAATCCTCTTTTCCAATGTTCCAGTTAAGCGACCTAATCCTTTTCTATCATCATCTATCATGAAAATGATAGAAAAAAGCTATATATTCTCTGATCAAGAACTACTGAGTCATTTATAAGGGGAATTTTAAATACTTTAATTCCAGCTTTACCCAAGGGAAAGTGATTAACTGAGTCCATGACCAATTATATAGCTCTATATCCCCCTCTGACAAGATCTTGAGGGGGGTGTCAATAATTTTCATTCTCAATAATAGGTGACTCTATCAATGTGCCAGGCCAAACAGTATGAAGACCGCTGGCCCTTACTTTTTCACAATCATTGGTGACCTTTCCCTACAAATTTTCTGGGCAACCCACCAATCCAGAAGACCAACAACTTCTCCTTCTGAGGTATGACCACTCTTTATGGCTCAGAGGTCCTCTTTGGTACATGTCCAACAATTGTGGTTCAGCGGCCTCTATTGACTCCCTCAGGTTTACTCCCCCTCAATCCTTCTAGTCCTTCGCTATTTCTGCTTGTTGCCCAAGTTCCCGTGGGGTTTCCATCTAGTTCAAGGTTGGGAGTTGGTAGCGCTGACCACTCAGGTGTTTTAACCCAGCACCTAACAACTGTGGATCTTGAGTCCCACCTCTACAAGCAAAGCTAAATACTGTTAACTTAAAACTTAATAAAGATGGGCAAACAAATATTATGTTTGAAGCTTTAAAAATCTTTTTATTAAGAGAGTAATCAACTATTTATAGGCATTTCTTACCTATCCATGTCATTGACATTCATTGCCAAAATAGTTAGCACTCTCACTGGTAATTCTCCCTGCTTAGCATTCATCAGCACTCTCACTGGCGATTATCTCTCTTAGCATTTGTCAGTTCTTCACTGGCAATTCTCTCCTGATTACGCTCATCTCAAACACCAAATTATTATATTAGAACAATTTATCCTTGGCACAATTTACCAGTTACTTGTATATAAGCTATTATTATTTAATACTTTGAGCATCCTCGTCATAAGTCACCAGCACTCCAAATTAGCAATAAATTCATAATAAGATGATTAATAATGAATCTGTCGGCTTTCTGCCAAAAATCCCTCACTCATCTTTCATGGCAGTTGGCGTTAAGATAATATTCTGTTAAAACCTAAACGATTAGTTTAAATTGGTTGACATCCTTGGTATTAGTTGCTGATGTTAAAATCAACTAAAGCCCTGATCAGGATCCTTTCCCAATACTTTTGACATTGAATTTAAGCAATTTGCTGTCTTAATTGATAATATTAATTATCTCAACATCCTTGGCCTCAGTCACCGGTGTCAAGACCCACTAATTCCTATTGGGGATGTTCCCCAATACTTTTTTTATCTGGCGGATCAATACAACTCACTTCAACTGAATGGGAAGCACAAATTTTGGTTATTATCAATAAGATATTTTACAAAAATTTAGTAATATAGTTGGCAATCATCCTTGACTAATTAATAAGCAAATTTATTAATATGTGAGGAATATCACTGGTTCTAAAATCTAACAGGGGGTATTGTCAGGATTTGATATAATAAGTGAGTTTAGATCCATGCTCCTGAATTCAGCCCTAACAACCTGACTCCCAGCCCTTTTGATTATAGCCTGCCTTATACTTTGATGGAAACCATGATTGGGAGGCATCACACACATGGGAAACAATGTACATGCCTTCAGGAATTGCAACTTTACTTCACAAATTTTTGAAAGGTGCAAATCCCATCAATTCAATCATGAGGACATCAACGAAGAACAATGAAGGAAACAAATAGACATTCGATCCAGAAGAATATTGGAAAATCCTGCTCATAAGAAGCCATGGAGGTAATCTCAGCATCATGTCTTTACTTTTCTTTAAAAAATAATTTCTTATAGCTAAATACACAAGTACTTTTAACCTATCTTTTCATCTTCATTGACCTCTTTGCTAGTTATAAAGCTTTGAGATTCATTTTGACCTCAGCTTATAATAAAGAGAAATGATAGGATTACATTGGTATTTAATAAGAACGTCCCCACCATAGTTTTGGAGGCATCACATGCCACTATAAAAGGGCAAGGATGGATTGGTATGTCAAGAACTGAGGCTGCCACAAACACATCCCTGATTGAATTAATGTGTAATGAAACTCTGCTAGCTATTTGAATTAAGTTCTTCCATGTCAGTGGATGTAATGGTTCATCCAACTGCGAGGGTGCCAGAGAGAACTTTTCCAGGAAGATAATGGTGCTTAAGAAACTCTGCAGCTGTTTCTGGGTGGTTGGTGTAGGCCAGGAAAAGCTGGTGTCACGGATGAAGCCACTAATAGATCAGCGGATCATTCCTCCTTTGTCAGAATGAGTAAAGTTCACCCTCTTACTGGCGGAAGTGAAGACAACCTACCCACTGCTGGTGGATATGAATAAGCCCTTTTTGTATATTTGGGCTAGGCAACAAATTTACCTCAACATCAAAGGATGTCATGCAAGGCAATTTTCACCATGATGTTTCAGAAGATTTGTTTAATGAAGATGACGACATTACCTAAAATCATTATGAAAAGTAATCCATTTTTATACTTTTTGGGGGCCAAAATAACTTTGCAAATTGCTGATGACATAATAATGATTTAACCAAATTACCTTATGGGAACTATCAAGCCTCACAAGTAATATTTTCAGATCTGGAAATTACCCATTTTAATAGTTGCTTGAAAACTTTATGTGAGTTGCATCAAAGGCATGCCGTTGCTTAAATCCAAAGTTAAAAAGTCTATTACCAAATTTGGGCAAAAAAGCAATAACCCCCGAGGAGAAAATAAAGCCTACAACCCTGAAGTGGGACTGAAGAAAGGTCCCCTGGATATTCAGGTTTAGGGGTAACAGCTTCAAGAAGGAGCTCACGGATACAAGAATAAAATTAAACATATGAAGCAACCAAATTGGAGGTCAAACGTCACCTCACTAAAGGGATACTGAGAACCCTAATATTTCTAGACTAATATCTCATTTTACTTTACATTTTTCATTCATTTAAATTTAAATTTATTGTGGGGAAGGCTGACCATGGGATGGACACTTCCGAATATGACTCAGAAGAGACAAAACTTAGTACTAGGGAAGGCACCCCAGAGAAGCGATGCTATCTCTTGTTGCCAGCGGGAATGCCACTTATGGGGAGGGGGAGAGAACGTGTGGAGGGGCCGTAGCCACAACTGAACACATGTGGAGGAAGGGGTCTGATTTGATGAACCAGACTGGGAACCAGGAGGAGACCAGCTGTCAGTGACGCGGTGGGATGTATCCAAACATCCACGCTTGAAAGTGGTCCACTAAATGAGACTGGAATCTGTGGACAGCTTCTGGGAGGGTGGGGGTGGAGCCTGCGATGGCATCTAAGACAATCGTGTGGATGGTCCACATGGCGATTGCAACCACCAAAGCATGAAGGGAGGGTGGAAGAGAGGGGGCCATTGATAGAGCAAACATATCTCTTGACAGACTGAAGGGATGCGTTTGAACCTGGCCCAGCAGACGTTGAACTTCGCGCCATATCACTTTAGAGGTAGGGCACTTCTCCAGGCGGTGGAACAGCATTCCGTACTGGCCACACACAACACAGGATGAGTGTAAAGCGTTAGAGCACTCAGCTGTACGATACATCCGCCTCAGGCAGCCCCACACATGGGAGAAGACTTGAGGCTGCAACAGAGGATGGTGTACGTATTTCCAGTTAGTTTTTTGGGTCTCAATGGAGTAAGAGGTCCATCATGTCCAGGTAGTCCAGCCTGGATAGGACATGGGGCCGAATGGGGATCACGCCATCATGGATGGGTAGCCTCTGTACCTCTTGTTTGAACTGAGGAGAGTGGCGGCCTCTTTGGGTTGTATGTCCGCTAATATGAGTTCTCCACTCAGCGCTCCACATGGAGAGGAGGATTCGTTTGTAGTGGTTTTAGTCTCATGAGGACCTGTGGCCGATGTGTGTGATGCGAGGTATTTCATCAGGGAGTGAGGGTTCGATGGATTGTTGAGGCCCAAGGCGCGGGAGAAGTTGGAGCGGGCTGCGCGGGACCAGTGTTGGGAGGGGAGTGTAGGGGCAGTGACGGCCGCAATTCAGGTGCCCAGGATCTTGGCAGCATGGGCTTTGAAGTCAAGCAGGCCCATGCCACCATGATGATGAGGGCCAAACATGACCTCTAGCCATACTGGTGGAGGGCGGCCTGACCAAAGCCATCCTTGCAGCAAGGCATACAAGGATTTGAAGAAGCTTGGGGAGAAGGGGATGGCGTTGGCTCCAAACCAGACTTTGGAGAGGAGCATAGAGTTGGCTAAAACAACCCTGCCAGTAAGGGAAGTAGGGTGGGCTCTGAGAGAAGCGATTTGCTTCATCAAGTTGTCCAGAATACGGCATTCCATTACTGCTGACGCGTATCTGCCTGCCTCCATCCACATGCCCAGATGCTGTACCGGTCCTATGGTAGGACGTGGCGCAAAGGGGAGCACCAGTGGGGCGGTGTGTGTTGATTTAGTAGGGCGAGGACGTGGGCAAGCAGATGGGCCGGGTTGTGAACTAATTGCTGGGGTCCAGCAGTTCTGAAACTGACCAAGGAGGATGATTTCAGTTTTGGAAGCTATCAGTGCTGAGTTGCTTACCCAGGAATACTCCTGGGTGAAAGCTTCAAGCGCGCGTGCATCTTAATTATTAGACACCCCAACCACACTGTCATCTGCGAACGCCATTATCTTGACTGGGGCTTGGCCTGGCACATGGACCCCGGTTAGTTGGGCATTCACATTTCGCAGTAGTGGGTCAAGGCTGAAGTTGTATAAGAGTGGGCTGAGGGGGCCCCCTTGTCACAAGCCCCTTTGAGGGTGGACTACTTCTGTTAGGAAGCCAGGGCCACGTACTGCTATTGTTGCAGATTCTGTGAGCAGCATCACCCAGTTGATGAAGCGAGGGGGTATGCGGAATTGATGGAGGTAGGCCCTGAGGTATTCTCAGTTTACTCTATCATAGGCCTTTTATTGGTTCAAGAATACAAGTGCCCCAGAGGCTGTGGATTGACATACATTAGCCACAGAGTGCACACTATCCTAAATCAACCTTCTGGGTATGAAACCAAATTGTTCTGGGGAGATGGTGGCAGATGCTACAGTCCCTAAACGGTTAGCCATGATTTTTGTTAGAATTTTAGTGTCTGTGTTTGCTTGAGAAATAGGCGCCAGTTGGCTAAGTCTAGCTTATCCCTTTTCTTAAAGAGTGTGACAGTAAAGGCCTCATGTCCTCCTGGTAGGAGGCGCGTTTCCAACAGGCTTTGGTTAAGTGAGGCGAGCAGCAATGGGGATATATATTTGAAATACTTTTTGTAGAACTCATATGGAATGCCATCTGGGCCTGGGCATTTTCGATTTGGTGCACCTTGAATGGCTGTCCATAATTTGGTCAGAGTAATCAAATTCATTATTTCCGGGTATCAGAAAACGGTGCAGATTTGAGCTCAGTCGAGAAATTCCGCCACTTCAGTTGGCTGAATTGGATCATATAAGTACAACTCAGAGTAATACTTTTGTGTTTTAATTGCCACTTTGGCTGGTGTATCCACAATGGAATCATCCAATCTTTGCACCTGTGTGCAGGCCACACTCTGGTGTGGTGTTAAAGTTTTTTTAAAGATATATGCGGTGCACTTGTCACCTTTTGTGATGCGTGTGGCCCTGTACTGAACACAAACCCAATGTTTGTGTTGGCTTTCTAAGTGCGTTGAGGTGGGCAGTTGCCTCCACCCACTTCCGGCCCCATGCAGAGCTGTATCCTGTAGCTGGGATGTTGGACTCCAGGTGTTAACTCTGCCAGAGCGTGCAAAATGACTGCCAATGTGGCTCGTGAGCATCTGGAGGAGAGATGGCGAGAGTGGCGGATGGTGTCATCTTTGAAAGTTGCCCAAGTGGAAATGGGGTCCACACAAAATGGTGCAACAAACTTTTTTGCCAAAGTTGCCGCTTCCACCCACGTGGAAAATCCTGGCGACGCGAGCTCAGAGGGGTGGATTTTACTCCAATGTGTGGCCTTAGCAGCTGTGACAGGTAGGTGGTAGGTTAGTGAGACCAGTCGATGGTCAGAGTATTCCATTTTTGTTGTTTTGAATTGGGAGATGTGGGGTTAAAATTTCACCAGCGTTAGGATAAGGCCAATGCGGGTCATGGACCTTAGTTGGCCGTTGTGGACGTGGGGACGCGTCATGTTTTTGAGCAGTGGGGCATGTCATGGCAGCACATCCATTAACCTGAGGGTGGCCTTTAGAACGGTCAGTTCTACGTGACCCTGGGGGCATGGGGTGAGGAAGGCCCTGGTCCATTAGTGTGTTTAGCCAACAGTTCATGTTGCCGACTAGGAAAGAGTCTGGGGGTAGCAGGAGGGATTTGACCAACGAGAAAAATTCCTGACACTCGCATGCACCGTTTGGGGCATAGATGTTGATGATTGTGTGCACTACGTCAGCCTATGAGAAAGTGACAACGAGAACTCAGCCATTTAGGAATGTTTCTGAAGATAAAAATTTGAAAAAATTATCTTTCCAAATTAGCACCCCACAGTGCTTTGACCAAAAGGATAGGGATGGGAGGAGCATTGTTTTCCAAGCTTCCTCGGAACCTTGTGGACAGTGGGACTCCTGGATAGCCAGGATATCCATGGGTAAATTGTGTTGTAAAAAAACTCAGTTTTCTAGCCTGGGACGGGGAGGTCTTGAGTCCAGCGATATTCAGCATCCCTAAAGTGAAGGTTTCCCCCATTGCACCTTAGGTGTGAGGGGATGGGCACCTGGGCCATTAGCCTCCTCTAGATCCCCATGGGCCTTCACAGCAGCGCAGGTGTTAGCAGCAACGCTATCAGGGTTTTTGTTAATTTTTGTGGAAAGAGTTGCATTGGCTTTAGCCTTCGCTTTTTGTTTTCCCAAAGTCAGACAAATTTTTTGCATTGCAGATGAGTCAGTGCACCGTTGAGCAGGTCAAAAAAAATTCTCAGTTGGGATGGGTCCCAAGTCAGTTTTGACTGGAGCTTGGGTGCAATGATTGGGTAAGATTGAATCCCTCATCGGATCCTCAGATTGAGTGGCCCACTCAGCATGGGCTTCCCAATCTGACTGGTTGATGGATTCCTGAGTTGCTTCCACCGCGAAGGTTTCCATGTCCTCCTGGCGTTGTGAGTGTAGGATAGCAGTGGTGGCTTTGGCCGCTTCCTTGGCTGCAGCCATGTGGGCCTGCTTGGCCTTCTTCTGCTCTTGTGGGGAGATAGGCTTTACCAGTAGGTAGCAGCCTTGTGCTCCCCACGGGAAAGCCTCTTTGGTGCTTGCAGTTGGTTCATAGTGCGCCTCTCCTCTGGCCATGGCCGCCGAGGGGTGCTCTTGGAATGTGACGCCCTCCTTGGTGGTGCATGCGTGCGCCTTATGGCCAAATGCATCACAGTGGGTGCAAATGGGGGGCGCGCTGTCCACGGTCACCCGTAATGGGTGGGTGGTATGCCCTGCAATATCAATAAAAGTGGAGTGCGGGATCTGGGTTAGGTCCTTCACAATCTCCTTGGTTGGGGTCAGGACTGGGATGGCTTTGCCAGTGCACAGGTGTGGCATCAGCGTGAAGCGTTGCATTTCAAAAGATTGAATTTCGCTGTATATGGCGAGACCATCTTTCAGGTGTTGTTCCAAAATGTCACGTTTTACCGTAGTAGGCAAAAAGTCAAACATGAGGAAAATTTGGTTTGATTTTGTCCATCTGGTGCGTTTGGTTTCGATGACCCATTGCCCTTTGGGGAGGTCAACCACTATGCGCACCACCGCAGCCTCATCTGCTGCCTCTTTGCTTTTGAAACCTAGGTCCAGCCAACTGCATGACATGGAGTGAGGTGCAATGTACACCGCAGTCTGGAAAATTGTGTGCACATCTTCACAAAATTTTTCCCATAAGGCCATTTGTTGGATGTCCAGAAACACGCGGATTCCAAATTCCACTGACGAAAGTGGCTGGGAGTGTGGCATGTTGATGTACTGGTTGCATCATGCTTGCCATGCAAGTATCTCTGGGGAAATTATGACCACCAGTCTTTTAATTTTTTGTCTATTTCACCAGTTTCTCCGGGGCGTTTTCAAACGTTGGAGGCCGCGGGCCTTCCACCTGCTCCTCTTACCTTACTTGCCCAACTGCTCCCTGACATGGGCGCAGACTAATCTCCTCTGTGAGATTATAAACTAGAATCAGTCTTGAATTGAATAGGTTGCAAAAGTGATTGCAACGAGAAAGAAAAGTTTTTTACATTTTTCATTTATTATTAAACTTGATTATAGTAAAAAAGATATAATAATCACTTCTTTATTTATTTGAAAATTTTTCGCAGAATCTTAGTTTATTCTTTTTGTTCATTTATAGAAATTTAAGTTATCTAATCTCCAGTAGTCATTTTGAGATTAGCAATTGAGAAGAATACAGTAACCAGTCTGATATCTGATTTGTTTGAACAGGACATATAATTGCGTGTATATCTTAAAGATGAGCTTCCAAGGGTTAAGATACTATGATCTATGTTTTCTGAGGGACAACGTAAAGAGAATATGTCAAAGAGTGTCAGAAAGAGTCTTGCTATGGGTGCAAACTTTTTAACAGAAAGACAATGCTACAAGGGGTAGTACAAGTAGATAGTTTTGCTCAATGGGGATGGTTATGATCTAAGCGACTGTTTTCTGATGCTTAATTTGCGTGGAGTAGGCCCCCTGATCAGAGAGTTGGCCTCACAAGTTAAGTGAGATGAGGTTTTTGAGCTAACTGTGGTGCTTACTACAGGGTTGGCATCATCAGGCCATAGTGAAGATCATGAGATTCTCATGAGCAATTTGAGGATGAAATGAACATGTAGGTATATCATGGAGAGGATTCCTCTGAGCTCCTGGTGATGGAGTAGGATACTTTACATCTAAGACTCCATATCCCTGAACTAGAATTGCATGATCTTCAAAACCATCTTGAGCGCATTAAAAAAACCGGTAGAAGAACACAAATTGCCTCTTTCCTATCATGTGAGGACTTCACCAATAGTGAAGCTTGAAGCTGATGTTAATAATAATCTGGAGTATTTTGCTTTCTTCTTTGAAAAGTAGAAAGAAGAAAATATCAACACTCCTAAAAATTGTAAAGAGCGCGTAGAACAGCACAACAACACTCTGTTTAATATGGATAATGGTATAGAAAAGTTTAAGGCACAATTATGTACTATACCAAACCTACCTTAACTTGACCAGTAACTCAGTTGAAGACACTGGTATTAGCCACTCAACTGACTGCCATGAAACTAATTATGATGTGTGTCACCCAATTAAGGAGATCTTAACTTCAACCCTATCTTTAATACCATGTGAACACCTGAAGAAGTAACAATTGCTGGTTTCCTCCAGATTTATGAGAATTTCATGGATGGCACTAATGACTATCAAAATGCGCGCCATGTGTAAGGTATATGAGTCAAAAGACCTTAGAATTACCTTAGCACAAGCCTATAACCTGAACTAAATTAAATAAAAATAAATAGTATCCCTCTCTCAGAGTTCAGTAGTGAGCAAGTCTTCCAAAACATGAAGCATGAATTCTTACTTTATAAAAATGAGCGAAAATGAGTTTTTGTGAACTAAGCCTCTTGCTACTATCTAAAGCTCAACAGTTGTACACAACGGGAACTATTGATTTTACTACTGCAAAAAATTTCTGCTGAGCTCATTGGAAATGTATACCATCTTGAAGATTCATATGACTATTTTTAATCAAGAGCGCGATGTCCCTAAAGGTTTTAAAAAAATACTTAACATACAAGGGACATACAAAAAAGAGTATAAGGCAACAAAATCAACACCATGAAGGATTAGCAAGGCATTCTATGTCACTAACAAAAAGGGCGAAAAACTAAAGGATAGGAGTCCTAAACCACCAGAACTCTTTTCCCACCAAGAATTGACCTGCAATAAGTGCCATTACATTAGGAACTTCTATTGAACTTACCCTTTACTCACCATCAAATTGTAACGCACACCCTAAAGAGGATACTAACAATGCCGTAAACTGGTTGGACCTGTATACTGAGGGTGAAGGCGATCAATAAGAAGAAGATTTAGCTAATGCAGGATACCACGTTTTAGGGTCACCTAGCCTTGGCTGCGCCTGTTAGATTAAGATCTAAAGCATTGACAGAAAAGTGATCAAAACCTACCTAGCTCAAGCAAACAACCTACCCAATTCATTAACTCTGTTAAAGAAGGAGATCAGATGGTTATGGCTACTTTCAAGAACTTAGATAGCGAGAATACTGTTAAGACTGCAACAAGTGCTGAGGTTCTGTGACATTTTAAAAGAGCTACTACCAATGTTCTGACCACTGGTAACTCTTATGGCAAGAATGTGACAAAAGTGAAAGTGGTGATACAGGAAAAGCGCTTTTGGTTGTACTGGATATGGAGCTCCAGTCAGCATAATATACTTTAGGGTTATGAAAAGGCTGAAGCTCATATCTTATATCAATTACATAGTGAATTACTGAACAGTTGGGCCTGACGGTACCCACACTTTATAAAATACTTAGTGCTACCCTTAAACTTTGAGCGCATGGTACTAATGACACCAGCAGTGGCTTTGGACAACGACCACTATGACTTCTTGATTGAGACGCAGTTTCTCCTGAAGTTTGGGGTGGAGATTGATTTCACCACTAGCACTGTGAGTATCTTGAGTTACCAACTTCTGCTGGTGCTTAAGGACAAGGACGTCAATCTGTGGAAGCAAAGGACATGTTTGGTAAGGATGGATCAATTAATTTACCCTATCCACTATACCCTTACAAGAAGGGTGTGAAGCAGCTACCCTCCACAGTTAGCGCAGAAAAAGTTTTCCACTGAGCACTACAAAAACCATTAGATTCGTCCATGTGATCAACGCCAGATGTCCCTGTCATTCAGGGTGATAATTCTGCCTGATATCATCTTAGATGTTTACAGTCTTGATAGAATTCATAAACAAGAACCAAGAGTTTTACCTGTGTACTATGTTACCAATTACTCAAAATAGTTGACCATTATCTTAGGGAATAGCACAATTTAACCTATAAGAGTTGAAAAAAGGACAAGTGTTAGGATTTTTGCCCATATTCACAGCCAGCTAGATTACCAGGGACCACTAGGGGGTAATTCCTTAATGCGAGGTGAATTAGATATTGGTTGACCCTGTTTTTGGGGTAACTATGTTCTGGGATTTTAGGTTATTCGCTTGGTTAAAGCCATGGGGGATTGATCTGAGTGAATGCTAAAGATCTCGTCAGTCAGAGTCGCCAATGAAATAAGGTTATCTGATGTTGATTAACTATCAGGTGTACCAATTGTGATTGGTTGGGTTTCATCACCATCTTATTGGGAATTTAAGGATTAAGCTGTGAGGCGAGTGATGCCACCTACAACTAGCGAATAGATCAGTTGATTTGTGACCTGCCTTAATGGGTAACAAGTCCCATTATCTAAGCAGGTTGCTTGCTAAACATGGTTTGTTTTCTTGGATCAAGAGGAAACATTAGGGACACTTTTTGAGTCTTTCCATTTTAGGTCTCAAGGATGTCCAATAACGGAATACTAGCCAGGCTAGGGAAGACCATCGCTGATGAGACAAGGATGAGTATTTTCAGCATTGGCTACCGTTTTATCAAGGAGGTGTTAACCGAGGGTTAAGCACCAAATTCCTTACTATAAATTCCTTAAAGACTTCAATAATTTATCATAATTTACCAAATCATAATTTACCAGATCACTTTTACTAAAGTATTAGATTAGTAAACTTATCAGAATCCATCTTTAATTCTATTCTTTCTCAAGGATATTATTGCTATGTGCAATAATTGGGAGACTTTTTAAAATAAAGAGTAAGGATATGAGCAGAGATTCTGAGAAGAAGTTGAATCAAATCGGCGATTGCTGTTGACAGTGTGTCAAACAAGAGAAACTGTAAACAGGGATCAAAGCATATATTGAGTTAGGTGCTATGAGGGAATGAATCCCTATTCAGGACATCATAAGTATTTTGAGAGGAAATACTGGTTGAGCGTTGGACTAAGTCACATACTTTAATTAACTATGTATAATAGTCACCATATTATTATCAATGGTTATATCAAATAATATCATACAAAGCAGAGAATTGCAAAAGCCCCAAACCCATGAAAATAATATATTTATAGGGGTTATTGACTGAGAATAATCTGAAAACCTATAAAGTTTTTACAAAGTGGTGCTTACTACAGGGGTGTAGTTGATTAGAAGATATTAAAACATGATGTCATATGAAGATGTTTTTAATTCTGGCAATAAGTTACTAGGGAAAGTAACATTAATGAAGACAGAATGTGAAGTGGATAACGTTTAATTGCGTTCACCCAGCTCATAAGTGGTTCTCCTAGTGAAGCAAACTGAGGATACTCAAGTTTTGAGGAAAAGGACTTGCAGTCTAGATATGGAACTACCTAGTGCTGCAAGAAAACCTGTTCCACCTGACATCTACCTGAGATGAAGAAGAAGAGCAGGACCAACTCAGGTTGAAATTGGTCCCACTTTAAATAGTCCTGAGGAGCGAGTGTTTAGATGAGACACTAGATAAGAAATTGGTTGAAATTGAAACGGGAATCAATTAATTAAGAGAAATGGATTGACATATCAATAAAGAGTATGAAGTCAAACCGGAAATATTTGATCCAGGATAATGGAGAGAATTGTTTGACTCAATAACATTCAATCAATGATCAGAAATTACTGGAGACAAGTTCATCAATTCAAGACGAAATTGGATGAAGCTAACAAGGCCAGATCAATCTGTGTGATTAAGGGATCGTTTCCAGATCCACCAGTGGATTTATTTCCAACGTTTTGGATGGCCACAAAGGCAAAAAATTGTTTTTAGGAAAAAAACAATCTATACAATTAAAAGTAACTGTTAATTAATAAGATATGAAGATTCAAGCATCAGTTGCCAAAATATGAGATGAAACTAGGACCAGTTGGACGAATAACCATTCAGAATTGAAGGCATAATGAATGAAAATATTCAAGAGTATTGCCAAAGTCGGCAAGTGTAGCCTATATGTAAAGAAACAACGCTGCTGGTCATATATTGAAGAAGGTCAATACCAAAAAATTGGAAGTATTGGACCTAAGAGAAAATAGTTAGAATGTTCCCAGGGGACCTCTGCACCATTATATGGTTATTTCCTGAGATTTTGGTCAAGTCCTAAAAGAGGCCCACTGAACCAAATAGATGGTAAAACTTAAGAGGATAAGATTTTGAACCATGCTAACTGGCAGGTCAGAGTATACCTAGGAACTAGTTTGGAGGAAGGGCAAAAGAAAGACATCTAAACTTTTTGTAGGTTAAAAGTCCAATTGCAAAAAAAATTACAAAAAAGATATAAAAAAGATATAAAATATTAAATATCTATTTATTATGGTCCATGATTTTTGGACCTACAATGAGAATTGATTGCCAGCATGGGTTGCCGAGGGTATCAATCTATTAGAAAATTAAAGCCATAGATTGAATGGCTGTTCCAAATAGTGTCCAAGATATCCAAGTGTTCCATGGAATGGTCAGATACTATAGAAGATTTATTTGGGATTTTTCCAGAATTGCCAAGCCCCTATTCCATCTGTTAAAGGTTTTGAAGAAAGGACTCATATGGAATAAAGAATCACAGACATCCTTCGATGAGTTCTGCCAGTACTTGATAGATTCTCCAATTTTGAAATATTTGAATTTTAATTGTGAATTTATTATACAAACTGACGCTTTGTTGAAGGTGATTGATGCCATATTAAGCTAAGTAGATGAACTTGGGGACAAACATCTGGTGGTGTATGTAAGCTGGACACTTTCAGCCGCTGAGAGTAACTACACCATAACTGAGCGTGAATGACTTGCAGTCATTTATGCCTGTAAAATGTTTTGGTTGTACATCCACAGAACGCATTTCAAAGTGGTGATGGACCACTCCTCATTGCGTTGGCTTCACAATTTGTGAAAACCAGAAGGATGACTGGCCTAATGGGTACTAAAGTTAAAGACATATGATTATTAATTTGTCCATCAAGTGGGGGTTTCTCATCATAATAGGATGTCTTATCATGGTTAACAATGGTCCAGATGTTATACCAGCAGGCGGATGAGCTATTCCAGAGAATGGTCAATAGAGAAATCAGAACAAACTATGAGAAATCCAAGGTGCACTTCGAAAATCAATGGAAAACAATGAGACCATGGATGAACAAGTTTTCAAGATGAGAGATGGGATATGTTTACTTTTCCCAAAGCCATCAGAAAGAGCAGCTATAGTTTAAGCCACTCATAAGGTTGTTTTCATGGAGGCCTGAGAAAAATGAACAACCATATTTGCCAGTAATACTACTGGGAGACAATCAACTATGATGTTGCAGACTATCTGGATTGCTGTGTGGAGTGCCAATTGCACAAGCTGTAATAATCAGCTCTTTTTGTGCTTGCTGGTGCTTATGCCGCTGGATCCCACAAAAGCTTTGATAAAATTATAAAATAAACTCTAATAAAAACTTGGGTTTTTTTAAGGTTTTATTAGAAGCGCAGTGTAGTAACAAAAAAAATAATCCTCTCAATACCTGGCCATTCCATATTATAGTATCAAAAGTTGGAGAGAATTTACTAGTAAGTGTAACGGATCAGGTGGTACATGATCCATACATTGCTACAGATCAGTTGGTACTAGATCCAAATATGAAATTATAAGAAGAAGCCTGAATAAAGGGGAGTTGGAGTAAGGAAAATTCGTTGGTCTGGAACCAAAATGCATCTGAGTCAATATGATGTTGGACTACAAGTGGTTTGGATGATGATTCCATGGGGAATGGAATCTTTTCCCGAGATGTGCTGGATGGTTCAGGAGAGCTTGGCATAAAGGAAAGCTTATTTTATATTTGCAAAAGCGCTATATATTTGAGGATAGGGTAGCTTGAATAGACAGTTGAGTCTTCTACAATAAAACCTAAATTCAAATAATGATTTGTTGGTGGAATCAAAGAGAGTATTTTATTTTAAAATAGAATAAATGGATCAGAAGACATGGGCTCAATTAGTGAGCATGGTGTGGTGTTGTCGTGCAACTCAGTATCCTCCTACAGCGTGTGGACAGGGATCCAAGGGCACGTGGCAATGGCGAAATTCGGCGAATGGGTTCAGGGATTAGCTCTGGCGGGCTGGTTCCTAATAGAGTCAGTTATGTGGCTCTTACTTCCTGATTTCCTTAGGGATTATTGGTGCAAACTCATTCGTTACATTAGACTCAACTCAACTTGTTCTTGGTTCAGCTGTGAGTGGAATGAGTAGATGTTCTGAAAGGGGAGTAATGGTCTGGCTGTGAGACAAAGGAGGTGGATGTTTCAGAAGGGGAGGAATTGACTGACTGTGAGTAAAGGAGGTGAAGGTTCTGAATAGGAAGATATGGGTCTACAGTGATCTGAAAGAAGTATTGTGAGTGAAGTGTCAGGTGTGGTTGGCTCAAGAGTCTGGAGGATCTTGGAGTGAGGTGTACTGGGGGCGGATGAAATGGCGCAGGCCATGGAGGATCTCAAAAAAGTCAACAGGGGAGTATGACGCGGGCAGATACCCAAAAGGCAACTGAAGGAGCTGTGGATGAGTTGTACCGGGGGCGAACAAAATGGCGTTAGCCATGTCAGATTTAAAAAGAAATTTATGGAGAAGTGTGGATCAAGTGGTGGCCCAGCAGAAGCAACATGTGGATCCATGAGAATGCCCAGAAGAGCTGTGGACGGAGTGCGCCAAGGGGTGGACAAGATGATGTGTGCCCTGATGGATTCCAAGGAAGAGCTATGGGGAAGTTTGGAGTGGGCGGTGGCCCACCAGAAGCAATAGGCAGATCCACGATGAGCATCCGGAGGAGCTGTGGATGGAGCATACTGAGGGCTGGATGGGATGGCATGTTCCCAGATGGATACCAAGGAGAAGTTACGGGGACATTTGGAACAGGCAAGAGCCCACCAGAAGTGACAGGTGGATCAGCACAGAGCACCGGATCCAGAGCTTAGGAGATGAGCGAAGGGCTGGCCACATGCACGAGTGAAGTGGAAAGGTGATCCAAAGGAGGAGACAATGTGGCAAACAGGAGAAGTTGGTACAGTGCCCAGGGATGGCCCAGGGATTCTGATCTTCACAGGGGGGTGATGTAATGGATCAAGTGGTACCTGATCCATACATTGCTATGAAGCAGTTGGTACTAGATCTGAATATGAAATCTATAAGAAGAAGCCTGAATAAAGGGGAATCGGAGCAAGGGAATTTTGTCAGTCCAAAACCAAAATGCATTCAAGTCAATATGATGTCAGACTTATGAGCAGTTTGGACAATGATTCCATGGGGAATGGAATCTTTGCCCAAGATGTGCTGGACAGTTCAGGAGAGCTTGGCATAAAGGAAACTTATTTAGATTTGCAAAAGCACTATATATTTGAGGATACCCTGGCTTGGATAGCCAGTTGAGTCTTCTACAATAAATCCTAGAATCAAATAAAAATTTGTTGGTGGAATAGAAAAGAGTAATTTCTCTTAAAATAGAATAATCGGATTGGAAGACATGTGCTCCAATAGTGAGCATGGTGTGGCGTTGGCGTGCAACTTGGTATCCTCCTACAGCATGTGGACAGGGATCTGAGGGCATGTGACAATGGCAAAACTTGGCGGATGGGTTCAGGGATTGGCTCTGGCAGGCTGGTTCCTAGTAGAGTCAGTTATGTGGCTCTTACTTCCTGATTTCCTTAGGGAATATTGGTGCAAATTTGTTCATTACAGTAAGTTCAGTATGGCTTGTTACCATCAAAATTAGGAAATATAATAAAGTAGCCTATTGAAGCTTGGAACACCCTCTTCACCTGAGCTGTATGACGGATAGAAAATTAATGGCTGGCATTATGTACCTATGTGGTAACGTTTTAATTAGCTTTAGCCAATCCCCATTAGCAGATTTTGTTTTACCTTTGGGGACCCCGCCACACCTATAAAAGGGGCTGGTCCCCACATAGGTGCATGAAGGGACCTGGTGGTGGCCGCGTAAGTTCCATATAAGGGACGCCCTAAGGTCCACAGCTTGGTTGGAGAAATCTGACTGCTCTACTTATTGATTTTTGCCTGAGAACTTATCAAAATTGTGTTGCCCCAAGATGTGGGGTTCCACTGAGAGTTGACCTAGGTCTTTTGGTTTATGATATTATTATTAAATTTTTACTTAGAATTAACAGAAAATTGTAAATGTCTGATATTTCCCCGTTTCTGCTGAATTCAACCTAAGACATTCTTCCTCTGAAGTTGAGAGGGCAAATGTTTGATATCACCCCCCCTCAAGAATGTTGTGGGAGAATAAGGTGGGAGGAAACGGCCATGTAAGTGATTGATGGTAATACCTGTAGCTAAAGATTTGATAGAGTACTCATTTCCTCTTTTGTAAGTGATGATGAATGGATTATCCCATATTAATCCAAGATTACTGATTCTAGGAGTGATGCGGATATGGTAATATAATACCATATCAGACACTTGGAATGTAGGCAGTGGGTCTCAGAGCTCATTTGAAGCCCACCCTTCTTTATGTCACTATTTTTACTAAATTGGTCATAGCCTCAGATTGGAGTTGAATGATATGCTGAGCCAATCTTTGAATGACTTTCTCATGTCCTCAATTCTAGAGGAAAATACATCTTTAACTAAGAGGTCAGGTATTCCTGGTTCCCGCCCATACAAGACATGAGAAGGGGGACTTTTTAAATTCCGGTGGTAGCTAATCTGGTATGGCATAAGGGCACTGGGTAAGAATTGATCCAAGTATAGAGGATCAGAGGCGGCCATTTTCCGTAGAATAAAAACCAAGGTTCCATTAGCTCTTTCCACAGTCCCATTGGTAGAGGGATTATATGGAGCCAGAAAAGTTGCTGGGCTCCCCTAGACGTGGCCAGGTTTTTGACTACTCTGGAGGTGAAGTTCTTACTATTATCACAGAGTAGTACTTATGGACAGCCGTGTCAAGTGAAAATGTTTTAATGTAAAAAGGTGGTTGTGGCCGTGGCCGTTTGGGCAAGGATAGCCACGGCTTCAACCCACTTATTGAAGTAGTCAATATCTATAAGGGCAAATCTTTTGCCACTAGTTGGTTGAGGGAGGGGACCTACTACGTCCAGACTGATAGTATGGAATGGTTGTTGTGGGGTAGTTGGTTGATACTGATATCTGGTCTTAGTTCCAGATTGCTTCTTACAAGTAAGGTAGGCCTCAAAGACATCAACGATGGATTTTATCATCCCATCCCAATAAAGCTGATCCTCAATCCACTCATAAGTTTTCTTTGCCCCTCCATGACTTAAAGTGGAGTGAGCTTCTAGGATAGCAGGTACGCATTCTGAGGGCCAAAGGTAAGGCAGCCATTTTGCCCCACCTGATTATACAATTTTCCTTTTCCAATTTGGTATTATGAGAGTGCTGGGCTAACATCTTCTATACAGGCTCATCTTTATCTTCCCAGTCATCAGGGGTCATTAAGAGGTCATGTAACCTTTCCGCCTCACTATTATTTAAGTAAAGGACTGATACCCATTTCAATCTATCAACATTCATGTGACGGGTTCTAGCATGATGTTCAATCCTCATGTCATAAAACTGGAGCTTTAGAGCCCAGCGAGCTAACCGGCCAGTAGGATCTTTCATGTTCTGTAACCGTTTTAAAGAGGCGTGGTAAATAACCACAGTGAAGGTAGTTCTATATAGAAAAGGGCGGTAGTGTTTTACAGCTAACAGAAAATTAAGGCACTCCTTCTCCGTTACATTGTAGTTACATTCAGCCTTTGACAGCATTTTACTGAAATGAAATACAGAATGATCTACACCGTTTTCATCTAGTTGGGCTAAGATGGCCCTAACGGCATAGTCCAAAGCGTCAGTAGATATAATATGAATGGTTTATTATAATATGGGCGCCATAGGAAAGGCGTTGTTGCAGCAGTTGTTTCAGCATCTCAAAAGCGGCCTTCTGTTCAGCACCCCATTGAAAAGTTGTGTTTTTGGTTAATAGGCGGACAAGAGGCTTGCTGAATTGGGCAAATTTAGGGATGAACTGATGGTAATATCCCATTATCCATAGAAATACCTAAATATCCCTTAAATTTTTAGGGGGAGGAATTTTGGAGATTGCTTCGCCCTTATCTTGGATTGGTTGAATTCCCATTTGAGAATTGAAATGGCCAAGAATATCCAGTTTTTTTAAAAAAAGCACTTTGAAGGCTTTAACTTGATATTTGACTTATGTAGTCGTTGAAACACCTCCTTCAGGTAATCAAGATGATTGTTAAAAGTTTTTGAAAATACTATAATATCATTGAGGTAAACAATGATGCAACATAATTTCAAGTCCTGCATGATATGGTCCATCGCATGCTGGAAAGTTGCAGTTGCGCTGCACAACCCTTGAGGTAATTGGGTTAGGTTGGAAGAGACCCTCACTGCAAATGAGAGCACATTTCTCCTTATCTCAGGGGAGAGGTCCACTTGCCAATAGTCGCTAGCTAAATCCATGGCAGAAAAGATGTTAGAGCCAGAGAGTTGGGCCAAGGTGTCATCAATGCGAGGGAGAGGATAGCTATCCTTTTCCATGTGGTTATTTAACTAGAAATAGTCCATAACTATCCGATGACCTCCATTTTTCTTTTTTATTAGCAAGATGGTGAAGACCAAGAACTTTGTGATGGAGCGGGTAACCCCGCATCTAGTAACTTCTGGACCTCCGTCCTTATTTGCTGTTCCTCTACCTTAGACTTGCAATAAGGTTTAGACCTAATAGGACGGGCATCACCCACATCAATGGAGTGGAGCCAGCCCTTCATGTGGCCATAGTTAGTTTCCAATTTGGAGAATATATCGCTATAGTCATTGAGGATGGTGTGAATTTTTTCCAGCTCATTTGGGGTCAGATCATCCGAGATATGGACGTTGGGTAAGGTACATACCAAGTTATCCATTGGCAGGCCCATATCCACCATAGAGCCTATGGAGTGAACTTGTTCAATGTCCTCCACAGGGACTAACAAACCTCTGCCAATATCCTGATGTTTCTTTACAACTATATCTTTTGAAGTGAAGTTCCCCAACAGCAGAGTATAGGCCTTTGGTAAGCTGGGTCTAGTATCCCCAGCAATACATGAGGTTCCAAAGGGCTAACGCCCCTAATACTTACAAGGTGCAACAAGAAGTGGTGTAGATTTGGAGCGTGATTTTAGTGTCAACCACTTTTTGTTCCCCAGGTTTATCAAGACTCATCTGCAGCATAGAAGGCGATACTGTCTTTAGCACCCACTTAATTGGGCAATTTTTTTGTGTTACGCCCAGAAGTAAATAAGGCAAAGTTATAGCTGCAAAGGGGTATTTGACCACGCAAGAATATTCTTGCTTGCTGAGTTCTTTATTAGATAAGACTAGCGGGACTTCATAGTTGATTAATGAGAGGAAACCTTGCTTCATTTTTATTATTCCCTCATACTCAATTATAAAATGAGTGTCAATGAGCAGAACATATAAAAGTTGTTGTCCAAAGCCACAGCAGGGGCTGATAAAAAAAGCTTCCCAATTCGAATGGGAAGGGAAGAATATGCTCCAATAGCACGGGTATTGTTGGGCCCAGCAGTTTCAAATTCTTGCGTGTACTCCAAGTCAGGCGCTAGCTTTACCTTCATTATAAGCTTTGTGAAGACCACGTTAGCTGGTGAGCCAGTGTCCTGGATGGCTGATATTTGGACCTTTTGGATTACCACTTTAACCTTAGTGAGCGTTCCTCTGAAGTTAGGTGACAAAGCTAAGACCTCCTTGAGCCAAAAGTATATGTTAGCTTTTTAGCAGTCTCAGGGTATTTATCCATGAGGTATTTTATGGGACGAACCCGATGAAGAGATTGAATCAAGACAGCTAGTAATTGGTCACCATCGCTAGCAGTGTCAATAACTTTTGGACAACCTAAAATTTGACTGAGGTACGTTTCCTCAGGTATGGTAGTCTTGTCTACTCCTCCAGCGTTCAAATGATCAGGAACTTCTATCATCGTGGAGGCTCCCAATATGTAGTAACCAACGTCATTGTAACTCCCCCTTAGGTTCCTCCCAAAGGGTGTTCTCAACAATGGTTAAGGCCGCGATGGAGGTAAGGGAGACAGCCACAGAAGATCAGGTAGCCTTAGGGGCCACATTTAAAAGCTTGGCTGGAAGGGAAGGCACAGAGGCTTTGGTGCAGTTGAGCGATAGTATGGTATTAGCTACCTTGCAGGGCTCTGAATCATAAGAAGGAGTGATATCCTTTTTAAGTAGCATTGAGGAAGCAGGTTTTTCAGGGAAGTAACACAGGTGGGCTCACTCCCAACTGGCTAACAGGTAGAAACTCCTCAATGGTTAGAGCTGAAAGGTTCACCTCAGCTTCATCTATTGTGGCACATAAATGGAATCCAGCCACATCTAACATCTTCTTTGATGTCGAAGATGGTTTTAAAGTAGCGTTTTACAAAAATTGATATGCCTAGCTAGAGAGGGCTGAGAAGCTAACCCAGTTAATAGGGCAGCGATAGCATCATCAAGGGTGAGCATGTTAGAGGTTGACAACCTTTTTGCAGCAAGGTAAAAGCGTTTAGTAAAGGCAATGGGCGATTCAACCCCATACATGCTAAGGCGCATAAAGTCCTTTTTTCCCTGTGAAGTCTCTGCTTGGATCCGAATTCAGCCAAAAAAGCCTCCTTCACCTCCACCCAGGTGTACAAAAGGTTCAGGAAAAGCACTATAATCTCTTACGCTAGGTGGTTCAGATAAGGAAGGATGTTTTGCACTTTTTGCTTGTCTGTTTCACAATCCATAGCAGCTTCATGAATGTACAAAAAAAGTAGCAATACTCCCTTAGCCAGGGATGTACTTGTCTTTAAAACAAGGTTTTAAAAGGCGCTGCTCAAGTTCATTGAGTCGAGATAGAGCGCTTGTTAGTTGTTTTTCCAAAAGCAACTATATGTGATTTCAAGTGAAGAGGAAAAGTAGGAGGGGTACTCATGGATGAAGCTTCCATTTTTGATGATTTTTGTAGTGTAAAGGAATCCCCTATAGTGAGCACCAATTTGTAGGAATCCAGCTCTTTTTAGTGCTTGCTGGTGCTTATGCCGCTGGATCCCACAAAAGCTTTGATAAAATTTATAATAAACTTTTATAAAAACTTGGGTTTTTAGAAGCTTTTATTAGAGTGTGGGGTTTTAATGGAAAAGCAATCCCCTCAATATCTGACCAATCCGTATCTAAGCAGTATCAAAGGTTGGAGGGAATTACTAGTAAGTTTGGTATGGCTTATTACCGTCTGAACTAGGAATTTTGATAAAAAAGCCTATCAAGCTCAGAAAACTCACTTTGACTAGGCTGTATGAGAGATAGGTAATTTATAACTGGCATAACGTACCCATGTGGTAATGCTTTAATTAGCTTCAGCCAATCCCTATTATTGAAATTATTTTTGGGGGGCCCCTACAAT
>JAKSZP010005339.1:0-219942 GCA_022478985.1 Massospora cicadina
CGAGTTTAAGCTTGGCAACCCTTCTTACCAGATTTCCAATTAGGTGCTTTGTTCTCTTCTACCAACATCGACCTGGAGGCCAACAGAATAAGCTAGACGTTATCTGGTCTGAATCTTCAATGTCATTCATAAGGTGAAGTCAGAGTACTCCATTTCCAATTTTCACCAGGTGACCATGGCTAGTAGGGTGCACGGTCGGTTCCTTTGGACCTATACCCCCCTCCAACAGGATCTTGAGGGGGGCGTTGTCAGAATTCAAGATGAAAAACAAATCAAATTCCCCACTTCTAATTTGAGCTGCAATGAATTGACTCATGAGCCTATTTATATGAAGACGCCTTCAGGAGTCTCTTCCCCAATTCCTGAGTCACGTGAGGCGGAATTTCCACCAATATAATCATGGGGCGGCAAAATACAATGAGGGTGCCAAACAGGCGATAAATCTGGAAGGCCATAAAAGCTCCTGAATGGATGAGGCCACAAAGATCCTTGAAGCACCATGTCCCTACGCACCTTATAAATATTGACACTTTTTAATCTAATAAAATATTTGGGATTTTATCCATTCTTCCTTTTCCTTTTTACCCCTTTTTTGCTAACTTTTAGGCTTTGAGCCCACCTTTGGACCTCAGCAACAGTCTAAAGAACTGTAACGCTGACAGCTTAGATGGATGACATATCAGGGAAACGCTGCTCCAAGAAACGCTCCAAACCATCAACTGAATTCCACAAAAGTGACTGTGTGTGGAACACTGAAAAAACCCAACCAACCGCCTTAGGAGATAGCTGATACAGCAAAACCACCCCATTTGAGGGTGGAAAAGAACCAGCACCCATTTTATTAATAAAAGAGTTTTTAGAAAGAATAAACAAGAGCCTGTTAAATATTGGAGTAAATTTTGGAGAAAAGTCAGGGAATTGTGATAACAGGATAATGAAGAGTCTGAGTCCACCAGGCACAAGCAGGAAGGATGGTACTTTCCAGTTGGTGTAGCAATTATAACGCTGTGACACAACAACAATAAGCCAAATGAGAAACGGTGGTGAGCACCATAGATGCTGTTGGGCCACCAGAGGAGAAGCGCTGATGGCACATCTATCTGAAGGGGGTGCTTCGAAGTTCACTTTCAAGGGTAACCTTATGACTTGTTTACTCCTAAATAAAAACTTAAATAAAGAATTTTCACTAGTAATAGGCATAAAAAGCATCTTATCTAGAGTAATCAAGCACTATTTATAATGCTTGAAAAGGAAAGGAAATAAAGAGGGATTTTAAGGGTAGAGTCATGGGACCTGTTTGAAAGTTCCAATACTGGTATAGAAGGAAATAGATAAAAGGGTGGATTAAGATTAGATAACAACTGGGAAATGTAAATATTCCTGAATTCACTATAATTCAGGCAAAGCCCCAATTTAGCATTTCAGTTGAGAACATAAAATCAAACTCCATTCTCAAAATTATTGGGCCATTTGAAAATTGTGCCCTTCATATTAATATATAAATTTTACCCCTGGACAAGGCTTTCACCTAATCCAGGGAGAATACTGACAGATGTTGTGACAAATGGCCAGCGCACCTGGTTCACACTTAGAGAAATCACCACATGGTTAATTCTGATGCATGTAAAATAAAAAGGTTGGTTGACTAATGTCAGGAAATGCCTTTAACTCTTGTTCCCAGAGAGGTGGTTCAGAACACAAGCCACACCATAAGGGAACTAGTAACTAGTAGAATTGGAAACATGGCACCATGAAAGGTGGCGGAGCACAGAGGACCCAGGGACAGGGTGTAAGATATAGAGTAGATAACAAGATAGCTTATAAACAACAAAACTTGGTTGGATCCCAAAGAGGAGTCCATAAACAAGTGCAGATTGGTGTCAGGGTGCTTGGGTGCCCCAATCTGAAGGTGATCAGGGAGTCCCAGCTTTGCACCTGATTTCGCCATTAACTTTGCTAAGGTAAAATGCCCTATATTGTAAGAGACCTCCTTGAGGAGGTCCACGTACAGGTTCTCACAAGGGACCATGCAAAAAACGTAAAAACTAACGTAAGTCTTTATTAGCAAGTTTCAACAAGGAAGTTAGTCTTGAGAAATCAAAGTTAAATACTGGGGGAAGAATTATCAATCTGCAAAAGTGGTTCTAAGCTTAAAATGAAACAATAGGCGCACATTTCTCATACAGCATGGTTCTGTAGCTTGAGATTGTCTGAACAAAAGTTATAGATTGTAAGTAAATTCTTTCCAATTTAGACATATTGTAAATGGAACAGGTTTTGAAACAATGTTCCCCAAGCAACTATAACAAATCGTCTGGATTCATAACGTAGCTGGTGCATCTTAACTACCTGGCTGTAACGCAGGGCCAGGTATCACACACATCCCCAGGACCAACCTGGGTATTTCTTGCCTGTACCCAGCGTTGGTCCAGAGTATGTTTTAAATCAGGGAGGCTTTGCAACTTGACCTTTTTGGCCTCTTGACATCCAGCTTTGTCTCTATAATCTGTTCCCTCAATTATGTCATATAACCATGACAACCAAGATCTCCTATATTTTTCAAGCCTCATAAGTAAGCGCACTGGCAGGTGCAGAACTACTGCAACTTGTTCAGCATTAATTTCAAATATGAGTTTGTAAAGGGGGTGCTGAATGTGCTTCCTGACTTTTTTTTTCAAAATTCTGCACTTTGTCTGACGGAATTATATGAGGCAGATCTCGTCACAGTTATTCCGTTAACTTCTATATTGGCTATTGCTCCTCCCATTATCTTGGCAGTGGATTTAGATCCAGGACGCCTTTGGTCTCACAGGTCTTAGCAGCTCAGATAACATGCGTGGAGGGGTTGGAACTTTTGGAGCAGTTATCACTTCCAACTTTTAAAAATTCCTTCTATACTCTGGCTGAGGGGCTTATCCAGTTTAGGTCACGTCTATGGGTGCTGCCTACCCTCTGAGATGAAGTCATACGAGCTCATCACAATCCCCCTGCAGTTGGTCGCCCAGGGAACAAAAATGCATTTATTTAGTTAAACGTACCTTAACTGGCTTGGCCTGTCAAAGGATATTCCAGCATGGATGTCTAACTGTGTAACATGAGTTTGGGCCAAATAATACCAGTCAGATAGAAAGGTCTCATTCATCCTCTGCAACAGGTGGAGGGACCATGGACGTTGGTGTCCGTGGAATTCATTGTCAAGCTGCTAAGCTCTAATGGGTTCACACAGGTCATGGTGGTTGTAGACCACTTCACTAAAGTTTTCCTCTTTATCCCTTGCTCCTCCACCATTACCTCTGAGGAGACCACCCCCTGTTCGTGAGGCACATGTTCTCTATGTTCAGTCTACCGCAGGAAATCATCAGCAACCGCAGTACCAATTTATGGCATGGTTTTGGAAAAAACTCTTGGCAATTTTTGAAAATACGCCCTGTCACTCCACCACATACCATCCTCAGTCAGATGGTCAAACTGAGTGAACCAATCATATTTTGTAACAATATCTTCAGTGCTACGCCACAGATTCTTAGGATACCTGGGCAGACGACCTTCCACTCGCCCAGTTTGCATATAATAATGGAACTCACGCATCCGCAGGCTTCTCCTCATATGAAGCTACCTTAGGGTATAACCTATCATTTTTGGTTGGTCCATGTCTTCACCTGGAGGTACCGGCTGAAGCCAACCATACTCAGAAAATTTTTGCCACCAAGTCCTTGGTTCAGGAACACTTGACTAAGGCCATTATTGTATGTAAACAGTTTGAAGACCAGAAGCTCCTTCCAGCACATGAGATTAAAGTGGGGTTGCACATCATGCTGGACGTGTTGCACTTGCGCATGCAGGTGCCCTTGCACAAGTTTTCAAGCAAATGCTCAGGTCTGCATTTGATGGAAGAGGATTTGGGTAATAGTGCCTTTTGCTTGAAGTTGCCAGATCATTGGAAGCAACATTCCATCTTCCACATCTCACAGTTTTCCCAACTCAAGTGTGCGACCCCCACTGGAACCCAAACCCATTGTGATTGAGGGAATGGAGGAAGCTGAAATTGATACCATATTGGTTACCCAGCGCTCACGCAGATTGATTCAAAATATAGTTACTTGGAAGGGATACTGACCTATAAGGATAGTTGGGTTGACGCTCAGGACTGTGCAAACTGTTTGAAGCATGTCAAGGCCTTTCACGCTGAAAACCCCAATGCTCCCCACCATCCACCAAAGATTGCGATGCTGATAGAGATCAAGATACTAAAGGCTCATAAGAACAGTGTTCTAAACCAGTTTCCCAGTGGTAGCGCTCCCCTTTAGGAAAATGGAAGGATAATTTAAGTCCAGGGAGAGCGCCCATTGCATTTAGACTGGGTGGCATTCCCTATTCCTTCTAAGAAAGGTCTAAAGAGGCTGGCCGTCCCCCTCATCTCCCAAGCTGACCTTTCCATGTGTTGGATGAGCAGTGGGTTACGGCCTACCCTCTAAAAGTTCTGCCGCCCATCCCTTTGTTAAAAACCAGAGAATTTTTATGGCGGATCAAATAGGTCTTCGATGAGGTCTCAGAAAAAGGGATCAGCATGGGATGGATATGGCGAGTCCCTCCTCTAGGCAATCTTGAATTTAGTAAAATCAGACAAAGATAATAAACCTTCCACCTTGGCAGTATAACATCAATACGCCAAACCCCACAAGGTCAAACGGGCTCCAGAGTGATCAAGTGCAGGTGGCTTAGGCATCCCAAACTAATTTCCAGCTACTTAGGACCTTCCCTATGTGGGATGGCCCTGGGAGGCTCCTGTTACCCATTGGGAGAGGCGTCATCACTTGAATAGGCATAATTGTGGAAAAACCGCGATTTAAGCGCCTGAGAACAAACTGATGACAGCTCAGCCTGCCACCAACACCTTCATAGTTGGTTTATATTGAATAACCCCCCACTCAAAGTTCCACTGGTTTAAGTCAAACCTGAGTGCCTCATTTTATGAGGCCCAAAGCTATTCCAAAATTGACAAAAGATTCAAGCAATCGTCCCACACAGGGAGGATTGATGGTTGAATTTCTTAATTTTTTTTTATAAAATTCCCATTTCCTTACATATTTTTACATAATATAAATGATCTCCAGTATTCCGCAACACCAGTTAATGTGAAATTACAGGTTATGCAATGATTGGGCCATTGTTGCCATGTTGGTGACTTTGCTGCTTTCCGCCATTAAAAGAGCTTACTGCGCTCAAGATTTCCTGAACTTTTCTCTTCTTGATGAAGCGATATGCCACCAGGATACCAAAATTTTGTAGGTAAAATTATACCCACTCTGGGAAAGCATTTGTACTCTTGCCAACAGCTCAATGCTAACCCCCCATGGGAAAACCCAAACCTGATATTCCAATTCATTATTTTTTCACGGCTAATCCTGTGGGCTCTGTAGCTACAATAGCCTAGCCTTTTTCCAGGTTGCTTATCACTTTTGTGTCACATAATTGCTCACTATTTATTTACCTCCCAGCCCATATAAACGTCGTATAAGAAGCAGTGCCTCTGGAATTCTGGCTCGCCCACTGGGTGCTCTCGCATCCCAACTGGCAGGCAAGCCTAAAATTTATCTGCCGTCTCCCTGAAAATTAGGTTAAGAACTAATCATCAGTCTCTTGTGTATTATAGAAAACCGTAGAAGCTCACAAACCGCCAAGCCAAACATTATGTGATCTATGCAGTTTTAAATTTTAGCATGAGTTTGTGATTGAGGCCTCAAATTTCTTTCCAGGCATGCTGAGTAGAAATCATTCCAAAAACCCCAGCATAGATGAGCTCCTTGACATCACTACTGTTGTCCCTGGCCCACAAATCCTGATGCTGACACCACTCTTAGTTTCATTTCTTATCTTACTAATGGATGTGACCCTCCTCACCCAAGTTCTTGCCACCTAGATGACCTCCCTGAAAGTGATTCCATTATAAGATAACTCATTCCCATAAGCGTCCTCCCTATGCTAAAGAATAGAATAAAATTCTAAAAGAACAGAGTTTGGGTATACCAACCTTAATGACCAGGTGATCCAATAAAACCTTGATCCCCAACTGTGGGTCACCCTGGGTCCAAAAAGGGTAATGAATTGGTTAAAGAAACTTATATCTGTACAGGCTTCAAAGGAGATCCCCTTGTGGATTTTTAACTGAATAGAGTTTGCACACTCTATATTGGATAGATCCAGGAAGAAGGGCCTCTTGAATTCATTGCAACAGGTTGAGAATCTCTGGACCTCTATATCAGTCAATTAGTAGTAGAGCTGCCTCTCTCCAAGGGATATGATGCAGTCATGGTGGTAATTGATTGCTTCATCAAGCTCTCTTTTTCATTCCAAGTAACTCAATGGTGACTTTGATAAAACTCCACTCTATTTGTAACATGAATTCTCAATGTTTGGTCTCCTAGGGAGGCAGTAAGCGACTATGAACCCAAATTCACCACAAATCCTATAGTTCTTTCCTTGAACTCCTTCAGATAAGACCATGTCGCTCAGCCGCTTATCACCCTTAATTAATGGCCAAACTGAGAGTGTGAACCGAACCCTGGAGCAATACCTCCGCTGTTATGCCTCACCTATTCATGACACATGAGCATCAGACCTCTCCCTGGTGCAGTTTGCATATAACACCCCCTATGCCGCCACTAGTTTTTCCCATTTTGAAGCCAATTTTGTATAAAGCCCCTTATTAAAAACTGGCACCCGCCTTACTTCCACAGTAACATAGGCAAAAGAGCTCCTGAACCGTATATGTGAAACACACAATCTTATATGAAAGCACCCGTCAAAGGCAGTAGAAGATTTTAAGAAATTAGTGGACCAAAGATGTTATCTGAGCCATGAGCTCAAAAAAAGTTGCCTTGTCATTTTAAAAAACCCAGCATTTAAACATGAATATCCCTTTCATTGATTAGCAAGCAAATGTTATGGGCTTTTTTAAAGTGTTTTAGGACTTAAAATATGGCGCTTTAGGGATTAATTCTTCCAAACTGGAAGAAACACTAATTTGTTTAAAAAGTCCCAGCTTTCTCCATTTAAATGCCACATTCCTACGTTTCCTGATACTATCATGCTAAATGATTCCCAGGAGGCAGAAGTATATGCGATTTCAAATTTAAGGAATTGCACCAATCAGTCCAGTATCTAATGGCCTAGATAGGCTATCACTCTTATGAGAAAAGATGGATAAGCGTGGAAAGCTGGTGAATTGTAAGGAACTGGTGGAAGCATTTCATGCATCCCACCCTGAGGCTACCCAGCTCTTTTGTTATATTTTTAACTGAGTTACGCCTTTTTTAACATGTTCTTATACTAAGTTTTATTTGATCTGGCATGAATGCCGATTTTAATAGATATTGTTGATGACTTTTAGGCTTCTTATAAAAATCTCCAACTTAGCAATTAGTTTATCAGAGCTATTTTGATAACTTTTATGCTTCTGAGAAGGAATTTCTAGATTAGCAGCTATGTCAATATAGTGATCAAATATGGCCAATTTAACAATCAGACTAATAAGAGTTATTAGACTTAATCCTCAATGGCTTTAGTTTACCAAATTTGTGGGTGCAATCGCCTCAACTTATTAACATATTAAAGAAATATCTGAACAATAGTATATCAAATTCTATTAGTCAATGTAAAGACATAATTATTATGCTTTTTAAACCATTGTTCATAATAATTGATAGGTGGCATTTAAATTGCAATTCATCACTTAGTTTATATATCTCTAATCTCTAGAAAAAAGCACATTGGTTTTGTGTACTAGGTTTTACTAGTAGTTTTACTTAGTTTATTGTAGGAAACGGTTGCCTAAGTTAGTTTAAGACAAGGTCTTACATTTTTCTTCCTGAATTGTTTTTGGCTCAGAGAGAGCTTATTGTCTTCAAACTTTTTAGTTTTTTATATTATCTAAAACACCGTGAACCTGTGCAGTTAAAAACTTTACAACAAGTGATGCTCACTACAGGTGGTTCTGAGCTAAGTTATCACACAGTGAGTAGTCCACATAATGGACAATGAGTCAATCAAGATGGAAAACAATGCTCACTTGAGACCTGAGTGCATAAAAAAATTTCGAGATTAAAGAACAGATTGCGTTATCAGTAAAATTTCAGAGAAAAACGGTTTAAAATCTATCAACTGACCAAAGTGCTAGAAGAGATGCGCGTGTAAACTATATGCTGAAAACTTGGAAGTTAATTGTAAAGAAATGGGCGGAGAAAATTGTATCATTAGTAACTATCTTAAGAAAAATATGAACCACTACCCAGAAAAAAGATAGGTATAAGATATTTTCCAGATCATCATCTAATAACATTATTTTAGATGCGGCGTGAAGGCACACCAACAAGCCCTAATATATTGACTGCCACTCCACAATGTGTGGAATCTACTTGCAATAATCTCCACAAAATTGATAAAATGCTACCAGCTCCAAAATTTCCTAAATTTCAAAAGATATTTATCCTGCATTTTACTTACCTTTTTAAAATTATGATGGTGGGCTGCAATGGTTGTCAAAAGGCCTTCACTATAATCAATTGTTTAGATATGGAAAGCCAAAGCATGGTCCTACCCAGGTTTTCAGCAACTAAGCGTACTTACAATGTGGCAAAAGGCGCCGTCAAGGCAATTTTTGGAACTCATAGTACCTTGCAAACCAAAAACAGGAATTTATGGGTATTCAGTTCAAGTGTGAAGAAGCCATAGATGCCTTTGCCAATTGAGTATATCAAGAAGCTTAAATTCTCACTGGGGATGAGGCTTCATTAATCTTGATGCATTCATAGCAATGAAGTCAGCTCTTCATCCCTATACCAAGCATCAGGCCATTATTGTCACACTAAATTTAATAAAAAGACTTACCAGATGGTTTAGTTTTTAAAAATATGTGGAACAACCTTTAATACACTCAACTCAAGCTCTAATAATGAAAATTACATGAGGAATTATGCTGGACCACAAGTTAAACTTACCTGTCATCAGCGCAACAATTATGGTCACATTGCAAGATTTTTCAGATTAAAAAAATCAAAAGCAACATCAACCTGGTATACCTAAGGCAAAGGTGAATCAAGCAAATTAACAGGGAAAAGATCAGGCGGAAGATACAAGGAATGGTATATTTCTGCCTATTCTAAAGTTCCATCATTTTAATTGAGGCAATTGAGCCTGTAATCAAAGAAGTAACGCGCCTTCTAAGGAGAAGTTGTAGGGCAAGAAGTTGAAATAGAAAAAAATTATCTCACTTTGGACCCTGGTAAAACATTATTTCCAATGACTATGATTAGAGAGAAATTCTCCAATTCTCTGGCCAAATTTTAAAAGTAAATGATTTGGTCACCAGTGCTTCTATTCTACAGATATACAGTATTTCACAGAATTGCCATTGTACCTATGCAGATATTTTGGACATTTGAGTAAAAGTACAGGCAATCATTGACATTGGGGTGCTAATTAACATTGTTTCTACTTAATGGTGAAAAGATCAAGATTTTCACATAATTTGGACCACAATAGAGTTTATAGAACTGTGAACCTAAAAACCACTATTTCTTAAGGGAGCCTACAGTGCTCTTTATTCAAATTTTGGATCACTTATTGTCCTAACCCAGCAATAATTTTACTAAGTCAAAGTAAAAAATGTTAATTTTGCTTTGACTTCATGCACCAATATGGGTTTTGATGTGATTTTAAAGAAAATACTCTTGATATTGTAGGGAAATTTTGCTGCTGTTCTACAACTATAAAGGTGACTCACTTAAAACTGATTGAAAAATTACACCAGTGTTATGTGTGGAAATAATCATCCCATAAAACATTGTCAGAATGTTCTATATTATAGAACCCCACCTGATCATATTTAAGAGTGATGGGGATTTCCTTAAGGGTGTGAAGGCCAATGATAGTTAAGTTCAAAGAGCAGTATATCGTGGAAACTGGTCTTACCTTGAAAAACTGTAATATCTGTATGCCAAGATCCATGAACCATAGCATAAAGATATATTTGAACCATATGTTGCGCCTAAAATCTTAACCCTGGTCATGGTGAAATTCAGTTATTGGTTGCCAACCTATTGGACAAGCCAATAAAGATAAAAATGAATCAAATAGTGGCATACACCTATTTAATCTTTACTAAGAAACTTTATCCTTCCATGAATTTGGTCAGATGAATGAGATGGTGTTGAGAATGACCTGACATCTAGGCAAGCTCTGTCATATATTATTGATTAAAATTGAAGGAATCTCAGAGGAACACTTAAACCAAGTTTCCAAAAATAAGTGAAGGCTATTCCAGAGCGTTTGAACAAGACAATTAATAAGTTAGTGGGCCTAAGGTATAGACTATAAAATGAAAGTTGGGAATTAACTGCATTTTGTAATTGTCCCATTAGAATTCATGGAAAATTGAGGCCATAATTGCATACAAGGTTGTAAACTACCCACTAATGCGTTACTAATGCCATCTTCAAACCCTTATGCAAGTCCAATATTAACTGTAATAAGATGCGGATCTGAATGAACTTTATATTACCAGAAGTTGAATAAAAAAACAAAAATGACTCTTATGCTGCCACGGATACTTAATCTTCTGCATCTCCTATGAGGGGCTCAAATTTTTATGCAATGGGGCTTATATCTGGGTACTAGAAAAATGATCTACCTAAGGAGGATCAAGAAAGATGTGCAATAAATACCGCTGCTGACTATATTAACTGATGTGGATGCCTCAAGGGCTTTTCAATGCACAAACAACATTTTAAAAAGCAATTAAGCCATGTAAAGAGATCTGAAATTATCGTTTGTTATTATCTACCTATAAAGTATTAATGTTTTTAGTCGCACTGCTTCAAATTCCTTGAACACATGTAGAATGTTTTTAAAAACTATCAGCAGCAAATTTGAAGAGAAACCCTCAGAAATGTAACTTCTTCAAAAAGGAATTGAATACTTAATTTCATTGCAGACGCTATTGGACTACACCCAAAAAACCTAAAGTTGAGTAAATTTTTGGCCATGTCACAACCAAAGATTGATCACAATATGTAAGTGCTTTAAAAATAGTTACCTATCATCACCAGTTCATTAAGACTTTTCTTCCATTGCCAAGCCACTTTTTCAACTGTTAAGGTATCTTAAGAAAGGTTTCTCATGGAATAAGAAAGATACTTCTTTGGTGCTCTTAGAATGTATCAAATCATGGATTCAATGTTGCATATTAAAATCTTAATCAGCTGTTCATTATCAAAACTGATTCATCCTAAAAGGCATTTAGTTTCATGTTAATTCAGCTAGATAAAGTCAGCAATGAACACCCTGTAGCATATTCTAGCCATACTCTGAGAAAGAAAGAGTAAAACCTCACTTTAGTCAAGTGGGATTGCCTCACAGTAATAGTATAACTGTAAGAAGTTCAGATTATACATCCATGAAGTTCATTTTATGGTGGTGAGTGATGATTAATCTCTGAGATAACTGCATTTCTTAGAAAGAGCCTGAAAGGAGGTTGTCCCATTGGTACCTGAAATGCAAGCTTACAATTTTGATAACATGCTTTGATCAGGTACCATGCTGAAATGTAGATAGGTTATTGCGTCTACCAACTGTTATGGTTCTTCAGAGTGAAGCAGACAATTCATATGAGAGATGCCTACTTGAGATACTTAAGACTAACCACTGAAAATTCAGCAAGCATTAAACAAGGCGATGGAAAGCATGGTGATGAATTAGGGTCAATTAGTTAAAATTGTTGGGTAAAAATTCCTAATGTATTCAATGCATATCTGAACGCACTACAATTATTGATGCAGTTCATAGATCAACCAGACATGGAAGCCTATGGAAAGCCCTAGAACAGGGTCCAATGGTTTAATTACTAAAATTATTTATATTTTGATGTTGTGGAATCTCTTACTTGTTGTGTTATGTATCAGTACATATGTCCTTTAGGAAAGCCACACCTTCCAGCTAGTAAGTTTAAGTTCTCTTGGCATATATCCATTTACTAAGAAGGGCCTTTAACCATGAGTACTAAAAGAACCACTTATGTCATTGTGGCTATTAATCACTTGACTTGTTAGGTAAAGAAACATGTTTTAGCCAAAGTAGATGCCAGCACTGCAAAATTTTAATGGTGCAGTTGATCTATCAGCTTTATTGCTTCCAAGCTACTTTAACATATTTTAAAGTAATTTTATAACGCATGTCATACCCAAACAAAATGAGTTGATGGGGATATGGGGATTACTGACAACGCCTAACCACTTAGAAACTAAAGAAATGGTCTAAAGGTTAAATGGTACTCTAGCAACTAACTGAAGTAGCTTGTAATGGTAAACCTTCCAGTTGGGCAACTTAATTTTTGGTGGCTACATATGCCTATAATTTATGGTATCATTCATCAATGGGTAAATATCCTTTTCTTGAATTTCTTTATAGGCGTTGAGCTTATTTCCCTTTAAAGCTTATATTCCGCTCTTGGACTGAGTTCATAAGTGAAGCCCTTACAATATTTGAAGAGCATGGAGAAAGTTTTTTAATAGGACTAAAGTTCTCTGCATATGCCTATACTCTCAAACAGAAAGTTAAGTCTAAAAAATGAAGATTTTAAGCGACATCTTTTTATATTTTTTTTGAAATTACTTTAAAGTTGTTCTTGTAACATTACGGCTTTAAATGAAGAATTAGGTAGACAAGCTCTGGATTGAACTCTCTAAGGGCATCAATAAATTAGCATTGGATGCCTATACTATCAAGGTACTCAACAATGGACAAATCATAAATGAATTACATGCTATTTTTTAGCATGTATATAACTTTCAATATGACCAGGGAAATTATTGGTAGATATATTTGAGCTAAGCTGACCAGGGGATGGACATCATTAAAACTAAAATACTAAATATAACATAACTAATAGGTTTAAACAAAGTGCCCAAAATGAGCAGATCAAATGATACAAACCAACAAAAACAATTAATTAGGTGGGACAGAGGAAAACCGCTTACACAACTATGACAGAAGGGGAGTGAGGTTCAGGGGGCTCATCCTTGGCAGCAGCTTCCTTATCACAGATTAGGGTATAACTAAGTCTGAGAGCAAGGGTATTGTGGCATCAGCAGAACATGGTATAATATCACTAAGGAACAGTACTTCATGGAAATTGCCAGCTAAAAATGACACTTATGTATTTGGCTAAAGATTTTTCAGCTTTAATAATGTCGTCAGGGAGTTTGATAAATGTGGCAATATTGATTTAGGTAATCTTAGCTTTAGTATTCCGTGATACCACTACCACATTCAGAATAGCATCATTGGGCACCTTTGTGTATTATATCCATTGTAATCTTGCTTTGTGTGGTGAGTGTGGGGATAACATGAGGGGGTTATTTTCTGGAGCATCGCCACTGATTTGGTAATAGATTTGTGGAGAGGACAACAATGTGACATGGAAGATTCTTTGACAGAAAGCTGGTGGTCACTGCAGAATTTTTTGGTATTCATCTGTGGGCATATAAATGAGGGTGCTATTTGGCGTCCCACAAATAACTAATGAACTGCTCAATTTGTAGAGAAGGTTTTATAATAAATCAACTGATTTATTAATTTTAGTCAATAAGTCCCAAGGGTTCTAGTTAATAGAATTGAGGAATCAGCATATGGCTGATGATTGTTTGCCAAGATGGAATAATGGGTCGATCTGTTGTCAAACCTGTTTATTATTGGTGGGAGCATTTGTGGTACTGGACGGGAAGAGCCTAATTGGTTGTTTCTATTTATCTGTAATGGCAGGCTTTAGAGAGGGGTTAGGGTAGTACTACATGCCACAAAAACCATGGGGTTGGCATTGGAATGGATCTAACAGATGAGGGCGTGGAGCTTACAGAAGCATCCAGGGATAGGAATTTGTGTTTCAAATGGTGCAACTTGAAACATGATGGACAGATAGTCCATCCACCCTCAACACATGCCCAGAATGGATGGTCGGGGGCAGAGGGATGGCAGCATGGGGAAATATCGCAAAAGCAATACTCTCAAAATCAGGGATGATCGTGAAAATTACCTGAGGCCCAGTGAGGCATGTGGCCCCATTTGTGACCACAAATTCTAGGATGGGGTTGAAGCTGTAGGCTTCCAAAACTTCCATTAGCTCCTGATGGAGCATCGCAGGGGGAAGATGAGTGTGCAAACAGCAAACTGGACCACCAAATAGGTGTATGCTGGGATCCAGGTCTGAGTGGTGGGAATAGGAGTGCCTGAAAACCCAGGGAACAGTTGCCACAGTGGAAGCATTGTCTTCACTTTAGAGTTTAGGTCATAATACCCCTTGTAGGGATGGAAGTCAATGAATCTGAAATGTTCCATTACCACTTAAGCTAGTTTGACTATTTATTTGTCACTATATGGGAATAACTTCCCATAGTCAACCTGAAGGATGAACGCATGTTGCACTGAGGAGCATCAGTGGAAAACATGGCACCACCTGGGTATGCACGAGGTAGATGTTAAGATCCTTGGGCTGACTGAACTGACCTAAGATTTGGTGGGACTGGATGAACCAGTCTGAGCGCATTTTACCGCCAGATGAAAATGTTGGAGGAGGTTTCGCTGCTGCCCACACTGGAGCAGCCAGAAGAGAATCCAAGGACATTGAGTAGAATTGGCAGTTGGAATTTAATGCTTTACTTACTTTAAATTTTTATTAAATTCACTCAGAAAGTAGTGCCAAGCAGAAAATAAGCTGAGAATATTACTGTTATTTATATAATTGTACTAATATCAGAATGTCTGTTAAATTTAGTTGAGTCTTAAAGGCATCAAAATCTTTGGCAATGAATGATGCTTGGTTACTCTAAGGGCTCTGCCTTTAAGTTTTTTTTGCAACATATGACGCCATTGTGTTTCTGCCTCCTGAATATTATGTGAGGATAAAGTAAGGACCTTCCTTCCATGTCAGAAATGATGTTCTAGGTTTAATTGGTACCATGACGACTAGTATGTTATATGCATAAGTGCTTGCAATAGAAGACATGTTGGGAGAGGATAATCTGGTTAAGTTGGTGTTAGAATTGGGCAGCGGCGTTGTATTTTCATTCACAGGTTATACACCTAACAACAAGGAATTGTTTAAGAACAGTATCCTTGACTAAAAGCTAACAAAAACCTTATATATCAATTAAAGGTCTTAATTCATAATAACAGCGAGCTCTCTGTAGTAATGGTTACCGCCAGAGGCTCACAGGCTTTCTAAGTTAATTATAATCAGTAGGCTATCACAGCTTACACTAGGAAAAGATCCCCTTGCAATTAGCAATCTACTTTAGATAGGTCTAACTATTAGAGTTCTCATTGGTGCTTCACTAGTTGCCAAGAGTCACTACAAAATTGGTAGATAAAATGGTGATATCCAAATTAGGCAATTAAGTGACAAATAGAGCTTGGAGTATTTTCATTGAAAAGATACAATTTGCCAAACTGAGTCAAATTACTGGTGGATGGCCCTGATAGATAGTAAAGACTCTATTACTAATATTTTAAGATGTCATGGAGGGAAATGTAGAATGAATATGCTGAACTAAAATAGGAAGCAATAAAGGTATTGTGGCCATAGAATTAGTAGCTGATAGATTTAGGTAATAAGAATTGCACCAGTGGGGTTTTAGGGATCCACCAATTAGTAGATTAATACTTTAAACACTACATATAAACGTTGAGGCTGTATGGCCTAGTAACAACTATACCAGTCAAATCTTCTATCTAATGATAGTTAAAATATAAAAATAAGTATATAAAATATTGTATCCAGATGGTTGGTCAAACCCAATTAAAGCAGCTAGGGTATCTGTTGTATTTTAACCAAATATTATCTATAGTATTACATTATTAGTGCTTTATTTGATTAAGCATGAATGTCAATTTTAAAAATTAGTGTCAATGTCTTCAAGGTTTCCAAGTAGTAAGCTCCAACTTAGCATTCAATCAATCAAAGCTAGTTTGCTGACTTTTAAACTATCAAAAAGGAAGCTTTGAATTAGAAATCATTTTGTGGCCTTTTTACAGGTATACTTCACTGGTTCAATGTGTGCGTTGAATAGATTCTTGATTAATATAATATATAAGTGGGTAAATATTATAAAGAAAATTATCCTAGTTGAGCTCTTCACAACCAATATTATTATTTCAGATGCTGAAACTCCTCCTTCTAATAACTTTAAGTTACTTAAAAAGTTCTAGACAAGAGAAATTTATCCCTTTAACTCCTGTTTCAAGAGTTGGCAACTTCTGGGCGACAAGGGAGATAATCCCTTCACTAGAGTGCTTGAGTACTTTATAAAACACTTAGACAAGGGAAAACCTATCCCTTTAACTCTATTTCAAGAGTAGGAAAAACATATATGAGAAAGATATCTTTTCTACCTGAATCACAAGATCACAATACAAGTTGTATAAATATTTAAATGTATTTTAGAGTAAACTGTATATTACTGTACTATTGCCTTACTAAGCAATTATTGACTGTTTTATTGAATATTATTAAAGGAATTTATATAGGGGAATTCGGCGCCCAACTCTTCCATTGGTGCCCCAATGGAATGGCATATGTTGCCAATGAATTTAATTCTTAACGAATTGCACCAATGATGTATGATGAATCTGCAACTACATTTAACTAGTTGGGATCCTCCACCTACTAGTGTACAATCCGTCCTGGGTTGGATTTAGAGAAAGCATGTCCTGATGCCTCCATCCAACCCAGCGGATTAACCTTATAAAAGTAGCAAAATGCTTAGGTAATGAGATCTTTAACCCATTAATAGTAGTTCGCTTTGCCTTTTAGGCTAACCTGCAAGTTACTGAAAACAAAAGCGTTAGCAACGCTCAGAAACATCTAATAAACTCTTATTGATTAGTGACAAAACCTGATCACTTCACACAAGATAACTATAATAACTAATTGGTAAATTTATAATTACTTGTAAACACTATCCAGGATCCTCCCCAATGGAACATAATAATCTGATGGAATCAAATATGGCGAATTAGGACAATATTCTATTAGAAGTCAAATCAAGCAGTAGTTACCATTTAGATGATAAGTCCCATATATGCTATGAGTTTTTGTGATAAATCATCCCAAGCAGATAAAGCAGTTAATACATTACAATAAATTAGATGGATGATAGGGCATTCTAAAATTTTTAACAGATGCTAAACAAGGGATCAACCATGGAAATTTAAAATCAATTCATAAAAGATATCTTACCAAAATACCTGGTTGCTTTTTAGTTTGCTAAATTTTTGGTAACAATTGCTGCAACTCAGGGACATTTTTTATTGTAAGTCCTATTTAATAGAGTAATAAATGCTACTAATCAATGTTTAGACTTAATTATTTTGCTTTTTAGAAACTGATGTTAATACTAATCAAAAGGTAAGCATTTGATTGGCATTTGTCGCCTAGATTAAACATATCCCTAAACCCTTGAATTAAGTACCTTGGTTTCACATATTAGGCTTTTCTAGTATTTTATTTAGTTTATTATAGGCAACGGTTGACTAAGTAAGTTTAAATTTTAATTTATTTGGGGAAGGCCAACCAGGGGACGGACTCTTTTGATAAGACACTAAACAACAAAATGAACTTCAGCAAGAGGAGGGCACGCCCAGAGAAGCAGACGCTATCTCCTGTTGCCAATGGGAACGCCAAGAGAAGGAAAGGGGGGCTACGTGTGTAGGGGCTTGCGCCACTATTGAACATTTATGTAAGAAGGGGTCTGAAATGATGAACCAAACTGGGAACCAGGATGAGACCATCTGGCGGCGATGGAGTGTGAGGTACCCAAACATCCACGCTTAAAAGTGGTCCACAAGGTGTGACTGGAACCGGCGTAGAGCTTCCTGGAGGGTGGGAGTGAAGCCTGAGATAGCATCTAAGACAATCATATGGATAGTCCACATAGTGATTGCAACTACTAAGGCACAGAGGGAAGGTGGTAGAGGGGAAACCATGGATAAAGCAAACATGTCCTGAGACAGGCTGAAGGGCTGTGCCTGATTCTGGCAAAATAGACGTTGTACCTCACACCATATTGCTTTTGAGGGAGGGCACTCTTCCAGGCGGTGAACTAGCATTCCATACTGGCCACATATGACGCAAGATGAGTGCAAAGCATTAGAGCGCTCGGAAGTATGGTATATCCATCTCAAGCAGTGCCACACATGAGAACGAATATGTGGCTGCAGAAGAGGGTGGTGGGAATAGTTCCATATGGCTTTCTGGGTATCGAGGGAGTAGGGGATGTCCACCATATCCAGTTAGTCCACCATGGCTATGGTAGGGGACCTCATGGGTGTCACTCCATTCAGAATGTGTAGTCCTTGTACTTCCTGGGTGAACCGAGGAGAAGGGCGCCCCCTCTGGGTGGTGTGCCCACAGATGCAAATTCTCCACTCAGTGCTCCACATGGAGAGGAGGATCCTTTTGAAGTGGGGCGACGTACCATGTGGGCCTGCAGCAGAAGGATGTGAGACGAGATATTTTAAAAGAGAGTGGGGGTGGGTAGAATTGCTGAGGCCCAGGGCGTGGGAGAAGTTGGAGCAGGCTGCGTGGGACCAGTGCTGGGCTGAGATTGTAGGGCTGGTGACGGCGGCGATCCAGGTGCCAAATATTTTGGCAGCATGGGCCTCAAAGTTGAGCAGAACCATACCACCACTATGGCGTGGGCCAAACATAACATCCAGGCACACCAGTGGTAGGCGGCCTAACCAAAGCCACCCTTGCAGAAGGGCATAAAATGACTTGAAAAACAAGGAGAAAAAGCGATGGCGTGGGCCCCAAACCAAAGTTTAGAAAGGAGCATAGAGTTGGCTAGCACTACCCTGCCTGTAATGGAGGTCTGGCGGGCTTTGAGGGAAGCTATGCGTTTCATAAAGTTGTCTAGGATATGGTTTTCCATCACCATTGAGGCATACCCTCCTGCCTCCAGCCACACACCCAAATGGCAGACAGGGCCAACGGTGGGGCGTGGCACAAAGGGAAGCACAAGTTGGGCGGAGTGGGGTGGGCAGGGCAAGCGATCCTGTGAGCTAGTTGATGAGGCAGGTAGGAAATGGGGCGGTAGGGCCCAGCGGGCTTGATACCAACCAAGGAGAACAATTTTGTTTTGGATACGTTAAGTGCAGCATTACTTACCCTGGAGTAAGCCAGGATAGTATCTTCAAGCGCACATGCATCACAAATGTTAAACACCCCAACCACACAATCATCAGCAAATGCCAACATCTTGACTGGTGCTTGTCCTTGCACCTGGAAACCAGTAAGGTGGGCTCACATTTTGAAGAAGTGGGTCAAGGCTGAAGTTATATGAGAGTGGGCTAAGAGGGTCCCCTTGGCGTAGGCCCCTTTGAGGGCGGATTACATCTTTGAGGAAGCCAGGGCTATGCACAGCCATTATGGCAGATTCCGTTAGCAACATCACCCAACTAATGAGCGAAAGGGGAGGCGGAACTTGTGGAGGCAGGCTCTGAGGTAAACCCAGCTGACTCTATTATAGGTGTTGAATTTTAAACTTATTCAGATAGCTGGTTCTTCTTCTGCGGTATGGCGGAGTTTTGAATTTCTATTGTATGAAGACAATAGACCAGACGGTGACTATAATTAAAATATAACTCCTTTTTAATAGCACTTAAAAATTATCTCTTCTGTTGTTAGTTGGACGATGGCATGCTGCCTTGATCTTACTGATCCCAAGTAAATACTCGACTTAATACAACTTAAAGTATTAAACACAAAAAGATTATAAGTTAAACTATAAACTAGTGTAATAGTTGATTGTCCTTTATTAGTGTCAACTTGGAGATAAAGATATAGGGTTTGATGTTCACCACATCTTACCCATGACGTCTCATTTTCAATGGCACTTGGCCAGAGGAACATGTAAAATGTCTGTTTGAGGGTCTACAAATACTTTGACTCAGGGCATCTCGCACAGCCTCAGGGTCAGTGTAAATAATGTCAATATTCTCAAGATGGCATTTCGGATGTGTTTGAAAAATAGTTAAATTGATTCTCTTTCAAAAGCAATTGGCAGCACATACCAAGGTGATTTGGACCACTAAATAGTAATTAATTTGATCAAAAACTTGACTGACATTATAAACTAATTTTGACATAGACCAATAAAGCCCACGCGCTCGAGTCATTAAGTCAAAACTTAATGTTAAGTCTGACCTAACCAACAAAGTCCTTGAGCCCAAGTCATCATAGGCAAATATGATTAAGTGAAATCACTAGGCCGCGGATCCTAAGCTTTGCATAAGCTTAGGATAAGCCTGATACATAATCATTTGATATCTGATATGATCCATAATAAGTCAAGAATGTTAACATTATTATGTTTCTATCAAATATCCAGCGATTAGGTCCAGTCAATTACTCAACACTTCCTTCACCTTGACTGGATATAAGCAGCGGGCACCCTTCTTCCTGGGTTACAATGTCTAAGTTTTTGCACTCATCAAAATATGAGTGTTATATTGATAGCCTTTCCGCCTCAGACAGACAAGTCTTCCTAAGTCTAAGCAAGTCCATGCAGCGTATTATGGTCAGCTCAGGTGTGTTGCCCATGATTTCTCAAGATGGATTGACAAGCTACGCTTCCACGGTACTTGAGAGTTTGGCTTTGCATCCCACAGTGATATCACCAATTGATAAACCTGAAAAAGCCTTATGGCATCAAGTATTGTCTGTTGAACATCCCAATGGGTCGATCAGGATCCCCTTTCAACTTATTCTTTATCTCTTTAGCCTTCTGAAGCTGTTCAGTCCCAAGAAACTCTTATCCAACATCAATTTGCTTTGGATGGGATCTCCTTCCAGACTTCTTGTTTTCCCTTTTTTGCATCTTAATTTCTAAGAATCTTGCTTCCTCTTTACATGTAGGAAGTGTGGCTTTGTTGGGTCTTAAGCTCAATTCGATGTCAGAGCTTGTAAATGCCTACTTGTTGTCCGCACTTACTACTGGTCCTGAGGTTGCTGCATACAATATTTTTGAAGCCAACCAGGCACTTATTTTCACTAACTCAGTTGCTAGGCTTTGGTGTGAACCCACTTTGGTACATACCAATTTTTTACATCTCATTGTGCCTCAAGACTCGGATTTTGAAATATTGACACATCCTGGTGATATACTGAGCCCTTTGTAAAAGCTTGGCAAAAGGGCTTCCTGATAAGTATTTCACCTCAGATGGCTCTTTTTAGTGCGTGTATTCGCTTCCTCCTTCCTTGCTCCCCACCAATCTGTGCCTGACATGCGCAGGGTATTAGATGAGGCCCATTCACATCTGTTTTGCATGAAAGTGTTCCTCCCCCAGTTTACCCCTGCCTTGAGAGCCTCCTTGTCAATTGCATCTTTCTTTATGCGGCATTTACTTCTGAGTTGAACCTTTATTATCTATTCTGAAGTCACTTCCAATGGTCTTTCCTTTTAGTTCAATGGCCTTTCTTAAGCCAACTGGGCCAGCGTGCCTAGTGCTGAGATTTTTTGGGGTTGGCACATCTCTAACTGGGTCTAGATAGTTGGGACTTGTATGAGATTTTCATCTCTCCAATTCCGCTATAGGCTTCTCCAGTTTAATCACACTCTCCTCCCCCTACTGAAGAAGGGGTACCTAGTTCCAATGCCAGTGAGGCATCAAATCTATGAATTAAACTTTAAGGTTTTCAATTATTTTTTCTGTTCTTTCTTATTTTTATTATTATTGAATATTTATATTTATTATATTCATTTTTTTAAATTTATTTTTTTCTTTTTGTATTATTATTCTTTATGATACAGATGAAGGATCTTAGCGTGTACTCAATTCACAAACCAGCCACCTTGATCCTTAATGGTATATACATCTTTAGACGATTACTCCAATATAATAAATGGACCTTTCCAAAGCGAGGACAGCTTGTGCGCGCAGCCTGCGCTATGAGTGTCACAATATATTACTAAGTCTCTTTCTTGAACTTAGTCAACATAGCTCATTTAGCATCGTTGTAGCTCTTCTGAATAGTTTTTTGACTAATTGCATTTTGATAGGCTTCAAATTGCAACTTGATTAGGGTCTTTGCTAGTTGCTCAACATAATTATTTGGGTCAATTGCTTTGGTTGAACTGAGTTCTTGAATATAATAAAGGAGGAAGAGCGAGCTGTCTACCATACAGGGATTGTAATGGAGAGTGGCCTGTGCTGCTGTGGTGTCCAATATTGTATGCAAACACAGTAGCACTAATTGAAGTTGCCCATTGCAAAGGCGCCAAGGCTACGTTTTTTGTGTAAAATGCCAACTAAAATGCCATCCACTCGCTCTACCATACCATTAGTCTCAGGATGGTATGATATTAAAAACACCCCTTTGATAGACATCAACTCATTTAACCGTTGTATCATTTGGGCAGTAAAATTTGTGCCATTGTCTGTCAAGATCTTCTGGGAACATCCGTGCTTATAAATAATATTATCCATAATGAAGTTGGCAGTAATTAGAGCCCCAACATCTTGAATTGCTTTCACTTCCACCCATTTTGTCAGATGGTCAATAGCAACAATTATGTATTTGTTGCCTAGGCTACTCACAGGCAAAGGGTCAATTAAATCAGTTGATACGGTATGCCAGGCCCAGTCAGGTTTGATCAATCGATATTTCACATCTGAATTCATAGGCTTTGCAATTTGGCATGAATGATTTTTTAATGAGCATGTCTTAGATATTGAATCGCATTAAATCCCAATAGTAACTGGATCAAATCTAATTCTAGCGTCTTGGTCATTCCCCCATGTCTGACAGCCTTGTGTGCTTGTGTAATAATCTCCAGTTTGGTCAGAAGGTTTTGGAAAAATTTGACGTTGCCCTTTGGGCTTAAGCTTTTTAAAACTCCACTTCAATATTTGGTGTTGATTAATGCTTTTTCAATTGCTTTTTGAACTTCATGTTGGCTCATCTCCATACTTTCAGGTAATCATTTTTTCATGGAGCTTATCAGCCAAACTGCTCAGGACAGCTATAATAGGAAGTCGTGATAGTCCATCTGCATTTTTATGGCCCCTACAGCTCTATAAATAATTTTATAGTCGTACACTTGTAACTTCAGGGCCCAGCGGGCTAATCATCCTTCAGGTTCCTTGAGATTGTGGAGCCATCATAATGAGCTGTGATCTATCACTACTTGAAACTTGGTGCCATGAATGTAAACCCAAAATTGCTTACAAGAATAGATGACAGCCAAAAATTCTCTTTCAGTTACCATATAATCATGATCATGCTTATTCAGCGTCCTGCTGCAATAAGCAACTGGATGCTCCTCGCCATCATCACCAATATGAGATAGCACACCACCAATCGAAGTCAATGAGGCGTCAGTTTGTATGATAAAAGGCCTGCTGAAATATAGATATTGGAGGATAGGCGCTGAGCTCATTTTGTTTTTAAAGCCTCAAAGGCTTGTTGGCACTCCTCTTCCCAGCAAAAAGAACTCCTCCTTGTAGTAAGTGGAATAGGGGCTCATCAATCTTTGCAAACCCTTCTATGAATCTTTGATAGTATCCTACCATGCCCAAGAACACTTGAACATCTCTCATACTTGTCAGAGGTTGCATTTTGTTAATCACCTCCACCTTTTGAGGCTGAGGCCGCAAGCCCTTGGAATCAATGATGAACCCAAGGTATTCTAATTGTTCTTTAAAGAATTTATATTTTTTAGGTTTTATCTTCAGATTGGCCTTCAACAGCCGTTTGAACACTTTTTCAAGGTGCTCCAGATGTTCGGAAAATGTTTGCAAAAAGACATTGATGTCATCTAGGTACACCAGTATGCAGGATAATTTAAGGTCCCCCAAAATCATGTCCATTGTGCGCTGAAAGATTTTCAGCACATTACACAGCCCCTGTGGCATGTGTGTCAGTTGAAAAGCCCTTGAGCAGCAATCATCACACACTTTTCCTGCTCCTCTTGAGGAAGTTCAATTTACCAATATTCTGAGATGAGGTCCATTGTGTATAATACTTCGCCCCTCCCAGATGGTCCAGAGCATCATCAATTCTGGGCAATGGATATGAATCTTTTTTTGTAATGGCATTGAGTGTCAAAAATCAATCACAACTCAATTGCTGCCATCTTTTTTCTTTACAATTAAAACTGGGCTGGCCCACGGGCTTTTGGAGGGTACTATCAATCCACTTTTCAGCAATTTGTCTAGCTCTTCTCCATACTATTTTTCACTAGCCCTGGGGCGCCAATTTGGCCTCATTCTAATAGGCATATGGTCCCTGGTATCAACAAAATGCTGTACTCCTTTTGAACAACCTAAATATTGGTCATCTTTAGCTAAAATTACGGAGTATCATTCAAAAAACTCTATTGCTTCATCCTTCTGTTGTTCTTATAATCTGGTAAACTATTCTCAAGAAATTACAGTCTGTTCCCCAAGGGTTTGGTCAGTAAGCTGAACTCGGATAAGTCACCAAATTTGACAGCTGATTTAAACTCATCCCTCAGAAATAGATGCACAAATGCAACTACTTGATATTCCTTGACCTTAATATTTTGACTGGTCAAATTTGCTAGTAGGACATCAATCTCTCCGTGCCCCAGTATAAGTATTCTAGGCGCCACACTAGGTTTTATTTGAGAATGATGCCATGAGGATACAAACTCCCTGTATAGTCCTTCTGGAATATCCAGCATGGTCCCAGTCCTCATAACCAGTTGATGGCCTGGAGCTATTGTCACATCCTTATTCACACGTAGAGATATTCCTCAATTTTCATTTATGGTGGTTGGCATGGGTGGTTTTGATTTCCCCGCTGAATATATCCTACTGGCATTATCCCATCGGCATAAGATATATTGATAAAATTTTTACAATGGCTTGTGGGATTTGTATTTTCATGAGAGTAATAAATTGGAAGTGATTGGCCCAATAGTAACAAGACGTTCTCTTTAGTATCACATGAGATCCCATAGGTCCTTAAAAACTAGTTCTAATTAATATGTCGTAATTGGCATTTGGAAGCACTATAGCAGGTGTGGCTACTACCAAAGCTCTAAATCGCAGTGGCAAAGCGTTGTAAGCTCCTTCAATCTTAGTGCTGTTAAGGCCCGCAGTCCCATATTCTTAATGATGGTCAATGTCCGAAGCTATTTTTAGTTTCTTTACCAAGTTTATGGAAACAGTGTTTACAGGTGCTCCACTATCAACAATAGCTACAACTCTGATTTTGTTGACAAGAATATACACGTAAGTGCACTCAGAGTAGTAAGAATCAAAAAGTTTACTAAGTGAATATGGGAAGAATCCAGGGAGTTAAGAGTGTGCTTCAGAGTATTTCCAATACTGGAACATTTATTGATGAATGTGTCAATTGGCATGGCTATATTCACCCCTTTCAAGCTTGAGGTATCTGCTGCATTGCTTGGCCCTTCAGATGAAATATTCTCAAGTATTTGTTGCACATAGGGTTTAGAGACTACTTCAGAGGCTTTAGGTATGACAACCAAACTCTTGGAGCGAGTTACCACATGTACACTCGAAAAATCTTCATTTGATACTAAAATAGAATCGCTTTAATCGTTAAATAAGGCCCCATGGACAGCGTTTTCTTGTCAATCAGATGGGACTGGTGTCTTAGGCACAATATAGCGTCCCACATCTATTGTGCTTGTTCTTTTCCCTCCTCCTGCATGGTATCAGGAAGGACTACATTGACATTTTGCTGACAGCATTGGGAAGCAAAGTGACCTTTACAATTGCAATTAAAGCAATTAATCTCACTCATTGGGCGCGGGGCTCTTGTATTTGAGTTTTGCTCATTTTTTACAGGCAGATTACTGTCAATCTTCTTATTGGTTTTGAAGGGTTTTCCAGCAAAGGCAGCGGGTCCTGATCTGTAACCAGTATTAGGAGGGCCATAATTTTTCGAGCATCTGCGCAAATAATCAACCAATTCAGATGTTGCAAGGTTTTGCATAAAAGCAGGCAATAAAGTGTTTGACAAATTTGGGTAAGGTTCTACTGCATGTTCTAGTGCAATCTTAGCGTCAAAATCGACCATAGCCTTTGCACCAAGAAGAACTTGAGCTTCATGATAGAATTGATCTACAAATTCATCAATTGCTTCATCTTTCTTAAAGTGAATGTTCATAAACTTAGATTTTCTGGTTGAAACATTCTGGACCTCCAAATTCATGAAGCACAGCCTCTTTGACTTCAGCATATGTTGGGTTTTCGTTAATGTAAGGCATAATCAACTCAATGCTTCACTCATCCAAGCAGTTAATCATAGTGGCTGCTTTGTTATAGTCGCTGGCCCCATACATGGCCATTTTAAAGGCGTTTGACATTTGTGGTAATACTTCTGTTATTGTCAAAAGCAGGCAGGTTTGATGGTTTATAATTATTGCTTTCATGTTCCTGGTTATCACGATTACTTCTTTGTTGACTTGAGCCAGGCGTACTAGGGCGCTGAGGCATTGTATCAAGGTTAAAGGAACTTGGGTTGGCCAAAGCAACCATATTGCTAAACATTTGTTGACGTGGCCCAGCATCTGTTTCAGTAGCTATTTCTAAAGCTTCGCCCTATAAATATTCAGAAGAGTTTCCAGTCAAGTGGTTTGTAGCACACTGACAACGCCCATTGTCCAGAGCTCAAATTGCTTGTTGATTTCATTTTCCCAATTGACACACTTTCAGTTTTTTAACTTTAATTTTTGAAATTTCCTCATTCAAGCTAGTAGTTTGTAGTTGCAAGGTGGAAATCACTTAGTCCTTTTCTTTTATTGCCTTCTTGCACTGGTTTAATTCTTCATAAAGAATATTGTTTGACTTATTAATAGCAGTAACATCCTCATTAAGATTATTGATCTATAGATTAAGACGATCAATAGAGGTTTATTTTTTCATTTTTTGGCCGTTGGCCCTGAAATTGTGTTTGCCAGCAATTGATTTTTCCGGTGTATTCATCCTTCATCTGCGAAATTTGGGCGCTCAGACGTCAATACTGGTCACAAAAATTATTGTTATGGTGTAATTGTGCCTCTTGGGATTCATGATTAAGCCTCATGAACTCTGAAGCATTAATAGAAGTCTGAGTGATATTGCTAGCCTAAGATTCAGTGACTACTCTTTCCTCTATGAAATTGTCAAAGATGGGATGCAATCTGTCGTTTGGGTCTTGTGCTAATTCTGCTACCTGGTTATTAGCCCAAGTGGCTAAATTATAATTTGTCTCCAAACTAGAGCGGACCTCAGCAAAGATGGCTTCCAATCGCTCATTTAAAATTTGGCCCGCCTGGCTGGAGTTGCGTGAGAAGTTTAACAACTCAGTAATGGCTGCATGATGGCGGGAATTATCATCTGAGAATTTCTGGAGGTGGGATGTACAAATTCAATTAAGTATTGGGTGATATTCTCTGTCCCAATAAATTGTTTTGGATCTTAGCTACACTCAATTGATGAGCTACATATTTCATCCACAACACATCTTGCTGTCATTGGTGATAAAAAGGATTGCTACTATTGTCCACGGGCACTTGTCCTATTTGATACCTTCTTAACAACTGCTGTTCAAGATGTTCCAGCTCTTCAGGTGAAATGGGTTCTTTTGGGTAAATAATAATGGTTACATCCTCCCAATTAATCTGAGACACAGTCGTTTCAGTATTCCCATTGGGCCTGGTAATGGTTCCTAAAATAATTGATTGGGATTGCTCCCCTGCTTGGCATGGTCACCATCTGCGATCCCAGCCATGAGTGCCACTTGTTGAATTTTGGTCTTCTTCAGATGGGGTGGTTCTTCTTCTGTGGTATGGTGGAGTTTCAAACGTCTATTGTATGAAGACAATAGACCAGATGGCGACTATAGTTAAAATATAACTCCTTTGTAATAGCACTTGAAAGTTGCCTCTCCAGTCATTACTTAAACGATGGCACGCTGCCTTGATCTTACTGATCCTAATTAAATACTTGACTTAATACAACTTAAAGTATTAAACACAAAAAGATTATAAGTTAAACTATAAACTAGTGGTAATAGTTGATTTTCCTTTATTAGTGTCAACTTGAAGATAAAGATATAGGGTTTGATGTTCATCACATCTTACCCATGACGTCTCATTATCAATGGCACTTGGCCAGAGGAACATGTAAAATGTCTGTTTGAGGGTCTACAAATACTTTGACTCAGGGCATCTCGCACAGCCTCAGGGTCAGTGTAAATAATGTCAATATTCTCAAGATAACATTTCGGATGTGTTTGAAAAATAGTTGAATTGATTCTCTTTCAAAAGCAATTGGCAGCACATACCAAGGTGATTTGGACCACTAAATAGTAATTAATTTGATCAAAAACTTGACTGACATTATAAAATAATTTTGACATAGACCAACAAAGCCCACATGCCTGAGTTATTTAGGTGAAACTTAATATTAAGTCTGACCTAACTAACAAAGCCCTTGAGCCCATGTCATCATAGTCAAATATTAATACGTGAAATTGCTAGGCCGCGGATCCCAAGCTTTGCATAAGCTTAAGATATTCCTGATTCATAATCACTAATATCTGATATGATCCATAATAAGTTAAGCATGTTAACATTATTATGCTCCTATCAAATATCTGACGGTTAGGTCCAGGCAATTACTCAACAATAGGCCTTCTGCTGGTCTAAAACATGAGTGCTCCAGAAGCCGTGGATTGACAGACGTTGGCTATGGTGTGTATATTGTCCCAAATCGAACTTTTGGGGATGAAACCAAATTTTCAGGGGAAATGAGAGCAGAGGGAACAACCCCTAGACGGTTAGCCATGATTTCAGTAAATTTTTTTGTGTCTGTGTTAGTGAGCGAAAAGGGCGCCAGTTGGCCAAGTCTAGCTTATCCCCTTTCTTGTACAACGTTTTTTCGTGAAGGCCTCTTGCCCTCCAGGTAGGAGGCACATTTCCAGAAGGCATTGGTTAAGAGAAGCAAGCAGCAAGGAGAAAAAATCTTTAAGATACTTCTTATATAACTCATAAGGGATGTCGTCTGGACCTGGGCATTTCCTGTATGGTGCACCACAAATGGCAGACCAGAGTTTATCCTGAGTAATTAAATTTATTAACTCTGAGAAATGGGAAACGGTGAAGATATGTGTGCTTTCAAGAAAATTGTCCACATTGGTCAGCGGAACTGGATCAGATTAATATAATTTGGAGCAATAATTTTGTATTTCAATCACCACTTTGGCCAGCGTATCTGTGACAGAGTGGTCTGGCCTTTGCACCTGTGTGCAGGCCAAACTCTGGCGCTATGCAAAAAATTTTCAAAAAAGTAAGCAGAACACATATTGCCCGCTGTTATATGCTTTGCTTTGTACTGAACACAAACCTGATGCTTGTGTTGTCTTACCAGTGCGTTGAGGCAAGTGGACACTTCCGCCCACTTGCAACCCCAAGCTGGGTTGTAGCCTGTAGCAGGGACGTTAGACTCCAGGTGGTCCACTTCTGCCAGCATGCACAAAATGACTGCCAAGGCAGCCCGCGAGCAATGGGAGGAGAGGTGGCGAGCCTGGCAGATAGTGTTCGCTTTGAAGGTTGACTAGGTGGAAATTGGGTCTGCACATAATGGTACAATAAACTCTGGAGCTGAGGTCACAGTTTCCACCCACAAGGAAAATCTTGGCGATGCGATCTTGATGGGGCAGAGTTTGCACCACTTCAGCACCTGGGCTGCTGGATTGGACAAACAGAAGGAAACCAATACCATCCTGTGGTCAGATAAATCGATTTTCATCATGGTGAAGTGTGAAATTTGGGATTGAAATTTCACTGGCGTGAGAATAAGGTCTGTGCGGGTCATGGACCTTAGCTGGCCATTATGCACATGGGGGCGAGACATGTTAGTGAGTAGTGGTGCATGATGTGGCAGAGTATCAAACAACCCTAGGGTGGTTTTGAGGATGTGAAGTATAATGTGTCCCTGTGGGGGTGTAGGAGATGAGGGCCAGCAGTCTGTGGTGGGTTCGTCTAGCAGTTCATGTCACCAACAACAAATGGGTTGGGGGGTAGCAGAAGGGAATTGATGGCTGAGAAGAATTTCTGACAATATTGTGCACAGGTTGGGGCATAAATGTTAATGATAGTATGCACTTCGTTGTCCCACAAAAAGGTGACTACAAGAATGCAGATGTCAAGATACGATTTTTACAAAATAAACTTAAAACTACAGTTCACTTGAACATGCACCCCACAGTGCATAGACCAAAAGGAAAGGGAAGAGAGGAGCATGGTTGCCCATGATTCCTCTGCACCACGAGGAAAATGGTTTTCTGAATGGTCAGGATGTCCACAGGTAAATTGTTTTTTTAAAAACTCAGTTTTCTAGACCAGGGGGATGACACGGCCTTGAGTCCAGCAATATTCAATGTCCCTAAAGTAAAGGCTCCCCTCATTGCACCTTAGGTGCGAGGGGAAGGGCACCCATGCCCTTCAGCCTTCTTGTTCTCAGCATGTCGCTGCTTGGCAGCGTGGGTATTCTGTGCTATGGAGTATGGTTCAGTATGGGAAGCTTTAGCTGTGAGGTTCACGTTGGCTTTTGCCTTCTGCTTTTTCCCCACTGTGGGACGAATTTTTGGTGTTGTGTGCACTTGTGGTGCACCATCGCATGAAGTTGTAATTTTGGCAGGAATATTGTTGGGCAATTCAGTTACAATTGATGCTTGGTAGCATCGGTTGGGTGAAACCAACTCACCCAATGGGTTTTCAGCTTGGATGGCCCAATCAGCTTGGGTGTCCCAATATGATTGGTGGAAGGATTCATGAGCCACTTCTGCCACAAATGTCTCTATGTCCTCCTGTAGATGGGCTATCAAGATTGCAGATGTGGTCTTGGCCGCCTCCTTGGCCTTCTTACACTCCTGTGGGGACACAGATTTTCTTTAATTTAGCATCCTTGCACTTCCAATGGGAAGGCTGCATCAGTGTCTACTGCCATTTAATAGTGGGCGTCTGCACCGCACATTGCATCTGAGATAATTTCAGTTTGAGTAATGACCTCATTGGTGGGGCAGGTATGGGCCTTGTGGCCAAAAGTGCGACAGAAAGTGCAGATAGGAGGCACGCTATCCATGGTGACCCTAAATAGGTGAGAGTTTTACCCTTTGATTTTAATAAAATTGGTATGTGGGATTTGGATCAAATCTTCCACTATCCCCACAGATGAGGTGAGAACAGTAATTGCTTTTCCCGTGCACAGGTCTGGTATGAGAGTAAAGCGCTGCATCTGGAAGGATTGGATTTCCTCATATACGGTGAGCCCAGCCTTCAGGTGGTGCTACAGCACGGTGCTCTTGACTGTAGTAGGTAGGAAGTCAAAAGTTATGAAAATTTGGTTTGATTTAGTCCAACGGGTATGCTTCGTTTTGACTACCCATTGACCGTCCAGGAGGTCCACTACTACATGCACTTTTGTGGCTTCATATGCCGCAACTTTGTTTTCAAATCCAAGATCCATCCAACTGCAAAGCATGTAGTGTGGTGTAATGTACACCGCGTTTGGGAAATGTGTGTGTGCATCTCCACAAAACTTCTCCCAAAGCACTGTTTGTTGAATATACAGGCCTACACGCACCTCATGTACCACTGACAATAGTGGTTGGGAGTGTGGTATATTGATGAACTGGTTGCAGTGCGCTTGCCAGGCCAAAATTTTTGGGGAAATGGTAACCGCCTGTTTTTTATTAATTCTATTTATTCCACCAGATTCGCTAGGGCATTTAAAAAACTTGGTTGACGTGGGGCCTACACCTGTGCCCTTAACTTTACTCGCCAAACTGCTCTCCAACATTGGGTGCAAACTAATCTCCTCGATGATATTATCAAATTTTACCTAGACTTGAATTGAATTTGTTGCAAAAGTGTTTGAAATGAGAGAGAAAAGTTTTTGACTAAGTAAGTTTTAAGGCAAGGTCTTACGTTTTTCTTATGAACCGTTTTTGGAATAATGCGCGCTTTCTATCTTCATACAGTCTAGATTTTTTATACATTTCCAAACACCTGAAACCCTTTGCAGTCGCCACTTTACAAAACTCCCTCAGAAGACCGTCACTCTTCCTTCCATCAAGCTCCCTGAGAGACATGAAAAGAATGCCCTCACACATGTCCCAGGAGGTGAAGAATCCTGTTCACAAAGGAAAGGATTCTTTAAGCCTTAATTATCATCCTCTCCATCTTTATTGTGAACAATATCCTTACAGGAGGATTAAATAGCCTAAGCCGTCATTAGAGCCCCTTTCCCAGATAAGCGACCTATCTCACATTGTAGATGAGTGGTGGGTTGCTGCCCTGGCCCCCAGCATCCTCCCTCTCTTCCCCAATTTCCTCTTTTACTTTAGTAAAAATAAAAGGGGTTTGAAGAGATATGGTTCAGATTAGGGCAACTGGCAAGACCCTTAGGAATCACCCCAACTAAGGCTTAATTACTGAAACTCTTCAAGGAAACACTCAATCCCTACCAAAAACCTTGTAAGTACTAGTTAACTAGTAAGTTGAGTCGGTTTATGGATATTAGGCTAATTCAGAGTTACCCTGTTTATCACTTAATCAATTCCTAAAGTTCATTTGATCAACTTCCTTAAAAAAAGTGGTCTCTTTTTAAAATTGGTGGAAATAGCTCACCCATCTGGGCGTTTCAGTCCAGAATCAGCAGCATCAATTTGGATTACTCTTTAATCCATAGCGTGCACTATAAATACTTTTATGGTATAATCTGAAGCCTCACCCCAACTGACTGTAATCTACCCTAGATATATAAATATGACTTCTCATAGAAGCCAAGGCGCAAACCAATTTTTAAGCTCTCTCCCAAATCTCCCCTACCCCTACTATAAAGGGCATTATACTTTTAAGGCAAGTTGCTAGGTTATTGCTTAATTAAATTACACACTAAAAACATATCTCTCTCTCATTTTCTTTACTGTTGAGTCCGCTAACCACAACATACTGTTAGTTTATCAAGCTAATCTGCTAATATAAGTCATAATCTGTGAAATTCCCTATGAATTTATGGAGGGGATGTTTAGAGCCACTAATCCAAAAATGTATCGTGTGTGATTAAACTTGTATAATTGTATATTTCAACCCTTGCAAATCTGTTGTGCACGCTTTGCACCCCTGCGATTATGTTTTGCCTTGCCAATTTACCACCTAATTGGAGCGATCCACCCAATATATGTCCCAATAGACTTTAACACATTCTAAATAACAACAAACAGCTGAGAAACTTTGAAATGTTGTCATACTCCCTGCCTCTCCTACCCATGGTGGCACCCTGGTAAGACCCACTTTTTCCCATTTCAGCCTTCCAGTTTGTTATGGGGCCTCTGTTATGTTATTGAATAGATGTACTTTTCACTTACCTCTAGCACCCCCTGTAAAGTTATTAGGTCAGCTGAGCCCTTTGCATTCTAACACATTGGCTAGAAGCTAATTTAACCAGCTTTTATGGCCAGTCTTTTCAGTTAGCTGAAACAATGACAGTCATACAAAAATTTGCATCTTAATTGCCAAACTAACCACCCAGATAGTTATAGTAGCTAAAGTACAGAAGGTTGCATTTAAAAACCTAATTTCATGATAAGAATAAAATTGACAGCTTCATATAATCGTTCAAATTTGTACTGCCTGATGAGACTCAGAAACGCATTCACTACTATTCCACAAGGACGATTTAAAGGCCAAACTGACAATCAAAAGGAATAAATGTCGGCTTTACTATAAGAATTATTCCAGATATTTTACACCAGTAATACTTTAGATGCATGAGAAGAATTAAGCACTATGATAACAAAATAGATTCTAATTCATAAATTTCTGGTTCATTTGATGTAGCAGGGCCAACAATGAATTTTAATCAGAAGATATTTCACAAACTTTACATCAAAAATTAATTATGCTTTCCAAAGCCCTTTAGCCATCATAGCTCTTATCAACAAGAAGAATGATAAATCTAACAAAGTAATGATTGACTATCACTGTCTACATATTATCTTAATGAAGAATTTATACCCCTACCACAAATTGCAATACCATTAAATAATTAGGGAGACAAATTACTTTATCTCTTTAGACCTCATTAATGAATACTATAGGAATGGCCTTCTTAAAGAGTAACAAGATAAGTGTGCAATTATCACATCACATGGATTTTATTAACTGACCTGCATGCCTCAGGAATATGCAACTTGTCCCTTAACTTTAAAGAGTTATGACATCAATTCATTTTTCCTAAAGCTAAGCTACGTCTTTGTGTATCTTGACAGAAGAAATATGTTTTACAGAACTTTTACTCAACATCTGACGCATTTAAGAATGTGTATTTAGGCTATCATGAGCACAACTAAGGATATAGTCAATCAAATGTCAACCAAAAATTCCAGATGGGGTTTATCTAGGTCACATTGTTAGCACTTAAGGAATAAAGCCTCAATTATAGAAGTTTGTGGCTGTTAGTCGCTTGAATATTCCAGAAAACAAAATAGACGTTCAGGTGTTTTTAGAAATGGTAAAGCAATTTTTTCAAATTTAAATCAAGGATTTGCTCAGATGGATGAACCACTGTTTCATCTACTTAAAATAGTAAAATAGCCATCCAGTGGTCCTTGGAGTGTTTAGACGCATTCAGGAAACTAAGGTAAATGTTAATGAAGGCTCATGTCTTATTATACCCAAATTTTAATTTCCCCTTTTTTAATACTAGTAGAGGTTAGTTCTGGAGGGGGCAACCACGCGTATTTATTTGTGAATCCTAAATAAGAAAACAAGTAAAAAAATTTTCAATATGAAGCCTCAGCGGTTAGCCTAAGCTGCCATATCAGATGTGGAAATAAGGGGGCTTTTTTCCAATGCAGACCTGAGGACACAGTAGAGTGACAAATTGGGAGTGGGGAAATTGGTTGTTTGGGGCAGGAGGGCAAATAACTTCATGTTATCTTTAATGACAAGAAATGTTATTTGCATCAATTCAATGTACTGCTCATGCTGAAGCATGGCATAAATGAAAATTTGGGAATACAAGTAGTACTCTTGTGTCATTGGCATGTTTGGGTTAGGTGAGGTTAAACATTGACAGCTTTGCAACATCCTTTCATACATGGCCCATGGCATATGCTAATTCTTTGATGTCATCCTGGACTTCCTCCAGGAAGCTTGACAAGAAATTAGGACATGAAATTCTATTGATGAGTGTCTTCATGGACACATGGAGGGCTTAGAAGATGAGAACGTTAGTGGTGCTTTGGCCACCTCAATGGCGAGCTAATAGTGAGTCCAGTATGTAGGAAGGCCTGAGAAAGGGCAGAAACAGCATGAAGGAGTGGTTTTGGGAGTCTGAAAGAATTGTGACCAATCAAATTTAGGGCTCATGGGAAAGGTTCAACAGTACACCAATAACCCATTCAAGAGAATCGAGTGTGGTGGAAACAGATAAACATTGGCCAGTCACAGGATCTGATTGGCTGGATATGGGAATGAATGGCCCTCATACTCTGTCCAAGGGAATTTGACTAGAGCAGTTGCAACAATTGGCTCCTTAACATTAGAGAAGATCTTAACTGATTGGATGCTACAGGAGGAGCTGCAGTTGCAGTGGTTGAGGGAATGGAAGGGAGGATTTATCCCAACTTAAAAATTCTGCTAGAATGACGGTGGGGCCAACTTCAGAAGGAGGAGGGCTGAGACCAACGAGGCAGCAAGAGGAAGGAGCTGGCCCTTTGAGTGTCCATCTAAAACCATAAGGGGAAGATCAAGCAGGCAAATTTTTCCATGTGCCCAGATTGGGTAGTTGGGTGATGAGTGTATCATGGTGCGTGGGGATGGCAAGTTGAGTGTTACATTGAATGGGTGGATTGTTACAAAAGGCCAAGGCCCTGAAAGGTGGCTACCCATTAGGGATCGCAAACTGCAGAATATTATCACCATAGATGGCCAATACCTCCAGGAGCTCACAGCAGAATTGATTGGGGGAGAGGCAACTAGGCAAACCAGCAAACTCCACCACTAAAGTAGCGTCCACTGGCAACCAAGTGTGAGTAGTGGGGATGGGGTATTTTTAAAAGTGATGATTATCGCTGCAGTCATAGCTTTAGCTTTCCTTTTTGAGCCAAGGTCAAATTATCCCTTGAAGGTTCAGAAATTAATAAAATCGCTGAGTTGTAAAATGCCTGAGCCATCTCAATGATGGATGCACTCTCATAGGGGGATGAGATCCCCATACTTGACCTGAAGGCCAAAGTTCAAGTTGCTAAAGGGAGCATTAGGGAACTTTAAAGCTCCACTTGGGAAGGCTCAAGATGTTTTTCTATGTCCCTTGTGGAAGAAAATGACCATTTGGATTTAAGGGGCATTGATACCAGCCCAGGAGCTTTTGGCAACATCTGTAAGATGCCAGGAGGCAGTTCATCACTACCCTACATGGGGGAAGCAGGCATTAATTGCATTGACATTTGAATATAAAGGCAGTGGATTGGCAACAGTTGTTGTACTTAATATTTAATTAACTTCAATATATGGAGGAGCTTCTTAATTTGACCTGTATATTTTTATGTTTGATTTTGCATTACTCTGAAGCTACTGGACTAATTTAAATGAATTTCTTAATAAAAGAGGATAATCCAATGGTGGTCCCATTCCAATTTTGTAAGGATTTAACAAGTATATGACCAATAATTCAGTTTTTCTAGATATCTTTTTTTACTTTTCAGCCACTACTGACTCAGATACCTGTCTAAATTGCATATATACAAATCAGGACATGGCTGAAAATTATATAATGTTCATGGACATGGCTATTATAATATATAGTTTTTAATTTATATATTAAAAAACAAACTCAGAACTCTCCACGTGGAGGTGACTGCATTTTGAGTTTCACCTGGTTTCTACCCAATTTGCCCTGCCAATTGTGCGATCATGATAAGCTAAGTATAAATTTAACTGTAATTTCTATCTGGCAGACTTATCAATTTTTTACATTTCTTTAAGCGCTTTTGCATCACGAGGACTTTTCTAAATTTATTGCTGTCTATATCAGATATTGCTATTCCATCTAAAGTTTACTCTACTGAAGGCTACGTAAGCTTGGCCTTTGGCAAACAATTTTTTGTTATGGTCAATAAAAGCCTTATTCAATGTGACGCCTTACAATTTATGGATTGTTACCGCCCAACTTAGAGCTTTGGAGAGAATTCTGCGCTCAACGTCTCCATATACTTTTTTGCTTGGTATGTTGTAGTGGTGGGACAACTGCAAAGAGCCATTAGAATCTTTTACCATAGTTCTATTTTGTCAACATCAAACTTTTTTGACACTCCTTTCTGTAATCTTACAGCTTCTTATTGGCCTTTTTGCAGTGCTGGCTTTTTAAACTTCTTGACTATTCTAATTGCACCATTAACCAGTCCATAAAAAATTGTAATATCAGCACTAAGCATTACATGTAACCCTCTAACTAGATTTAATGTATGCAGAAGTCCTCTGCAATTATTCAAGTCCACTGGAGTTACTTAAACTCGATTTATTTAAAGTACGCCAACCAGGGGACAGACAGTACTGAACACAACACTCAAAATGACAAAACAAAACTACTAACCAGGTGGGAAGCAGAAACTGCTAACCCACCATGGCAGAGGGTGAAGAGGGGTCGGGGGTTGGTTTTCAGAAAGGCCCACCTTGATCATGGGATGTTGGTTACAAAACCAGATCAGAGCAGAGAGCCAGGGTGTTGGGGCATCCGCATAGTGGGGGTTGAGGTCAGCGTAGTAGGAGTTTTCCTCTTCTGCATCAAGATAATGACGGGAAAGTGTTTTAACAAAAGCTGCGAGGAGAACTTCAGCTTCTTTGCAGGCTTCAGGAATTTGGGTGAAAAGGGAGATACTGTGGCGGGTGATTTTGGCTGAGGGGTTGAATGAAGCAATTGTTGCGACATTCATAACAGCAATTTCAGCATCATCGAATAGATTTGAGATGTCACTGCAGGGAGATTCAGGGAAATCGGGGGGAAGAAGAGGGTGGGCAGGCCATGCTGGAGCTGAGCCACTGACTGGGCCACCGCGGTGCGTAGTTTCAAACAGTGAGGAGATGCCACCGCAGCCAAGGTGAGCTGGTGATCACTTTGAAAGGGGGCTGTATTGGGCAGAGGAACGAAATGGCGAGGGGTAGGGGTTTCATCAAAGTCAGGTAGGAAAAATTCCTCCTGACCATAATCGCCTTGGCAGAGAGGTTGACCTGTATGCTTACTAATGAGGACATTACCTGATTCGTCAGTTTCAGCCAATAGATCCCATGGATTTTGGTTTACTGTAATAGTGGCGTTCGAATTTGGGTGGGTGGGATTGGGCGAATGGGCAGCTGCTTGGGTGCCAATGATGGTCCAAGCATTGCCCTGATTGGCTGGAGTAGATTTAGGTGGGAGAGTGAGGCTGGAGGTTTTGGGGGGGCTGATTTTCCATGTGGGCCCACTAAACGGGATTGGAGGGTGGGAGGGGGCAGCAAAGCGCCCCATACTGAACCTCCAGAGGGGGTCTCAGAAGCCGCAGCAGCGGACTTGGCCTGAGGGCACGCTCTTTTTGCATGGTCAAGGCCAAAGCAGAGGGAACAAATCTGCCTACCATTATCAACTCGAGCCCAAAAGAAATGATCAGGCGCTGCAGCCACACTAGCGCGGGGTGGGATTTGTTGGGCTATGGTAGGGTGGTGTGGTATGATGGTGGCTGTTGCCCAAGGAGCGGCAAGGCGCTCCGCACCAGATGGAATGGCAAGGATGAGGTTGGGCTGAGTGCCATAAGCCATGAGCCCCGCGACCAACTGGTCATACAAAACCTGGGGTGGAAGGTGGGATGGGAGATTTGCAAAGGATACCACCAGCGTGGTGTCTGAAGGGAGGCGAGTACAGGTTGTGGGAATTGGGTTTTTTTTATAAATTAGAGGAGTTTGTGCTGCCGCTTTAGAATCCTCCTCAGATTGGAACCCAACGTCAAAGTAGCCCTTAAAAGGGCGGAAGTCTATAAAGCCAGCTGGCGCAAAGGCCTCAGTGGGTAGGTCAATAATTGCCTTATTGGCATATGAGAACAAACGCCCATAGTCCACTCTAAGGCAATAGCGAATGGCAGAGCGAGAGAGGGCGAGAGGATGGGGGCGAGAAGGGTGGACGCGCGCCAGGTGGAGCGCTAAGTCCTGTGGGGGGACAAAACGGTTGGAAGAAGTGGGCGGGCTGTTTGAGCCCATCCAAATGTGCTTGCCTGCAGGGCGGAAAACGCTAGGTGGGGGTGCACTGCTGCCCCACACTGGGGTGGCAGGCGGCGGAGCCAAGGACATCAAAGAATAGGTTTGGGCAGATGGCTGTGGATAAATAAAACTCTAAATTTAAAATTGCTCAAAAGTGACTTTGAGCGGTAAAAGAAAGTTTTTTTCACTGGAGTTACTTTGATTGGTAGTTTTCTTCATATGTCTCAGGCTTATGAGAATAATTGACCGCATTTATGACAAAAATGTGAAGCTTTGGCGACATTGTTGGTCATTTTCAAGTTTTATCCATTAACCAATTTAGTCATTGGATAGATATAACTGCTGCATCATCTGTGAACTCTCATGTTAATGTGATTCTTCTCCTCTCAAACCAACATTTTAATTGGGTGGTGGCTAATTTACCAAATCGCAGGTTATTTAACAAATCTATAGACTCAATCTCATTCTGCTTTCTCATAGAGTTAGTTTTTTAGAAAGAGAATTGGCGCCACATATGCATTTCTTCTGCACACCACGATGGTCTTCTACACCAACAGTTGCTTTTTACTTGAGAAAACTGCATAATATCAACAAATTAACTTGTCATTGTTTTAGGATTCTTGCAGTATCAGATGTATCATACGTAGATTCCCATATTAAACCAAGTATATCTCATATATTATCAGCCATTCTGATGTAAAGCCATTTCCTTCTCACTTGTTTGAGCTATTGGCCTGTCATCTTTCAGTACATAATGATCTTATTCTTTTCAAATGGTAGATAAGAACTGAGTAAGGTTTTGCCAAATATTTAGTGATTGTGACACCAGTCAAAGTAGCTACTTAAGTAAACTGTGGTTTTATAAAGTATCCAATATAGGTCTATAACAAAATTTAGCATGTTCAACCAACAATTATAAAGTAAAAATTTTGCACTGTCTGCTCCACCCATTATGAGTTGCAATAATTGAATATAATTAACTCTTATATCTTTTTCAATAGCTGCAGTAACTCCATTAGAAAGCTCTTTTTGGTGCACATTTAAACTTATGACACCATCTACATATACACCATCAGGTATTTTTCAGACAAATGATGTGCTAAGGAAAGAGTGGCTTTCATTGGGGGTACTTACACCCACAATAGGATTCAAAGTCCACAAGGCTTCTCTGTTCTGATGATACACATAAGAACCATGTGGGGATAAATGTGGAAAGTGTTTCTCTATAAACATCATTCCTTCCCCTAACACTAAGCTGAGCGCTGGTAGTAATCTTGACCACGCTTTGATTATGGTGGTTGAACTGCCTGTGTTGTTGAAAAGGAACTGTTCTTTCCATCTGAGATTTGTGTTTGAGTTATACTCCCAGCTCATTTTGGATACACGCTTGATAACTTGAGGTAACAATTGTTTTGTCAGGTTCAAACTCAACAGATTTGCTTCAATATCATCTGCTAAATTGTTGTTCCCATTTCTTCCATGATTGGGGTTGATTGGACTGAGTGATGAATCAATTCTCCCTCCTTGGTTTATATTTGATCCATACTCCCAATAATTGTAAACGTTCACTTGGTATGAGGGGTAACAATCATTTTGTCAGGTTTAATCCCAACAGTGTTTCACAGAGTAGTGACTTCTGAATTGACATTTTAGTTTTTTTTATAATCATGGCAAATTAAATTGAAAGGTTGATCTTTCCACTCATTTTGAAACTCTAGTTATTCTTCTGAGAAAGATCATCATGTGAAACTTGTAAGGGACAACTACCAAAGGTTTCTGCTCTGAGAGAGGCAATAGCTGAAATACCCAATGTGATGTCCACAATCATTGCTGATACAATTAGTGTGGGTACCCCATTGGTTTGGTTGTTCCTTTGGGACATCCAGAATAGTAGAAATTATAAAAATTTAAAAGTTATTTTAGCTATATTAAATGTTTATTAAGGATATGACAAAATAACCCATCATTTTACTATCAGAGAATCACTGGGATTTCATAACTGGAGGGAATTGAGGTGTGGGGAATGTTTAATTTTCTTACAACATAATGCGCAAATCTTCTCAAAAACGCCAGGATTTTTGCGTCATGACATTGCTTGCACATTGCAGGTGCAAAATTGTGGTTCCTGTTGCTAAATTTTTCACTTCCGTCAGTGTTCCAGCATGCCAGCATACCTTGTAATTTTCCCTTCAAACATTTTTATTCTCAGAGGATCTTTGCCTGATCAATTTCTGAGTGGCACTCCTGTCAGGACTTTGGTAAAAATCCGACCTATTTAGCTCATATTTTGGCTCAGAAAATTTAAAATTATTGTGATATAATTTTTTATTTTTTTTATTCAGGGAAGGCCAACCATGGTACGGACACTTCCAGTAAACCTCAACTACATAACATCAAGAAACCATAAGGGCACCCCAGAGGAGCTAAAGCTACCTCCTGTTTTCAGCAGGACCACCAGTGGAAGGAAGAGGGGGAGTGTCAGGTGAGGCATGAGCCAAAAGTGAACATGAATGAAGGAAAGGGTCTGATGAGAGGAATTAGATGGGGAACCAGGATAACACCAACTGGCAGAGGCGAGATGGCAGGTGGTCAAACAATCAAGCCTGGAAGTCATCTCTAAGGTGAGAGCGGAAGTGATGCACAGCTTCAAGGAGGGTGTGGGTAGTGCCAAAAAGTGTGTGAAAGACAATAGTGTGGATCATCCATAACGCTATTGCAACAATTAGGGAGCAGAGAAAGGGTAGATAGGGGAGGTCATGAAAAAGTTGAAGATGTTCTTAGACAGGCTAGAAGTCTGTACTTGCTCCTGGCAAAATAGGCGCATAACATCCTGCCAGATTGCCTGTGATAGCGGGCAATTTTTTAAGTGATAGATTAATGACCCATATTGACCACATACAATTCATGAAGACTGAGAGGCATTGGACCACTTAGCACCCTAGTACACCTTTCTCAGGCATCTCCACACATGGGCACAATTATGGGGTTTTAATAAAGGATGGTGTGAGTACCGCAAAACGTACTTTTGTGTCTCCAGAGAGTATGGGATGTCAAGCTTTTCAAAGTAGTCCACATGGGCAATGATTGGGGGACTTTGGGGTACCAGGTTTTTAAACGACTTTCACGGACTTCTTGCTTGAAGTGGGGAGTAGGGCGAATCCTCTATGCGGCGTGTCCACTGATGCTGATTCTCCACTCAGCGCTCCTCATAGAGAGAAAGGTTTTTTTTGAAGTGGGATGGCGTTACATGCAGGCCTGTGGCAGAGGGGTGAGGGGCCAGATAGTTAAGCAGAGAATGGGGGTGGTTAGGATTGGGAGGCTAAGGACGTGGGAAAAATGGTTTGGCCGCGCATGACCTGTGCTAGTATGAGAGTGTTAAGCTGATGAATGCAGCGATCCAGGTTTCAAGTATCTTGGTGGCATGGACTTGAAGTTGAGCATGCCCATACTACTACTATGGCGAGGGCAAAACATGACATCCAGGCGCACTGGTGGAGGGCGGACTAAATAAAGACATTCTTGTAGGAGAGAATACAAAGAGGTGAAGAACGAGGGGGAAAGGCGATGCCATGGGCCACAAACCAGACTTTTGACAGGAGCATAGATTCGGCAAGCACAACCTGTCCTGAGAGGGTAGTCTGGTGGGCTCTGAGGGAGGCAATGCGCTTTATGACATTGTTTAGGAAGTGGTGCTCCATTAGTGACAAGGTGAACCATCCCACTTCAGCCACACTCCCAAATGGCGCACCAGACCAGCAGTGGGCCTTGGCATGAAAGGGGGTTCAAGCGGAGCGGTATGGGGTGGTTGCGGCAAGAAAAACAGAGATAGCTGCCAAAGCAGTCTGACTAAGGGGTAATGATGACCAGAAGGCTTGGTACCAGCTGAGGAGAATGATTGCAGTTTTGGAGGCATTAAGGGCGGCGTTACTGACCCTAGAGTATCCTGGATAGTTGCCTCCAGCGCTCGTGCATCATGATTTTCAGACACCCCAACCCCAAAATCATTAGCAAATGCCAGAATCCTAACGAGTACTTGACCTTACACATGGACACCAGCAAGGCGGGCATTCACACTGCGTAAAAGTGGGTAAAGGCTGAAGTTGTATAAAAGTGGACTTAAAGGTTCCCCTTGGAGGAGACCCCTTTAAGGGTGAACCACATCAGTGAGGAAACCAGGCCATGCACAGCCTTTGTGGCAGACTCCGCGAGCAACATCTCAATATATAAACCAGTGGGGGAGTTTAAATTTATGGAGCAGGTTTTGAGGTAATCCCAGTTGATCCTATCATAAGCTTTTTGTTGGTCTAAGAACACAAGCGCCCCAGTAGCCATGGATTGGCAGACATTGGCTACGGTGTTTATAGTGTCCATTATTGACCTCCTGGGGATAAACTAAACTGCTCAAAGGATATTTTTCAGAGGCAACTTCCCCTAGGAGGTTGTACATAATTTTAGTACATAACTTAGTATCTGTATTAGTAAGTGATATGAGGCGCCAGATTGCCAAGTCCAGCTTATCCCCCTTCTTATACAGCGTTATCATTTAGTCCTTATGAACCCAGGATGGAGGCGCGTATCTAAAAGACATTTGTTCATTGAGGCAAGCATCAGCGAGGAGAAGTAATTAAAAAACTTATTTGTAGAATTCATATGTAATCCAATATGGACCTGGGCACTTCCTGTGCGGTGCACTGCAAACGGCATACCAGAGTTCATCACAAGTAATTAAATTATAAGCTCTAGATAGTGGGAAACAGTGTAAATATGTGCTCCATCAAAAAGCTCATCAATTGTGGCAGGGTTGACTGGTTTGGACTTATACAACTTGAGTAAAAGTTTTGAGCTTTGACTGCCACTTCAGCTAGAGAGTTTATTGACAGAGTTTTCCAGTCGCCTCACCTGTGTGTAGGCTAAGCTCTGCCATGTGTGAAAATCTTTTGGAAAAAATAGGTATAGCACATGTCACCTGCCATTATATTTTTTCGTTGTACTGAACACAAACGCAATGCCTGTGTTGCCTTACAAGTGCATTGATATGAGCACACACTTCTGCTCTCATACAACCCCAAGCTGGGCTGTACCCTGCAGCAGGGACATTAGACTCCAGGTGGTCCACTTCCACTTGCACGTGCTTAATAACCGCCAAGGCAGCTTGAGATCGTCACAATGAGATGTGGCGTTCCTGAAGGATGTTGTTTTCTTTGAATACTGACCAGGTAGAAAGTGGATCAGCACATAATGGTGTGGCAAACTCTGGTGCTGAGTTTTTGGTGTCCACCCATGCTGAAAACATGGGTAAGATGATTCTGGACGGGTGAAGTTTGCACCATTTCTGTGCCTGTGCTGCTGAGCTTGATAAGTAAGGATACTAATACAATCCTGTGGTTATAGAAATCAAATTTCGTCGTTTTAAAGGTGCAATCTGGGGTGAAAGTTCAATGGTACAAGAATGAGGTCAATGCGGGACATAGACCTCACCTGACTGTTGAGCACATGGGGGCGGGCATGTTGGGTAGCAACGGCGCATGCTTGGGAAGTGTATCAAAAAACCCTAAGGTGGCTTTTTAAGACGTGGATTTCAACGTGCCCTGTGGAGGCAGGCGTTGAAAGCCAGCGGTCAGTGTCAGGTTGGCCCAACAGTTCAGGTCGCCCACCACAAATGGATCAGGTGGAAGTGGATGGAAAGTTACCAACGAGAGAAAATCCTGGTGATCCCGCACACAAGACGGGACATAAATAATAATAACGTGCACTTCATTATCCCATGAAAAGGACATGAACAGCACATGACGATTGTGATACAAATTTTTAGACATAGATTTTTAAAACTATGGGTCACATGAATAAGCACTCCACAGTGTTGTGATTAAAAAGAAAGGGAGGGGAGGAACATGTTTGCCCTTGTGTCCTCAGCACCGTGAGGACAGTGAGATTCCTGAATTGCCAGGATGTCCACAGGTAAATTGTCTTTAAAAACTTAGTTATCTAGCCCAAGATGGCAAGGCCTTGAGTCCAACGAAGTTCAACGTCCTTATTGTAAAGGAGATCCCAATTGCACCTTAGGTGCATTGGGAAAGGCCCCTTTGACCTTCCTTCATCTATTTTTCAGCACACTTCTTTATGGCATCAAAATGTGTTCTGTGCCAACTAGTATGTGGTCTTAAGGTCGACCTTTACTTTAGGTGGTGAATCAATTTTGGGCTTTAATTTCTATCGATTTTTTGTATTGAGGTGCTCCTGTGGTGCACCACCAGAGGTGACAAAAATTTGGGGAGGATTGAGTTAAGAGAATCAGTTTTAATTGGTGCGCAGTAAACTTAAGCTTGGAAACCTGACTCAAACAGCTGTTCCATAGGTTGGGGGGTCCGATTTGTTTGGTGAACAAAGTTGTGAGCAACTTTGGCTGCAAATGACTCAATGTTAGCCTTGGTATGGGCATGAATAATAATGATTACTGCTAAAACCGCTGCCTCAAATGCTGTTCTATGGGCTTTTTGGCCTTTTTGCGCTCTTGTGGGTACACAGGTTTAACCTGAATATAACACCCCTGACACCCCACATGAAGGTGGCATTGTGTCAATGACAGATTTGTAATGGGAGGCAGCACTTCCCATTGCATTGGGGAGAATTTAATGTTGAGTAACGCCCTCTCTGGAAAGGCAGGTGTGTTTATGACCAAAAGCACAACAAAAGGTGCAGATAGGGGGTACGCTATCCACTGTAACATGGAACTGGTTTGAGTCCGCCCATCAATATTAATAACTGCAATGTTTGGAATTTGCATAAAGTCTTCCACAATGACTGTGGTTGGAATTATTACTGCAATTGCTTTTCCCATGCTAAGCTCCATCATAAGCGTGAAGTTCTGCATTAAAAAAGAGCAAAGTTTCTCAAAGTTTTTAAGCTTAACTAAAAGAGTGTGTTTCATAACTTCACGTTTCATCGTTGTGGGGAGAAAATCAAATGCAACAAAAATTTGGTTAGATTTGGTCCAACGTATGTGCTTTGTTTTAACCACCCATTGACCATCCAGGAGATCAAAACAGCACGCACACCTGTGCAGTGGCGTCCGCTGCTTGCACAGTTTCAAACCTGAGGTCCAACCATCCTTGGGTCATTTTAATGCGGTGCAACATATACAGTGGCTTTGAAGTGTTTGTGCACATCACCACAGAACTTCTACCAAAGTGCCATTATTTTATTATCATGAAAAACTCGAATCCCATGCTCTACTGAAGACAGGGGATGAGAGTGTGGAATTTTGATGTACTAGTTGCATTTTACTTGCCAAGTTATAATATCTAGTGATATATTCACCGCTGTTTTCTTAATTTTGTCCTGGCAACTGGTGTCACTGGGGCATTTTTAACTTTGGATGGTGCGAAAACTGACCCTGTGCCCTTTAATACGCTTGCCCAACCTTTATCCAACATTGGGTGCAAACTCATCTCCTTGTGCATATTATCAAACATACCATTCAAATTGAATTGGTTGCAATTTGTGATTGCAACGAGAAAAAATTCCCAGTTATTGTGATATAGGCTTTGGGCGGAATTACATTTCACAGCAATATAATCCCTTTCTGATCCTTATTTTTTATAAAATTGAGATGAGGGACTCAGCAGAAACCCAACGCTCATGAAGGGTGTGCCTTAAATTCGCTATTTATCTAATTGTTGGGCTGAGGAATATTACCCCTTCTTAATAAAAAGGGGTGAATCATCTAATCCAATTCTATGGGTGGGTCCAGGACTCTTACAATATTCCTGAAATTTCATTTTCTGCTAAGCAGAAATTATATGAGTCATATATGTTTTGTTTGTCTACATGGATTGCAGTTTCATCATTGTTCAATCCGTTCGCAGCTTCACATACAATGTTGAATCCTATGGATTGGGCAAAAGCCTACTGGATAACCTGTTCTACGTGAGCAACCTCTTCTGTAGGTAAATTTTTGAGTAATGGCCTCAGATCATGTTGGCGTTTAAGGAAAAAGGACTCTGCAGACTTGTTATCCAGTAGAAGTTCATTTTCATTTTAAAATGGTTATGACACATAATTAAAATACAGTAAAAACCCTCTCTATCACTGTTCAACATATAATATCAAGTGCGCATCATGTCTGGCTTGTTTCTTATTTGTATTAATGTATGATCCCTTAAAAATATATACCCTGAACTTTCTTCCTTGATGTTTTCATTCAGTCTAACATATTCATCATCGTCTGCACACACATTAATTGACATTGGTTCATATCTGACAGCAAATTCAGCCAAGCTTATATCAGCAAGTTTATCTGGTCTCTCAAAGTAACGATTAGAAAAGCATTGAACATTGAAGCTTAATCATCTTTTTAATCGCTGAATTTGAAAGATTTAATCAGGCTTACAGCTACTTATAAGACAGTCTTGCATAAAGACATTTAAGTGGAAGTGACACTTTTTTAGCGCATTCAGGGGCACTGACTAACTGCAAAAATTGAATTGACATTGATTTCATACATTTTTGCCTTGTCTTTTAGCCTTTTGTATATCTTCTTTAATGACATTACTAGTGTCATTTGGCTCACACTTGCTGGCATACTCCACCATGTAATTTGCAATGGTTTTGATAGAACCACATGGTTAAACATCCATATTTCCTTCCAAAAGAATTATAAGATCCAGATTATATTTATTAACAAGAACTTTGCCCGCAGCCCTTTACAGGATGTAAAAACGTCCAATTTTTGAAAGGGTTTCATTTGGATCTAGACACACTGTTTGATCACTTACTGGTTTGGGAAATCTGAAATGACAGCTATAGTTTTTTTGGTCTTTGCAACAAGTAGCAATGTGTTTATGCATTTTTACACTTTCCACTATATATTGTAATAATGCATCATCATAATCCAATAAACAAAACACAACTTTTTTATAATCACTTCAATGCTCTACATTGTAGGCTAATCAGGAACTTTTTCACACCAGACCAACATGTGCAAATGAGGACTTCCTCTGTCTTGAATCTCTACCCTATACTAGAAACCTTTTATAGAACCACCCTAGCAGTCTGGGCTATTTTTTAGTATCAGATTAGTGCATTGACTCATACTATAAATTTCCGTGCAATGATTGTTAGGTTTTGTTGATCCAAGGACAGTCTTTTGGATAATGTCAAGTTTTTAGCTTCACTCAATTTGTGACCAGCAGTAATGATTAAAGATTCCAGCATATCAAACCAATCAAGGCATCTCAGGAGAAGATTAGAATCTATGTAGGAGCTCCCAGGCTCCTGACCATTGTAATTCATTTTAAACAACCTTATCTCTATATGATGCAGATCCTCTTATATCTCGCATAATTTGATGCATGTTATCTATCAAACCATGTGGTGTATGATCTCCTCGTTGCATTCTACATGAGATAGACACAATAGCTTTATCATGACAGTATTTAACAATAAGTAAAGCTTAGAAAAGATAGTCTTTCCAGTAATCATCTGTCACTGCCCATGATGCATGCTTGGAGATAATCTAAGGGGTTGTGGGAATTTCTTGCTGCTCTCTGAACCCATTTTTACCATCAGGAAAAATAAAATACCAAGTCTACACTTCCATGATTTATTCTCTTTCAACACTTAGAGGTGGTGCTTTTTTCTATTGTACATTGACAATCTCAATTGACCATTATCCAAAATAATATTATCAATAGTGATAACACTTTAGGCGTCAGGCATTCCATCATCCATCAAGCGAAGCATGTTGGTGATAAATACAGCTTGGATTTTTGCGCTTTCACAAATAAATTCTGATGCTCTAACATCTATAAGTTAATTTCCTTTTCAATTAAGGGAGGGTTTCCATCTTCCATAAGTGAGGTTCAGATGAAGTTTCATCTTCTTGTGATTGTATATCTGTAAAATTTGGTACTATCTGTAAGGATTCAGAGAATATATTCAAGTAAATAAGTTTTCAGTGTTAGTGCAAAAGGTTTGACATAAATTTTGTGAAATAATCAAATTTTAAACACATACAGCAAGAGACACTTCTCATTGATGATTTATAGCCTTTGGGGTCCTCTTAAATGTGAATAAAATAATTATATATAAGTAACATCGGCCTGGCTATTATGATATAGAGCAACAGATTTCAAGTTAGCTATAAGTATTTTACATGTTTATTTTGAAAAACATGGTCTGAGTATTTTCAAGTTTTAAAAACAGCATCAGCATCATTATTAATGAGATGGCCATTTAAAGAAAATTCATCACAAACTTGGATGTCAATATTATGGTTTTTATATGTCATATGAGCTTGGAGCTCTGTCACCTGCAAATTTCAGTATTCACTTCTGCTAGATTAGGAGTGACCCAGTTTACTATACATTCTTAGTATAACCTATTTCCCAAAATGAGTTCAAAGTTAATATCATTCGCACACCAATTATTCAGATTGAGTAGACAAAAGACAGTGAAAGCTATTGTTAATATTACTGTGCGTTGATTTTATTTGAACTGATATCAAATCTGATATTGGCTTGATGGAATACACCACACAAAATTGTCATGTTCTCTGACAAAACATGTACCTACACATTGTATCAGGTTCTACTCCTTGAACATCTTCATCTGGATTCCTAATTATAGGATCACCAACTATTTTTACTAGTTGATAAACATCAATATTAGTGGGGAAGAATTGAACCACATCATGGTACAGAGGATTATTATTTGTTAGCTACTGTAAGGCTACTTCTAATTTGCAAATGTCAACTTTCAGTTGTCTTACGCGCTGAAAATTTTCTAGACTATCCACCATTATAACAATTTCAGTTTGACTCAATTGTAGCGGAAGTTGCTCAGCCAATCCAACAGCATCTTGTGAAAAATAGAATAACTTGCCTTCTGAACCAACCTTGACTGAATTGATAATAGACTTTAATGATTTTTAATGAGGCACGTTACTGCTCATGAGTCTCTTCTCAATGTCTGATAAATTGGAAAATTTCTTCAGCCCAGATGATATTTCCATATTATTCCAGAAGGCTTAAGGTGAAAATTTCATTCTTAATATTAGTTTCACAACAAGAGCAGGCCACAACATGCCTCAAATTAAATAGATATGGATATCATTGATGAAAATTAAGTTATATTCCAATTTTACCGCTGTTGTGTTATAAAGTCTTTTTACATATTGTTCAGGGCAGATTACAAAAGATATTGATTGCTTTCTTAAGTAATAAGTTTTGAAGGACTGCATTTTATTGCTGATTGTTTTACGCATTCATTGTAAGTGACTAAATTTCTCATCAGCCATCTCATTCTTTGGGATGTCAATATTATGTTCATGCACATTAGATAGTCATTGTAAATGTTCTACAGCAATCTCATTTAAAAGATTTCTAATCAAAGAGAGGCAAGGTGCTCATTCATTGGCAGTCTCATTTGAAATGCATTTTAAGAATCAAGGAAAGACAATGTGACTACCATTCATTATTTCATTTGATAGTTGATAGTGTGCTTAATTAAATTGTGCTTTTTCTGATATGTCCCCTACATATAAATCTAATATTCATGTATTCTTGCATCCGTATGATTCACTCCACAAATTTCCTGGGAGAATATTTAGAGCAAATGTCTGCCATTTTCTTCTTCACTTACAAAGGTGCCCATATTCTCACTCTTGCATTTTACATAAATTTTTCTTCATATGCATGGAATTTTTTGCTGGCTGACCCATGTTTTTATGTCAATGAAATGAAACTCAGTAATTACAGCTAAAAAGTCTAAAAAATTTGGAAAAAAGAATGCCTTAAAAATGCACTAAAATGTTTGAAATATAATAAAATTGCACTGAAAAGTATGATACAATTTAAAAAACACTTTAAAAGTATTAACTAATTGAGAAAAAGTATAGATAATTAATATAGACCTTTTTGAAGTCAGTGCTTTATTTCAAACTGATTTATAGATTATTGCTCATGAATAAAAATTGGAGCTTTTATTGAATTGTGTCCAAGTGTAAATTGTAAGCAACTAAATCCACACAGTGCTGAGTATCTTTATAGGTTCTTTTTGTCCATAAATTTTTTTATTCAGGAGACTACATGAGACGCAGATGTGAATTCTTCAATGAAAACTGAACTTGTTGGTCAATAGATTGCATCATTATTGATCTTTTAATTAAAAGTATTCTTAGGTCAAAGCTACAATAGATCTGCACTTTTTATTTATTCTTGTGTTGAGTTACATCTGAGCCTTCACCAAGTGAAAATTTATAGTGCTTTTATGTGGTATTGTTTATCTTACATGTTCCATAAAATACAACTAGTGCTTAACATTATATATTTACTTTCTTATGCTATTTATGTGTGCGTTTGTACACTATGATATGTAGTGATTGTGTTCCTATCTCTTTCTACTTTGTGGGTTAGACGTATAAAGATCAGACCTCAGTTCAATGCAGTCTCTTAGAGTAGTGGTTGCTAATATCTCTGTTTTTTGTTCAGTATTGTTTGTTGCTTTTAATTGCTTTAAATGTGGTGTTTTGTATATATTTTTATTCCATGAATCTTATCTCTTATATGTGCATGAGTTTGTATGTGGGTGAGTGTGTGATAGTGTGTGGGGAATGATTGAAATGGTCTGTACTGGGATGTATAATAACAGCCATCTTGAATGTGTTCCATAGATTTGATATGATAAATAATTTATTACTGACAACTTCCTGCAACTTAGCTAATAAATGATTCTATTTGAGGCCTGTAAGGGTAATATAAAATTATACTAACCTCATCAACAAACTTTCATAATTTATGTAATTTGATAATGGTCATGCCCATCACGTTTATTGTGTATAATCAACTTCAATTAACGCACTAAAAAGTATATATAATCATTCATAATATATACCTGGCACTATGTGTTCTTAGTTGCTTAAAGTTTACACTTGGAACAAAATGCAATTTAAGCTCTAATTTGTATTTATGAGCAAATATCTTTAAGTCAGTTTTGAAATATAATGCTGGCTTTAAAAGGACTTAATTATTATTCATACTTTATATCAATTATTTCATACTTTTAAATACATTTTCTATTGATTTTCTCATAGCTTATAATGTAATTATAATGGTTCTTTCATAATTTTTAGTGCATTTTTCAAAGTCAAACCTTTTTTCATTAAAGATATATATATTAAAATTTGATCCACAAAGAGATAGAAGCTTTTGAATGCCCCTTTATTGAAATTGGATACATTTTCAGGCTTATTGGGGCTATGATATCACAATGAGATGAATATGGGGAGAAGCACCCTGTATTTTTTTGTAGCTATGCTATTAATAAATATGAGAGAAGTTTCCCAGTAACTGAGCATGATGTCTGTCAGGATGCGGGGAATCCAATACTAACCACTTCTTAGTTGATTCAGGGCCCCAAAGCACCCGGTGGGTTAGTAGACCCTAAGGGCAGAAAACCTACAATTGGATTAAATGTAATATATGAGAATCAAAATTTATTGGTAAAGCCTTGAAGTGTTTATAGTGCTATAAGGCTAAAAGTGAGTTGAGATAGAGGGTTCAGAATAGGTGGAAGGTAGATAAGATACTAAGCAATAAGTAGCAATAGAGTGCCTAGCTTAGTGTAACTCTTAGCTTATTTTGATGATAATATATAATGAATCATAATTTGGATAAAAATATTGGTTTAATTATTTTTAGATATTTTGCCAGCAAATGCAGAACTAAATTCTATCAGTATCATTCCCTGATAGATTTGAATCAATAAATATTTAAATACTTATAAAAATTATCAGTGATTATTCCAATACTTCAGATATTCAACTTAAGTTATACCTTATACTAATTTTCATAAAAATTACTTTATTCTTTGGCCCTTAAATTTAACAAAATTTCCTTAACCAATGTTATCACTTTTCTATAATTATATTGTTCCTTGTCTGTAACATAAACATTAAGCAAATTTAAATTAAATATATAACCCTTAATTCTTGGACGCATATACGATCTTTAGTTTTACAACACCCTCATTTTTTTACATATATGTTTTTTTAGATTTACATAAACACCCATTTTTGGATGCATATATGCGTAAAATCATTGAAAGGGTTAATGATGAGCTCAACTCTGCATTACTTAGTTTTTATATACTAAAGAGTCAGACCCCTAGTAAGAGGTTTCAACCATAAAAAACCAAATCCCAAAAATGCTTGTAAGACATTTTTACATAGAAAAAACCTTGAGCTTACCTCCATGGGACCAAAGTTTAAGTTGTCACTAATCATACATTATTATAATAGCTTTATAATTTAAATAATACATAGTTTAACTGGCCTGGTGGGCAGAAAAACTTCAACCTTACAATTATAAAGTGATACATCACTCTGGATCGCCTTATAAAAAAATTTAAATGAGCTCTCTAGATTTCCAATAAAAATAACTTTGTCATTATATTTAGACAAATTAGTTAAGAAGTCTCACAGGTACGCTGATGAGAATTTTATTATTCAACAAACAATAGGATGTTTTTAGATAGATGGAAAATAGATATTTTGTACTTTACAATATAGGGGTTTAGTAGAAATTTTTTTTATCACACACCATCAGAGAGCTTTTAGATTGTCATTAAAGCACAAAAAGCTATTAATCATTGAATACTAAATAAGGTGCTGAAACAATAATAACATGTCTACCATTAAGGAATCAATACAATTCTTTAGACAGGATATTTTGATGAAATGCCATGAATATCAGTCCCAACAGCCATTTTAAGTGTTCTAACACATATCAGCTAGTAAAACCTAATTAGACAAGTATACTGCATTGTTTGAAGTCATTTAGCCCTTTTCAGTTAGTATCTTTAACCATAGATACACCATTGAAGCCACTGATCACCTAAACAAGTGAGCAAGACCAAAACTACTTGCGCATCAGGTTAGTTACTGCATTTAAATTCACTATGGAGCAGAATTTACACTGACATGGATACCTGAAAGTCATTATAATGGACAACGCTGCCAACTTCACCTCCAGGATAATCCCCAAACTTATTATGCTCATGTAATTTGAGTTCTTGCTGCCCCTTACCACCTTGAGACCAATGAAATGGTCAAAGGATTAATGGAGCTCTATAGTAAATTTTTCTTGACAAGTTCATTGTTGAAATTAATAGGGGCATTAAATTTCAAGCGCGCGGGTTATACACACACAAAAACAAGATACTGTTTGAGGATAGTGACCTTGATTGAAAACTAACAAAAGAAACCTTATATATAGCAATAGGATATTTAAATGAGTGAGCACACTGTAGTATTGATTACTGCTTTGGCTCATGGGCTAACTTAGGTAATCTTTCATATAGGCTCTTATAGCTTTTCAAGGAAAAATCCCCCTACTGATGGCAGTCTTATCAGTTATGCTCCTTCTACCAGAGTTCTCATTATGCTTTTTATAGTTGCAAGCAGAACTTAAGAATGGTAGATTAAAATCATTATATATAAAAATTGGGCCAGGAATGAAAATAACTAGGGCTTAGGAATTTCCATAAAAAAGTGCAATATGCTAGTTGTAATTGAATTACCAGTGGATAACCATAATAAATATAAGGGACCCAATTTCCAATGTTTTAAAGCTGATTAAGGGCAAATTAGCATATTAAGCTAAAATTAAAATAGGAGGCAATATGACAACCAAGGCCAGGGCGTTGGTGGTTCATCATTTAAGGTAACAAGAAATGAGCTTTGTGGATTAGGAATTCAATTAATAGTAAGTTGATATGGTAGGCAACTACTTATAAACAAAGGGCACACAGGTAAAAATTATTACTAAGAAACAAATAAATTTCTCTAAGTTTTTAGTAAAGTATGAAATGATTATAAGATATAATATATCCACATGGTCAGTCAGACCAGTTAAAACAATCGTGGGAAAATGTATTTGTGATAAGCCCTTTATGTAAGCACCACTGTATTCACTTATAATATTACCATCAAAGTGCTACCATATTTTCCCTTTTCAACTCCTTTAGGGATGACAACCTGCCTTACCTCCCTTAATGCACTATATCATGGATAATGAAGATGAGATCTGATCTAAAGAGTCCTTTTTTTAGTTATAGATGGTCCCAACCCAATCTAAAGAGTCCTTTGACTAACTGATTAAGGCACTGATTAAGGTCCAGAAATAAGCTTTTAGACAATCCTTGACATGTAAAATTAACTAAAAGTCAGGGAAGACCAGCATCTAAAAATTCTTCATTTGTTTAGGTAAGGCGATATAATGGCTTACTGTAATAATAATGCTTCTAAAACTATAAGCTGGTGGTGCTATGGAAAAGACCTTATATAATTTAAGAATGATCAGCCCTAAATGTCTTTACCAATAAAGGTATGACTGATGAAAAGAATTGGTATTAGATTCATGCAAAATATTGAAAACCCATTATAGCAGTCTTCCATTAGCACCAGAAAGATATTTGTAGAGTGAGTTAAGTCAAAGAGGGGATATGTCATAATATGTGTTGACTTGACTTTCGTTTTCTAATCTTCAATCCCATTTGCTTTGATAATCAGACTGTAGATTATACAAAAACATACATACAATTTGAAAACACAATACAGCAATAATCCTCCTTTCAAAATTCTCACCTATTACAGAATCATCATGTCATGTTCATCATTCCTTTTATTAGTTCCTTTCCAAAATGAAGGATCATGATATCTATATTATTAATCGTACACACTGGCCATTTCCCTTATAAAATCAAGACAATTATTAAAAGCTTGGTAATTGATTATAAAAATTTTCTGATATTACCTTAGATAAAACATTTTTACCTGAACTAAATTTATTCGTTTTGGAAGTTGTCTCTAACGTATCCATTTCTATACTCAAAACTGATGTAGATCACCACATAGTTTATTTATTCAGTGCCTGAGAATTATGGAATTTTGTCTAAAGATGAAGGCTCAGTGGTCAAAGAAGGCTTCAAAGCCCCAGAAAATGACTCACCCTTTGCTGTATTGTGCATGTACCACTCAATACACCAAGATATTGATAATAAGATTTATACATACTGCCAGGATATGTGGAAGTTTTCTGAGGTTTTTAGTATCTCTTTGATAACCTTAACCTTTTATAATTACTAAACCTGTTGTGATAGCATGTCAAGGTCAACCTGTCTAGAGCATGTTCAATTTAATTTTAATATCATATAAACCTGCTATATCAATGATAGTCATTGATAGCAATAATATAGATATAAATGTTATCCTTTTTCTTTAAGGTATCTATTTAGCTGGTTAAAATTTTAAATAATAACTAAGTTTAAAAACGGTATTTTACTGAAAGCAATCATTTAACCTAATCTTATTTTTATAGTGATTAAAAAAGGAATAGCATAGCTTTATTTGACTATTTGAGCAAAGTAATATGAATTAGAAACATATAAAAAAGGAAGTGGTTTAAAGATGAATATGCAATCACTGACTAGTATATAATGTGACCAGATGCTCAGATAACAAAACAGATATAATAATTATTACTAGTATTTATAAAAGCCATGTAAATATTTGTTAAAAGAGGCTAATTGTAGATATGAATGCCTTGGAGATGCCAAGCACAGTGTTTCTATTGCTACTACAAAATTGTTATAAGATTTGAAGCAGGGTAGTAAACTGTCAGTTTAAAGGGGAGTTGGAGACACATATGCAGCAAAAATTAGGTTTCAAAAACCCCAGTTCAAGAGACTTAAATCAAAAGATCATATTTTATGCAGTTGGTTGATTAGAGTAAAATGAAAGTAGAAAATTTTAGTACATATTTAAAGAAAGTAGCATAATATACTAAACAAAGTAGAGTTAATGAATTATTAAGTGGAAAGAAAAATCTGTTATTATATCCTTGCTAGGCTATGGTTGAACATTATTTAAGTAGCAGGAAGTTATCTTAATTGTTGTAGCTCTATATCTGAGCCAAAAAGAAGGTATATTTATTAAATTTTGGCCATCTTTATGAAGTTTATAATTTTTACTATAGTTAGATGGTAGTTCAAGGAGGGCGATAATTTTCAGCTCTTTATTACTAAATTGGGCAAACTCAAGAATTAGATATTATGAAGTTTTTATTAGTGAAATCTCTATTTTTTATTAACCAAATTAGGTTTCAGAAATGTCAGAAAACCGAGAATAAAATTAATTAGAGATCTGAATATTAAGTTCAATAGAGCTTTAAGTTACATAAATAAAACCTTAAAAGATAAGGACATAGATAACAAGAGTCATATCTTTATCTTTAGAAATAAGGCTTATAAGATTGAGTGTTAGAATACATATGCCATGCAAGCAAAGCTGTTAAAACCTTTGAGCTGCAACTAGTGGGGATTAAAGCTAAACCTGCTTAAAACTATTTATATTTAAGTGGGGGTCTCCTTGTACTAATAAATATGTTAAGTGGACTCTAACACTAGCATATTGTGTAAGACAAGTATAGTAAGACTTATAATGATGGTTTTATGGCTCTTAATTATTTTAAAATAAGAGACTATACTTTTTTGTTGGGTAGAATTATAGTGTGTCAGTAGTGACATAAGACAGACATTACCTTTGGTATATGAGGACATACGCAGATATGTTATAGGCTTGCAAATGGTATCTTTTATATACATTAGGTCAGTACCTGTTCTAGTACTTAAAGTATTTCTAGAAATATAATGAATAATTTTCTAATAATCTATTAAATAAAACCAGTTACTACAATAAACTAAAGGAGAAAATAGTAGACACCTTTTATGCATTTGCAATATTCTTGTACTAAACTTCTTGAATTACAGATTATACACTCTTTTATAGTATACAAATATTCATTTTTTCTAGAGAGGAAAGCCTACCCACTTGTTGTAAAATCACTCAGTCAATATAACAAATAGTACCATATGAGATATTTTCTTATCTATGTATTATAAAATAAAATTCTTAAACTCTTTGAAGTTGAGGGTAACAAATAATAGTATTTCTTTTTATATCCTTTACTTTCTTTAATCTACTCATAATACATGGCATAGATTTTGCTTCAAAGAACACTTTTAATAAGCTTAAATTGTAAATCATATAAATAAATAAGATCAGTGGCAAGAATTGCTTTATCTGTGATATGATAGTAAAGTAACATCTAGATTATGTTTAATATTATGTATCTTTAAACATCACTTGTTAATTTTATATCTGCCGCATCTACTAAATGTCTCTAAAGTATGATTATCATTAGAAATGAAAGTTTACCTCAAAAAAGTGACTAGCATTGGTATGAGAAGTGCCCACATCCAGTTTGTTCAAAATGATACCATGCTCATGAAACAATTGTCCAATCAAATTTTAATACATTATAAAAAACTGAGAGTATATTATATAAAAAGCTTAAGTAATCAGAAATACAAACTGACAATAATAGCTAAGCATATCAGTTACCTTTATATCTAGATACAAGAAATTAAATATCTGGCAAAAGTTTAGCTTAACTCTCAAATAACATAACTATATTTTTATGGGGTAGGCTTATTTTATGAGCTTTGCACTACAAAAAATTTCAAATTTAAATTGTAAATAAAAAGATATAAGCAAAGCAGGTCAAAGCAAAATGAAATTTCCAAAACAGTTAGGGAGCGGCAAACCAAACACCTATCCAACCAGGGCAAAAGGAGAGGGAGGTTGGGAGGTGCCACCTCTTCAGCCTCAATATCACATAAATGTCTAGTAAGGTTGTAGTACAAGAGTGTGAGGGTTATCCGCTGGGCAAGGTTCAATGTTTAAATTTAAATATATTCAAGGTAAACCAGACAGGGGATGGACATTACCAAAACAGAAACACCAAACAAGAAAACTGAAAAAACAAACCAAACTCCCTAAACAAGCAGTGAGACACATAAAATAATGATAAAACAACTGACCAGGTGGAAAAATAGCGAGCTACTTATCCCATCATGGCGGAAGGGGAAGGGGGATTGGGGGGCTTTTCCTTAGCATTGGAGTACTCCTCATAGGAAAGAGTGTGGGTTAAGGCGGAGAGCAATGGTGTGGGGTAATCAGTGACATGTGGGTTATGATTGCTGATGACCAGACTGGCAGGTAAAATACCTGCAGCAAAAATTGCACCTAGATACTGAGATAAGCTTTGTTCTGCATGAAGGCGGATGGAAGGAAGCTGAGATAACAAAGCGGCGGTGGCATGGGTGCCTTTTGGATTGTCCTGTGAAGCGACAGCCATTTTCTAGATGGCAGTAGTAGTTTGTTTGTAGAGGCTAAGGATGTCACGTTTGCCCTGTGGGGACAGGGTTGTGGAAATAAGGGGAGAAGGGATACCCTTGGCTAGTATCGCCACTGATGTGGCAGCACACATGTGGATGTCAGCATTATCTGGGTGATCAATTGCTGCTTCAGCAAACTGGTGGGGAGAGAAGAATATATAGGCGTCCAGCTGGGGATCATAAAATGCTGAGGGGTCTGAATGGGGTGCTGTACCCATATAAATTCTTTGATTTGGACATTCATTTCTTCAATAACAAATCCCACCTCATTGGTTTCAACCAATGAGGACCACGGGTTCAAGTCATATACGAAATTGATGTTGATAAATTGATGGGCTTTGTCTGTCAATTGAAGAATAGAGTCAGACCAAACTGTTGTCCAAGCTGTCTCCTTATTGGTTGAAGCACAGGTGGCACAGGACTGAGGAGGAGGCTGATTGGAAGCTGCAGGCACCACAGTAGCAGCAAGCTTTGGGGGAGGGGGGGAAGAATTTTACCCCATACTGGAAAGGCAGTAGGGTGTGTGGCTGATTGGGGGCCAGATAGAGACAACACCAGTATGGTGGAAGCATTGAGAGAGGGACACTTATGCTTTGAGCTGTCCGACTCAAAGCAGGATGGGCGAATGGCCCACCTGCCCTTGACGTGGGCCCATGATGGGTGGTCAGGGGAAGAGGGAACGATGATGTAAGGGGAATTTACAAAGCAAATATGTTGATATTTGGGCTAATCGTGGTGAATGCCCAAGGCCCAGCAAGGTGAGCGGCCACATTGGGGACCATAAAATGAAGGATGGGGTTGGATCTGTACGTGGCCAAACCTTCCATCAACTCCTGATGAAGCACCGTGGGGGACGGTGCATGGGCAACCCCACAAATTGAACCACCATAGTGTTGTCTGTGGGGAGCCAGGTGCACGTTGTTGGTATAGAGGTGCCCTGGAAAACCAGGGCATGGTGGCCGCAGTGGTGGCATCAGCTTCACAAGTGAAGCCTAGATCAAACTACCCCTTATAGAGGCAGAAATCTATGAAACTGGCTGGAAGCATCACCACCTGGGCCAGGTTAATAATTGCTTTCTCAGCATATGGGAACAATCTCCCATTATTGACCTAAAGGCCAAAATGCAGCTGGGAGCAGGGGAGAAAAAGTGAGTTGTAAGGCACTGCTTGGGTACATGCAAGGTGGATAGCGAGATCCTTGGGCAGAATGAACTGATCCAATAATTTGATGGGTCTGGATGAACCAGTCTGGGAACGTTTTACCACTAAATGTAAAACGCTGGGTGGGGTTTCACCGCTACCCCCACATGGGAGCAGCTGGCAGAGAATCCAAGGTCATCAGGAAGCGAATGGGGAAGGTAGTCATAGGCTAGAAGACTTAATTTACTATTTTACTTTATTTTGAAAGTTGCTCAAAAGTTACTCCAAGTGGAAAGAAAAGTTTTTGGAAAGGTTCAATGTTGGTGAAGGAAGAATTGAATGGTATAAGGGTAGCCATGAAACTGGCCTTGAAATATTCAGTGAGGTTTTGTTTGTCCTAGAGACAGGTGCTGAGGAGCAAAACAAAGACTACAATAGTGGAGTGGGAGGGTTTAGTTTTGGGTTATTTTGCTGCCACAGCAACACCTCAGACAGCCTTATTAACTTCCTAGTGGAGATTGTAGAATTCACACTTAGTGACATGGGAAAATTGGAAGGTAAATTGTGGACTAGTGAACCTCCAGCATTACAACAGGAAATATGAGAGTCTTGTGGAGGGGGTGACATTCTAGTGAGAAAATCACTGTCACAGTGAGCTGATAGTTGCTTTGGTACAGTTTGACTTTGGTTTGTGTTGTCTATATAGTAAGGAAAAATTGGGCATTAAAAAGGGTAGTTTAAACTATAAACATAATAATATTGCTAATATAAAACAATATCTTATCTTAGCTATAATGAGGATAGTAAATTTCAACCTGTTATACCTTTTTTGGTTAAAACCCACTAGCACTAAAAAAGTAGCTAGTTTATGCTAATCATTTTTAAGTTTAGTAACATTCACATTTTGCTATAATTAGCTTATTCCTTTTCTCTTTTGATACAAATAGCAAAGCGCAGATCTTAGACTAACTATCTATAGTTATAACAAGAATGAAAGATAGCCTTATAATAATTAAAGATATAATAATATAGACTATTGATACTATGAAAGCTTATGATATACCAATTGATTGATTAATTAAGATTTGGTATATCAGACAAAAATTGATAGTATATAATTAGTTTATCAATTATTTTCAACTTAAATAATAAAGGTAAAAATCCAACTTAAGTAAACGAAGTTACTTTTCAGTTCTACTTGTGGGAAAATTCAGTAGGTGGACTAAAGTCACTTCTATATCCTTCACCTTGAAATTCTGTTTATGATTGTAGTCTCAAATTTTAAAAAATTAATTGAGGTGGGTCAACCTTGGGACAAATATACCGCACAAAATAATCATTAAATTTTATATTTATACAATTTTGCATGAGTTCAGTTTGTAGCCTAAATACAAATTAATTTATTGATGTTTAAATACTCGAGTGATAATAATGTGTACCAATTTAAAAGTCAATTTAATAATTGCAGTTGGCTCAGGTTGTATAAATTGCATTAACTGGTGATAATTGTGAGCATTAATTATTTACAATACAAACTTATGATTAATCAAATTCTAAAGCATCTTTTTTATTTAACCGAGGCAAGCCGACCAGGGGACAGGCATTACCGAAAGAAAGAAATGAAAGAAACGACATGAAACCTGAACAGGGTCAACTCCGTCGAAGAAAGTTTTTCCACCTCCGGATCGGGACTCAAATTTTTTTGGTTAAGTCATGGGTAAGGTTTTCGTGTTATTAGATCTACTAACCGCCAATAGCTTCCTTTGGCTGGCACCCCGATCGATGTGCGAAGGGCGGGAATCGAACCCGCAACCTTCAGGTTGGTGGCCGTACGCCCTTACCGACTCGCCTTCCACCCCGCAATTCTAAAGCATCTTTTTTTAGTACTAGATGGTCCCAATTCTAAAGCATCTTCTGAAACCAAGTCTAGATTACAAAATATTTTTTAGTAGACTGAAAATTAATAATTAGTTATATTTTCTTAAGAATATTATGTTGTATACTAGTTATTTTAATTAATTATAAGAGTAGTATCCTGCAAGTATCAGTTGCATAAATGTTCTAGTGTTAGTAGGTCTAGGTTCAGAAGTCTGTTAGCAGGGTGTGGTATATAAACCTCAATTGGAACTGGTGAAGTACACATCGTTGTCTCAACTAAGTCTACTTGCTCTAACTATTACCTTTGTCACAGGAGTATTGAGAAAGCTTGGATTTCTATATTACCTGGCCAATACTACTGGGATCATCATGAACATACCCTGACTTAAAATTGTAGAGGTTGTTTTGACTCAGAGCTTGAACCCAAAATGAATATATATTACTTTGAGATCCCTCCATCAAGTATGTTTTGACAATATTATCAATTTATCCTAACTGGTTCAGCAGATCATTTTAGTCAAGCTCAGGATAGAAGGCAAGTTTAACTTTAAACCTTAGCATCAGAATTTTGATACTTTATGTGGATATCTGAATTAATTAATATTAATTATTTTCTATTTTTTATAATCTTTTTAAAATAGTATCCCTATTATGCTTCAATCCAACTTCCCCTTTCCATCTGGTATATATAACAAACAATTTAAATTTGAGTTTAAGGAAAAACCAAATGAAGCTGGGTGTAAGTCTGGGGGGAGTGTCCCCTTTGCCTAGACTGGGCAGTGTTCTTTTTTCATATGAAAAAGGGTCCAAAAAGAGAAATAGTACCTCTTATCTCACAGGGCAATATCACCCAAGTGGTAGACAAGCGATGGGTAGCCGCCATCTTCTTGAAAAGCCCATCACCTGTTCATGAAAAAACATCTGCCAAATTGGTATGATGAATTGAGGAAATATGCACTGAAATAATTGGAAACTGCCACCTCCACAGTCTAAAAGGATCTTATGAAGTTGATGGCACTGAGCCCTCAATATCAAGGTCCAGAAGTCTTAAACCCTTGGCAACAAAGCCTGATGGCTCACACATTCAGTAAATGAGAAAACAAGTGTCAAATTCTTGGACAAACTCATCAAGGGCATAGTGCTATTGGGAACTGTTGTTGTCAGTTTAAATACCTGCTCCAAAACCTTTGGGGACAAAGCCCAATGGGCGTGTAACTCTATATACAAATATTTCCAGTGATGAATCCTTGGTTTAACTCACCAATGGCATTAGGCCATTGAAAAATGTTGTTACCAATTTAGAACTTTTTTAAAAAACATTGAGGACAAAGCCTGATGGGCATCTACCTCCATAGTCATTTGTTACCGCCAGCCTGGAACCCTCCCCCAAAAATTAGGATCATCATTTGTTGCATCTCACTTGAATTAACGGATGCTAAAGTGACTGGAGCAGGTGGGTTGGGTATCTCAAACCTGTTTTGACCAGTTGGGACCACCACTATGTGGGGTGGACTTGGTAAGTTCCCATCACCCATCATGCAAGACACCATCACACTAATTGTTGGAAATGCAGTGAAACCACAATCCAGGCATCTGAGGTCAAACTGACAGCAACTTGGCCCATTGCCAACAATTTCAAAGTTGGTTCAAATTAATTTCGTTTTCTTCCCTCAAATCAAAGTTTGCTGGGTTAGGCAAATTCTTGAGAGCCCTGATCCAAGTGTTACTAAGCAATTGCCCAAATTAATTGTATATTTAAACAGTCATAACACAATGAGAAAATTAATGGTTGATTTTCTAAATTTTAAATCTAATAGAATCCCGTTTCCCAAAATCCTTATTTCTTATAACAATTTTTAAAAAACTATCCCAATACCAATCTTATCAGCTCTCAAACCCGTGGGCCCAGGGGCCATGATAGCCCAATTCATAGCTGGGTTTTTATTTACATTCATGACCCATGGCCGCTCTTTGGCAAAATCTTTTCACAATATACTAAATTTCATTCATGAAGCAGTGCCTCTGGCATTTGGACTTGCCATTTGGTTCTTTTAGCACTCAGACTGGCAGGTCAGTCTAAATTTACTTTGCTGCGACCATAAAAATGGGGGTTATAATATTATTAATCCCATTATGCTTTAATACACCTTCCCCTTTCCATCTGGTATATAGAGAAACAAAATAACTTTTTAGAACTAGTGGTGCCCAACCCAAAGGAGGAGCTGCCATGCATCTTTATTTGCAAATAAGCCAAACAAAGGGATTATTAGAAATAAAAAATTCCTATTATGGAACCTCAGCTAACAGCCTAGATAGCCATAACAGAAGGTGAGGATGCTTTAGGGAAACTTTTGTCTGGCACCCGCTTTAACTGGAGGACCATAGCAGACAGCATTGGGGTGGGAGCATCAATGACATGGGGCATAAGGAGGTATAGTTTTGGGTTTTCTTCATTTATGAGGCCAGCGGTGTCCACGCCTCAACATATTGAGAAAGTTGATGCTCAGTGAAAGTGATGAGAGCTGGCACACAAGTGAAAGACTTGATGCGCTGGCAGGTTTCAGGATAATCAGGGTTAAAAAGAGAAGTTTTGCCACATCAATGCAAGTGCAGCTTGCACTAAAAACAAGCTCCTCAATTTCATTTACGCATCTTCCTCAAAATCATGGGGAAAATTGGAGATAGGACAAACAATTTAAGTTTGAGTTTAAAAAAACCATCAAAGAATCTGGGGATTATGTTATTTGGTAAAAGATGGTAAGAAATTGGTAAAGTTTATAATATCAATTAAAACCATCATTTATAATTTACTTATCCTTTCAAATTGAGTTTGCAATGCTTTACTATCTTTTTACTACAAAACAAGGTTGGACTTTATGATTTTCGAATTTTTTATATAAAATTTTCTAGGTGCATATTTGTTTTTAGTTGATCTACATAAAATGGGTTTTGTGTTCACTTTTGATCTTGACATGATTTTAAATGATTTTTAACTATGTTCAATAAAATATCTTTTATAGAAAAATAAATTTAAAAATGTTCTTAAATTATAGAATAGCCTTCAATTCATCAAGTAAATATTAATGAGGTAAACGGAGAATAATACAAGGCCTGCTTTTATTTTTCTGTTTATATTACAACTATACATTAAATGACAACTAACTACACAATTAATATAATATTTTATATTCCATACTTTTATTTTGAATTAAAAAAATTTCTTAAAATTAGATACTAACTAAAGTCAAATAATATTTTATCCTGTTTTTGTTAAAATGTGAAAGATAAATACATCCTAATATATCTTAACGTTAGACTCAGCTCCAAGTAATTATAAACAAACCAAATTTTATGTGTTATAGTTATTTTGGGATTTACTTTCCAATAATATCTTACTAAATGTTTTAAACAGGTTACAAATTAAACCAATTCCCAAAATAATTGTAAACAGTCAATTTAATTGAAACATTTAAATAATATGTTAGTTATTCCATTAGGCATATTTATCATCATTCTGATATAATTGTAAGTCTCAAAGCTACTAAACAATAAACAAAATTATAGTGTAATTATGATAAATTTAACTTAATATTATACCTATAGGTTTTTTATCTCAAAAAACTAAATGAGGCAGGTAACCTTGGGACAAATATACCATGCTGAGTTTTTTAGCCTGTGCTGGTTTCAAACCTGTATCAATCAAAACCTGACCAGAATGGAGCAGGAACCACCCCGCTATGCTACCACTCCTCTAGGATTTTTATCTTTGAGTTTTTGTGTGCTTGTTAGGGCATCCAGTGCAGGCAACTTTGTGGGATGAAACCTGGGGTACTGCCCCCGCCGCACTTGGGCTGCATGAATCCAAGCACCACAGATGTGGGAACAACCGTGTAGGTTTTTTATATTAGTTAATATTAATAAATAATACTAAAAGATTTTTAAGCTACTCCACAACATCTAATTTAGCAATAACATGCAGATAGATACTTAATAGATTAAGCTTAGAAAAACTTTTTATATTATATTTTATGATGCTTATTTTAATTTAACTTACATCATTTTTAATCTAAAATAGTATATAAAAATTTATTCCTGTATACAACATTCAAAGATATGTGAAAATCATATCTTCTTACCACCATGTTGTGCTTAATTTATGTAAACTACACATTGCTTGTATTCTTATATACCATATTTTACAAACAGAAATATGATGGAAGTATTATAGATACGTTTTTGAAAAGATAATCAGTGCTCTTTAGTTTTAGTCTTTGGTCACATGTTAATCTGAACTATGAGCATCAGTAAAAAGTAGAAAAAGGTCTTTCCTAAATAATATTGATTTACTAATTTTATTTATTTTATATATAGTCTCTATTTTGCTAGCTAAAAAACTTAAGATAGAAATTAGTCTTGAACATGATTTCTAAGTTATTCAAAATCTGACCAACACTTAAAAATTAGTTTCAAGTGGTTACTGAAGCTATCTTTATGTTAATTAATAGAGTATTCTCAGATGCAAGTTATCATTAACTTTTAAGGCTTCTGCCAGAAAGCTTAAAAATCAATCTAATAGGGAACACAAGTTTTTACAAAATTTAAATTAGTGTTTAATGCAGATTTAAAGCTATATTGTCAATCTTTTTAAATTTATTTTGTTTCATTTTAAGCTTTATTAAGTCAAAAATCACATCTTTGTAAATACTGGTGACAGATTTATAAAGTTTGTAGTAAGTGTAGACCATAATTTGTCTCTTTATAAAGATCTTAGACTTTTAGTAATCAAGGTGGGTTGACCTTGGGACAAGTATACCACACCATGATTTTTTTATAGCCAGTACAGGTTTCAAACATGTGTTGAACAAAACCTTTACTAGAGTGGAAGCAGGTATTATCCTGACAGGCTAACCACCCTTAGATCTTAGACTTTTAGTAAACCTAAAGTACTAGCTATATAAATTTTAGTCTGAAATCATGAGTCAAGAAACATATCTCTATTTGCTAAATCAATAGGCTTCTCCTATTATATAATAATTTCTAAGCCATTAATAATCTTATGAAGAATCTTTGTTTGTAACTATATTTAAATGATCTATCTGAAATTATTTACGTATATTTAGTATAATAAACATTTACTTTCAGATTCATGATTAGTATTAAAAGATATATATTAATTAAAAAAATCTAATGAATCAGAAACATCTTTATGTCTGGCGTTTCATTATCACCTTTGACCATTTATGGTACATTGTCAGGGATAACATGTCAAGAAAAGACCTAACTTCAACTGGGGATACCAAAATGTTTGTAAATGTCTCATTTTCTAATTAAGATAATAAAAAAGCAGCGCCAACAAATATCATCAATTGATGCCCAGCATGTGGGTGGACATCTGAGGTAAGCATAAAAACTAATTTTGAAAAAAAACTACTTTTATATCTGAAAATCAAAAAATAAGGGAATCATGCTTTTTAAAAGTATATATTTGTGTAAGTAATATTTATAACATAATAAAGATTAGAAAGCAAAGGAATAAGCATGGGCTAGCTATAGATATAATCTAAGCATTTTGATCCTAACTTGGTCCAAATTCTAAACATATTCTATTTTATTTTCCAAATTAATAGCATATAAACTCAGAATATCAAATTTAAATAAAATATTAGCAAGTAAAGTTAAATCCCAAAAACTGGGGAATTATAAGCACAAAGGTAAAAAACAATGTAATTGGGGCAAATGAGGTATAAAAATTCTTAGTTTATGTTACACAGCAAATTGCATTGTACCACTTGAAATCACCATGTATGACAAAGGAGAAGGGAATAGAATTTTAATCAAGGCTTTGGATTTGCACAAGCTCAAACTTAAAAATTTCCCTTTTGAAGAGACTTCCACATCATTATTAAAGATCTTTTGAGCCTAGAGAACCTTTTATGGAGGCACAGCACTGCGCTAAGTACAAACTTCAGCCAAAGAACCCATAACAAACACTAATCAGGATATGTCAAACTAAACCCAAGCCAAAATGGAACAATTAGGTATCTTGAAGATATGGTGAGGTCTAAACACTACAATACTCAAAAACCACAATGGATTAAGTTCTATAAGACACCTGTTACAGATGCACATGAGGTAAAGTTTAGAAAGGGTAGTAAGGAAAGCTTTGGTAAAAATCTGTAAGAAATGTATATCACAAAACAATAAGCATGATAGTTTTAATTTTATTATTATTTATTTGTCCTAAGTTGAAATAGCTGTTTTGTATATAGTCAAACACCCTGTTGACTCTCTTGCACATCAATAGTGTTTGAGGTACCCACCAAAATGGCAAATAACAGGGGAGGAAGGATAATGGAAAATTTTGAATTAATTGGCTTTCCCGCTGCACTGAAGGGAGGGATCAGAAAGCTATTGGCCAGATTATAAGAACTGCAACATTTAGATACAATGGAGTGGTAATGGAAATACAATGAGCATAAACGTTGTAGAAAGATTGATGATTAGGCATCAATTTTGCTGTCACAGAGAAGCATTATTATAAAGAGTATACTGTATGACGACAGTTACTCTGAAAGAAACCTTGAAAACATATTTTTTGCAACAGAAATTTATATTAAATAATGGAGAGCACATCATAGTCTATAAGTACTTAAAGTGGCTGGGGATCTTACAGATACTCTTTGCTTTCCTCTTAGTAGGCTTGTACTACTATCAAAAGCCAGATTTCTTTCAGGCGACGAAAGTTACATTTTGTTATGCTTAGCTCCATAAATTCCATTAATACCAGCTATCTGGTAACTTAACTGCCTTAGGTATATTAGCTCATCTGCATAAATATTCTAAAAGGCTTATAAGACTAAGGCCTGAGCCTTGAGGATTTAATCATAGTAAAGTAACCTAATGGTCCAATATTGTCATGGCTAGACGACATGGTAGTTAACATATTGCAAATACAAATCAGAGCGCGCAGAGGCCAAGAAGAACAAGTTGATGAACCTGCCTTACCTGAAGCACGCCCTGGACCTACGCTGGGCGAGGTCAAATATATGCTAAAGTTGGTTCAGGGGATGCGCGTGATGGGCATGGGGGCATTACAGCCTCAGCCATGCAGTGCATAAGTTGTAATTTGAATAAGGAAGGGCCATTAAGTTTAGTGGGGAAACGGGGCTTAAAAAGCGCGTTCAAATTTCCATACCGCAGATCTGGCACAATCTATTTGTAATCTTTCACCTGAGTTCAAGTGTACTCAAGCTACAGTATTACAAAGGATGTCAGTTTGCAGCAATTGGTTGGACTGGGCGCAGTGCATCACCCAATGGAAAATGACCCCCAACTCCTTATAATTATTGTTTGCGACCAACCTTCTTTGTTGGTCAATTGTTTTATTAAAAGAACCTTTTTTGTTTTATATTTTATGTGCCTTTATTTAGTGCTGTTTGCCGATCTCCATGAGGTCCAAAATAACAAAACGTGTGTCATCCTTGCATTGGGGCCTCTGTGCACCGTTCTTTTTGTGGTGCTTTGTTTACCTTCTTCTCAGCAGGGTGTTACCTGGTAGTATGATGGTACCTCTCCCACCACCTCTAATGAAACTGGAACGTTACAGTCATGCTTCTAACAAAGATGCTGACAAAACTTGAGATAAATAACAAAACCTTATATGAACATTTTCTGCCCCAACGTGATAGCAAAGTAGATAGTATAATCAAATTTATCTACATTACTAGGTTGCAGGACTGAAGTAAGTTGATGTAAATTAGTGATTCAAGTTTTAGTGTTGGCAGGGTGACATGGGATCTTTAGTGCTTAACATATTACCTTTTTATCTGGTGATGTCTGTTAATACTAATTTTATAATATTCTTGTCAGTACTTAGGCCCAACAAAAGTTAATCAATATTTTATTTTGTATATTAACATTGTCATATTGGACCAATCAATTATAACATCAGTATAATATCGTATATAAAAAATAAGTAAATATTTTTGTTTCACATGGTTGGTCAAACCAGAATGCAACATATCCCCCACTTGACCAACCATCATGGAACAACAATGAGTGAGAGGAGTAAACTAAATTATTGTGAAGCTGTGGCTATAAAGCCAGCGCTCTGCTGTTCTTCCTCATGAACTTAGAATGCACATGTTGCTAAGGCAACCATTATAGGATCCTTCAGAGTGTAGGCGTCAGTGACCTCTTATCAATGATATCAAAAGCCCTGTCAATTTTTGATATAGTATGGATGAAACCTCAACTTTAGAAATATAATAAATTTTTCAGCTAAATCATTCTTGACTTATATTATTTATTACTTTTTATTTTTTTGTATTTGGTAAGACTAAGGCCTAAAATTATAAATGATATAAAAGTTCAAAGCTCCAGAAAATTGTTATCAATATGCTGAAATTAGAGGAGTGGATAGCATAGCGGGGTGGTTCTTGCTCCCTCTGGGTCAGGTTTTGTTCAAAACAGGTTTGAAACCAGAACAGGATAAAAAACTTTGGTGAGATATTTGTCCCAAGGTCGCCCTGCCTTATTTACTAAATAATGCTGAAATTTAAACTGAACAGATTAAAGATGGTAAATGGTTCAAACTCTCAGTTCCCAAACTTATAGTCCGCTCATTAAACTTAGCTCTCTTAACATGGGAGGACAAATTAATTTGAGGTGGTTCTATTACAAAAAGATTGGACACCAGGCGACCATATGAAGGGAAAAAATATCTTCACTGAGGCAATCTTATTCTTATGCTACCCAATGTATCATCAATTAATCATTGGAACTGTTCATCACCCTGATTGCAGGAATTCTGTTGACACTCTTAAACATAACTTTATTTGTTGAACTAACTGTAGACTCAACAGAACCTTGACCATCCTCTTTCTTAGCGTTTTAAATGACCTAAGGTTCTCTCCTAAATGAGTGTCTTTTTCTTGATAAAGTACCAGACTGGTTACTGTATCTTCTTGATTCTTGAGATCTTAGGCTGGTTACTGACAATCTCTTCACTTATCCCCAAATAATTTTTATTATAAAACCAAGGTAAGACAACCAGAAGACGGACATTACCAAATTAAAAATTTAAATTAAAATAAAGTAACTAATTGATTCAAACAAAATGCCCAAATGAGTGATTGAATGAATCACACTGAACAAAACAACTAGGTGGGCAGCGGAAAACGCTTATCCCTCCATGGCGGAAGGGGAGGGGGGATCAGAGGGCTCATCTTCAGCAGCAGCTATCTCTTCCCAGAGTAGGGTGCATGTCAAGTCAGATAGCAAGGGCGTAGGGGCATCGGCGGTATGTGGTTTGATATCACTGATGTTTGGTACTTCAAGTAATTGCCAACCATAAAAATGGTAGTAATATATTTAACTAAAGCTTTTTCAGCTTTTCTGCGGGCGCGTGGTAGTTTAACAAATGTTGCTTTTTGGTTCAGGTAATATTAGCTTTTGGATTCCGTGCTACAGTTACCACGTTCTGGATAGCGTCAGTGACATTTTTGTGTAGTTGTTTTACATTAATTATACTTTTTAGAGTAGATTTTCAGTGATCAGTTGGTGGAATTCCTCCTGTAAGTGCTGCCACTAATTTAGGTAGCAGCTTTGTGGAGGGGACGGCAATATGGTGTGGCTGCTGCTTCTACTGCAAGCTGGTGGTCGCTGTGGAATGGTTTGGCGTTTGGCTTTGGGCATATAAATGAGGGGGAATTCTGCATCCCATTTTGCATTACAGAACCAGTCAACTTGCAGCGAAGGTTCTTCAATGATATTACCTGATTCATCAATTCCATCCAAAAACTCCCATGGAACCTGTAAAATTGAATTGGGAAATTGGCATATGGTTGAGGATTAGTTAATTTGTTGGATGTTGCATGGGATAGGACTGGGGTCCAATCCTTCACTTAATTGGAATATTCATGCATGGCACTGGGCAAGGTGGAGGCTGATTGGTGGCTGCAGGTGCAGCTGCAGCAACAGGCTTTGGGGGAGGGGAAGGTAGGATCATACCCCATGCTGTAATTGGCGCGGGGTGCGCAGCAGATTGGTGGCCTTCAGACAAACTATCAGCACTTTCAGAAGCTGCTAGATATGGACACCTGCGTCTTGAGTGGTCTAACTTGAAACAGGACGGACAAATTGTCCATCAGCCCTTGACATGGGCCCAGAAAGGATGGTCAGAGGCAGAGGGGATAGCAGAATGAGGGGGAATCGATGGGGCAATTTTGTTCATTTCAGGGGCTGATTGTGGCATATGCCTGAGGCCCAGAAAGGCGTGTAGCCCCATTTGGGACCACAAATTGCAAGATGGGTTGGAGCCATAGGCTGCCAAACCTTCCATCAGCTCCTGGTGGAGCACCTCAAGGGGAAGGTGGGTAGGCAAACCAGCAAACTGAACCACCAAGGTGGTGTCCACTGAGATACAGGTCTGTGTTGTTGGGAGAGGTGTATCCTGGAAGACCAGCGGCACCATTGCCACAGTGGTGGCATTGGTTTAACAAGTGAAGCTGAGATCAAAATATCCCTTATAGGGGAGAAAGTCAATAAAACAGGCTGATGTCATCACCTCCTGGGTTATTTCTTTAATGGATTGGTCATTGTATGGAAAATTTTCCCATATTTGACCCTAAGGCCAAAACGCATGTTACTCTGAGGGAGCACTAGGGGGCAGCGGGGCACTGTTTGGGATTGAGTGAGGTAGGCTTCAAGATCCTTGGGAGTAATGAATCATCCCAGGGGCTTGGTATGACTGGGTGAGTTAGTCTGAGCGCGTTTTCCTGTCAGATGGAAAATGGCGGGTAGAGTATCACCGCTGCCCCACACTGGGGCAGCCAGTGGGGAATCTGATGACTTCAGAGTGAAACTATGGTGGGTAATTAGGTTTTACTTTTTATCAACTATATAAATTACTCAGAAAGATACACTGTGTGGAAAGATTTATCCACAAATTAAGTGGAAAACAAAGATAAACTTAAGATTCCGTGATAAAAAATTCTTCATTAGAGTAAAATTAAAGTAGTTTTATGCTTCAATTGTATTTTCAAAATATAAATCTATGTATAATAGAAAATAATTGGGAGTTGAATTGACACTATTGTAGGGGCTTTATGAACCACTAGTGAGTTCCTTCTTGATTTCCAACTTGGTGGCAGCATCATCTTGCTCATTACTTCAATTTGTGAGCTCTGTCTCACAGTGGTCATCCATAAACTAGTATATTCAGCAGCTCCTTGCTCTATACCCGCTTCTGGGTCTGGGGTGGCAGTACTTTTTTTGGAAATTAATTTGTTGCTTAAATTAGTAATATTCTTAAATTCTTGTTATCTAAAGATGCCGCTATTTTAATGCACCTTGCTTCAGGGGTTCAATTAAATTTAAAAACTGGCTGACTTCCTTTCCATATAATATTATAATGGAAGGTTTAGTTGCTTCTTTCAGGGTAATTCAGCTTAGTCATATCACTGTCAGCAGACAATTGCAAATATTTTGGACCCAAAGGTCTAAAAAGGGGTCAGTTTCATAGTCTTTGGCAGAAGTATCATTGTCTTCATACTGTAAATTTCTTTAGCTGTGAGTATCAGATTATCATGCATTATACCATCATAATTGGCTAGTAAATCTCTTGGGGCGTTCTCAACTACAAAAAAGGGGTTGATTTTCCCTATCCGCAAGGCATTATTAAATATCTAAATATTAAGGTTTTTGCACAATGGCAAGATCCCTTCCAGAGGGAGAGAAACGATCTCCCAGTATACTTGTGGTACCTTCCACAGCACTTCCCTTCCCAAGATGAAACTTATGGAAGGACATAAGGTGCCAGGCAAGTTCACTGTTAGACACAGTATTGGTTTCATCTTCTCTTATTACCCTTTCCATGTCTTACGCACATATGCGTCCAAAATAGGGGTTTATGTAAATTTTAAAAACATATCTATGCGTCCAAAAATGAGTGTGATTAAACTAAAAATGCATATATGCGTCCAATTAATAAAGGATTATATTTTTTATTTCAAAATTAACTAGATATTTATGTTAAAGAAAAGGACCAAAAATATAAAAAAATTAGAGATTGCATTAGATTTTTTTGCTAAATTTAAGTCCAAAAAACAAAGTTTTTTGTAAATCAGTAAAAGGATTATATTTGGATTGTCTCATTGTCATGGTTGGATGACTTAATAGTGGGAACTGATGCTAAAGATAAGGCTGGGCGACAGGAGGCCCAGAAGGTGAAACTTCAGGCTCTTCCTGACCTGAAACACGCCTTAGCTCAACGCTGGGTGCAAGCCAAGCATGCCCAGGTTGATACTAATGGGGTGCAAGACGTCCAGCCTCTTATCTTGGCCCAGGCACTGAAACAAAAGATTTAAATTACAAACAAAGATGGTTTGATCTGGTTAATTGGAGAGCAAGGGTTCAAATCCTGTTCAAGTTATGAAATTTTAAGTTCAGGTAAATTATATCTTCAATCAATTACTCGAGTGAAGGCACTCTTGGTGTGTTTTACAAAAATGGATGGAAGCATCTGTTTATTGGAGCATCAAGGCTTGGGCGCACTTCCGCAGAACCTTAATTTCCCAACCCACAGTAAATACGTTTTTTGTGACCAACATTCCTTGTTGGTCAACTTTTCTTAAATAAAATTACCCATTATTTTACGTTTTACTCATGGTTCCTTGGGCGAACTTGGTGGCGGACCTCTTCAGGGAGGTCTCCAACTATGTGGGCCACTACCTTTTATCACAATATACCAAAATCCCAGGTGCTCCCTTGGGCTGCCCAGGTCCCCTCCAGATCGAGGCACCCAAGCCCCCTGACGCCAAGTTACACTTGATTATGGACTCCCCTCTGGGGTCCACTCAAGCTGTTATGGTTCTCACTTACCTTGTACTATATGTTGCGCTCTACACCCTTGCCTGGGGTAACTTTTGCACAGACACCATTCAAGATGTCTTTTTTCCCATTCTCCTAACAGCTAGTTCCCTAGCAATGTGGGTTTGCATCCCACATCACCTTGCTGGGAACGAGAGAGTTACAGACATTCTCTTGACACTCATTCCTAGGACCGTCACAGGGCCAGTTAAAGGCTTGCAACCTATCAATTGGCTTCCTTGTACATGGTAGAATAATACTTTCTCACTAAACTGAACTCTGGTAAATTGGTCTATCTTTGACTCTTGCATTGATGCTTGAGAATAGCTACTTTAATGTTCTTAGACGCTTCTAATTAAATCTTAATTAGTTCTTTGGCCAGCTCTTACTGGTAACTCCCAGGTGGTAAGTTCTTGCTATTTTTGGAGATGACAGGTGCCAGCCATTTAGGTAGTTGCCTCTTACCCATAAGGGCCTTAAACGGAGACAAGCCTTTAACCTGGTGATGGATAAGTCTGTATAATAACAGCGCAAATGGTAGTATTTAGTCCCACTTTGACTTTTCTATTCAGTGCCTTTTTCTTCAATATTCCTCCCGGGTTCCATTTACAAGTTCCATGCTTCTGTTGAAGTATGAAGTGTAGGGTTTGGCGAACTGCTGTCTCACTCAAAATAGAATTAGAAGTCTTTTACAACGTTAGAGATAAAGTTCTTCCAGTTGTCTGATAGCAAAATCTGAGGGCATCCATGCCTTGCTATCACTTAATTGTACAGGAACCTCATGTTGATCCTGCATATAAGTCTCATCCACTGATGCTTTAATTCATTTTTGAAATGGTTGATAGCTATAATGACAAACTTGGATCCACTTGAATAGGTAGGCAACATTCCTATCATGTCAATGGATTTGTTGTAGAGTAGTGCTGTTGGCAATATTGGCTGAAACTAAAAGCATTTTCTTAAGAGATCTGAAGCTTGAGGAGGGAAACAGAGTACTAAAGACTGATGTACTTAGTCTGTTATTGACTTCCAATAGGACCGATCTCTTAGGTATACTAATTTCTTCTGAATCTGTCCATGGCCAACATGCTTGTGTGCTTCCATCACCTGTTCCATTCAATTGCTAGGTCAGATGTAGGGTACCAATCATTTTGATCTTCTATAAATTTCCTTAAATATGCCAGGTATCTCTGAAACATATTCTTAGAACAGATTTCACTTTTTTGGTTTCATTTTGCCATTTCACCTCCAGTAATCTGATCAGGTTGTAAAGACAACTTCTCTCATGTACTTGAAGGCGGAAAACTGGTAATCACAACAGTTGACTGTTGTTGAAGTGCTTGCTTCATGATCTGTGCATGATATTAAAATCATAACCTTGGATTTCCACTGCCCTTTGGGCAAGGCGTCCATTTGAATCTTTATATATTGCGCAACCAGTGGATCCATGCATGATCTGGCATGAATTTGAAATGTACTCTATGCAATTAGGGTCAAAAGTGTTTAAAGACTAATCGCTCTTAGACTCTATCTTTCCAACATAATTTAGTTCTTCTAAGCTCCAGAAAAGACCTTGTAATAATACTCATGAGGGTGCTATCCCTTATTCATCCAATTGGGAGAGTATTGCTCTGAACCCAATGTCACTAGTATCAGTGTACAGCTAAAAGTTCTTATTGAAGTTTTGATAAGCTAGAGTGGTGCCTCTACCAATCTAGCTTTTAATTATTAAAAAGATTGCTTTTGCTAAAGGCCCTAAAACTTGGTCTCATTGGTCAACGGGTAGGTGAGCGGCGCAGCCAAGTACACAAAATGAAGGATAACTGCTGATAATATCTAAACATTTCTAGGAGTACCTAGATTTTGCGCATATTCTGAGGCTGTTTCATTGCCACTGTTGCATTTGGAGCTTAGGCGTTGATGTACAACTGCACAGGTTGGTACTTTTGTTTAAGATAAAAAGGGACTGTATGAAGACAGGAGCTTTACAAATGTAATAGTGAATATTTCTTTTGTCAATGTTTTTATTTTAGCAGTTTGAAAAGCAAGGCGAAAGAAAGTATCTATAATTTTACATTCCCATCATAATAAGATACTTGTAGAGTAACAAGAAGTCCATAGTTATTCTGGAAAATATTAAGTGATTGGCTTTAATTTTTTGAGGATAACCCTTAATAATTGTTTTACGCCAGTGGGTTAAAGGAGAAAATAAAATAGTTGAAAAAGAATCTGATTTAGGAGGCCACAAAGCCTTGCAAACTAATCAGGAAGTGATTCAGTATGAATTTCTGAGGGGTGATAGAAAAATTTGATCCTCATTAACTATTATATAAAAGCAAAGGTGCGTGGGCAAGTCAATCCACTATAACTTAATTTGATGGGTAGGCAGTGATGGTGAGGCAATCTGCCATAACTTAATTCGACTGATTAACATTAGCTTAAGACTCTAAGAATTGAAACCTTTGTCTAAAGTACAAAGTTAATTATAAATTTGTTTGCATAATTGATCAGAAAAAAATGTAACATTTCCCCCAATTGACCAAACATTCCTGTACAGAAATGAGCGGGTTCTAGATGGTAACTATAAGGATGAGACCACTAGGCCAGCCAGAACATACACATAAGCAATTATCTAGTGCTTTTGGATGTACACTGGGTAATAGTAGGTGTTTATAAAGACATCTTGATCTCTCCCAGTTGAGGATAAAAAGCACCAAAGGCAACAATGTGATCTTTTTTGGATCCTTGGATTGATGGGAGGATCTTACCATACAACCCTTCAGGAAGTTGCAAAATGATATCTGTTCTGATGAGGGCCTGAGGCCCTGGTTTGATAGTACGCTTTTTCAGCGTAAAGTAGGATCCCATTGGATCTCACAATCTGTTAAGGTGAATTTAAGGTACATTCACATCTTAAAAAAATTCAATAGGAAGAATCCCTCATTAGACTCAACCTTTACAATTATGGAATGTTGGAATGTGGGCTCAAGCTGAGCAACATATTCAGCCTCTGCCAGCACTGGAAGCTGCATAGGTATAATATACACGTTATCAACTAGTTTATAATCCAACTTTAATGAAAAATCCGCCATATCTTCATATGACGTCAGCAACACAATCTCAGTAGGATCAATTGAGCGCTTGATAAACGTGCTCACCAGGCCAAGTTCATCATCAGAGGCCTCTCAATTATAACAAAGGGGGACATGTTGTCCTACTACCTCCAAAGTGTTGTCCTCAAAATTGGCTTTTAACTCATATTTCTTTATAAAGAGGCATTAATAATTAACTTAAAGCTCTCATGAGTTATGACAATGGTGGGAGCAGACAACACTTTAGTGCCAAATTTCAGAAGCAAGGAAATATATTCTCCTAGAGAGGTAGTGGCGTTAGGTCCCGTAATGCCATAGTCTTTTCAGTGGTCAATATTTGGTTCAATATTTAGTTCTCCAGGAACTTTAAAGAAATTATGTTGATGGGGATTCCGCTTTCTATGATTGCCTGAACTAGAATATTGTACACATTAATATCAATGTAAGGAACTTCAGCATAATTACTTGGGCCAGTTAGCATGAGAATGTCAAGAGTACTGCTTGACTCAAAGCTTTAAATAAATTAGCATTCTCATGGGTCCACAAGACATAGCAAACCAAGCTGTGTTATTAATAGGGGATGTTCCCCCAATAAGAGTGCATTTTAAAATGATTAGGTTGTTAAATGAGATTTTTGCTTTAACTTCCAGTGAATGTAGAATATCACAGTTCTACTCCACCCAAGTTTTTTTAAATCCTTGTTGGCAGTCGCAGTCAGTAAATAAATACTTGCCTTTTTCTTAGAGGGTTTGGTACTAGGAGCGCTGAAAGTAAGGGTTCAGCGCCAGAGGTTTTTTCTATTTCAAAAATAGTAGTATAAAAGTTTAGAATGGGTAACATGACTCATTACAACTCTATGTGGGGCTCACAGGCGTGGTGGAAAGCAATCTGAGCATCATAATGACTCAGAACTTGAGCCCCATAAAACACTTGAGCCTCATTGTAAAATCAATCTTCAAAAGCTAAAACTTCCTCATTAAATTTAAAATTAATTGATAGAAAAGCGGTTGTTGGATTTTAGGTTTTTTGTGCTCGCTGGTGCATTTTGCACCTAAATCTACAACAATAATTCAGCAGGAGATGAAGTACTCTCTACTGATGTATTAATTAATTCAGAGATTTTCCAAGAGCACTTATACTAAAAATGATAAAAAAACTAATATACTAAAAGATTAGATTTTTATATGTTTTATTAAATGTGGCGAGAGAATAAAAAGTGAACCCTTTCAATATTTAGCAGCTTAGCATTTAAACTATATCAAGGTTCAAAGAGAAATCAATGCAAAGTTTTGATTATCTTAGTAATGTCTGAATTAGGGAATATGGGAATTAGACCTAATGGAGCTCTATAGACTTGCCTCGCTTTGATGGAATGAGCAATGGAAAGTTGGTTGCAGGTAGGGTATTTCCGTGAGGCAATAGTTTTATATTTTACACAATCATTGGTCCTGAAAAATATTTTCACCTTGCAGGACCACTTTCAGCCCTATAAAAGGGGCTGGTATCCACAGTGAAGCTTGAACTAATTCAGTTGTAAGATGAGGAGGGACCTCCAAATGGCTCCCTTGATTCCTTCAACAGATTGGAGTAACCCTGCTACCAAAACTTATGGTATTTTCCTGAGAAAGACTAATAACGGTATACCCCCAATTTAAGGAGTTCCACCGAGTTTTTGGTCAAGGTCTTTTGGCCAATATTATCACTTACTTCATTCATAACACTCTTTTCACATTATTGGGATTGTAATTATCCAACAACTGTTTTCCGTACTATCATCCATTCTAATCCGCCAAACTCATCAACAATAGTGTTTTTAGCATTAAGGTAAGACATTCTGACTTCAGTTTTTTTTATAAAGTTAACTCTTGACTATAGGTATTCTGTGAATTCATCATCATAACAAGTTTAGTATGATCATTAGTATTTCATGTCATAACTTTAAATAAATGTACAAAGGTATGGTAATTTCCACGCCTATTGAACTTGTGTAGTAAATGGGTTTGCATAAGGTGGTTTCTAATCACTAAAACCATAAGGGATTCCATCTTGTGCAGTGGGTGCATGGCTTTTAACTTTTAATTTTTATAATCAAATCAATTATAGTTTGGTTGAATTTATTTGAACTCAATTAAGTTTTTGGTTAGTCATTGATACATGGATCAATGAGATTTCACGCCTAAATTTTCATGATAAATTTAGCTTTGAGGTTTACTTTATAGCCTGCAGATAGCAGCGTCTAAATATTAGTCTGGAGTTCTATATGGATACTCCCAATGTTGCGCTACCAATATTTAACTTACATATTTGATTACATAGTTAATTTAATTTAATTTTTCAAAATTAAGATTACTTAAAAGAATGATTAAGGAAGGAACTCCTTCTAACGCCTTGAGTTACTGAGTAGTATGTAGGTTACTCAAGAGATCTTGGTAGATGAGATCAAATTTGCCCCCATACCTCAGCCAAGTGGGAATCTGGAGTCAGAAGAGAAAGGCTAAGTTTTCTAAGTTGCTTTTGGAGAGGAAACAATTCCTTTAGATTAGTGAACTTACCTAGATTGCCATTAGATTAAGAAAACTCTCTTTTTTGTGTGGTTAGTTTAACAATGCAACATGAAGGAACTTGGGATATTTTAAGCGTTATATTACTCTATACCTTATTTATTAAGATGGGGGGAAGGTCATTGTTTTAAGTAAACCCAACCCTGTCATCTAAACCACCGGTTTCATCTCCTTCTACTTGGGTAAGAGGAGGTTAAGGTTGATAATAGATTGCTAGCAATTGAGGTCTCTTGCACTGCTAGGAGATCTCCAGGGGATGCGTTGACACTTTCAGTAGCCCCTGGGATTTTAGATAGTTTTTTCCTGCTTTTTATTTTAAAAGGGTACCCATATTATGTTAGGCCATGAGTTGCACCCAAGCTTGAAGAGCTAAAGGGAATTTTTTTATTAGATAAGGGTTAATTTAACAATTAGTTTTATGCAAGATAATTTCCAAATTGCAGGAACCATAGGAAATTTCATCTCATGAGATGGTTGCATGACGATTTTAATTTTCAATTTTTGAGTCAAATTGATCATTAGTTTTGTTTGAATTTATTTAACTTTATTTTGAATTCTGGCCAGCCATAAAACTGGGCTTAAGGGCTTCCACGCCTAAAATTATATAAATAAATTAACTTTGAGGTTCTCTTTATAATTCTTAAGTTGCAGCGTCCAAATCCTAGTTTGGAGTCCTAGGTGGATACACTAATGTCACACTATTAAGAATAAACTTACTATTTTCTTGAATATATTGATTATTTCAAATTTATTTTGCAAATATAGTGTTTATATAATAATGTGATAAGGAAGGAACTCCTTCTAACGCATTGGGTTACTGAGTAGTATGTAGGTTAATTTAGAGAACCTGAATTTGATGAGATCAGGTTGGCCTCCATACCTCAGCTGAGTGGGACACTGGAGTCATCAGAGCAATGCTGAGTCTTCCAAGTTGTATTCAGAGAGGGAACAACTCCTTTAAAACTGTGAACTTACCTAGATCACCATTATATTGAGTAAGCTCTTTTTTGGGTGTGTTTGGTTTACCAATGAAACGTAAGAAACTTAGGGTATTCTGACATTACAACTTGGGCAAGATGACTGGATTAAAGAAGGAGAGGAAGCTGGAGTAACTTGAGGGTTGGAATTTATGGATGTGGCAGCCGCCATGGCAGGGTTAACAGTAGCAGTCAATAAAGGAACAGCAGTTGATACATTAGGCATAGTAGCCACAACTTCCTTTGTAGAATAATCATAAGTGAAATCCAACGAATTGGCTTGGAAATTCGCTGTTCTGCGTTCACACATAGCACACTTAAATCTTGATGAAGTTACTTAATGCACTAGTAAAATGTTGCCATTTCACCATCAGGTTTTGTTCAACCTTCTCCTGCTTCTGGATAGCCTTAACCAAATAAGACTATGAACCCTTAATTTTCTGCCCTAGAGATTGGACCAATCTGCATAAAGTTTTCAACTTTTGATATATTTTGGTAATAAAAGGAACTGCTTCTTCTGCTTGTTCATTTGGAAATAGCTCTTCAGCCAATTAGACCATGATGCTAGTACTCAACTGAGAATCATCATAATCCAGTTACTCATAAAGAATAAATGGTGGGTCACCTGACAATCATCATCAAAGTACGACTTTGTAGTGTGGTTTATAGTAGATAAACAGGGTCCCAAAAGTTCCCATGGAGTGAGCACCAATTGTTGCAATCAGCGCTTAGGCGTTAATATACAACTGCAAAGGTCAGTATGTTTGTATACGATAAAAAAGGGACTGTGTGAAGACAGTACCCTGAAATAAATAGTGAAATTTTATCAAAGTTTTATCTAGAAGCTTGAAAAAGCTAGGTGAAATTAAAGACCCCCTACAATTTTCCGTTCCCATCATAATAAACTACACGCTAAAGTGTCAAGCGGCTTATAACTATTTTGAAAATGATAAAAACTATTGGCTTAGATCCTTTTGGACCCTCCTAAAGATTGTTTTTACACCAGTGATGGCAAAGAAAAAGTAGATGAAAGGAATTCGATTTCACAATGGCATAAAGCCTCTTAAATTGATTTGAAGTGATTTGGGGAAATTGCTGTTGAGTCAGTAAAAATTTGATCCTTGGTAGCTATTATATAAAAGTGTGGGCGCGTGAGCAATATAATCATCACTAATTTGACAGGTAGGTAGTGATGTCGAGGCAATCTTCTGTAACTTAATTCAACTGATTAATCTCAGCGTCAAGGCTTGAGGAACTGAATCATTGATCTAAGATATAAATTTAGATAAAAGAATTGAATGGCTGGTTAAATTAGATCATAACAGCAAAAATTTCTTTTATCTTTCCTTTCTGAGGCTTGATTCCTTTTGGGATGATTACATATCCTAAGAATCCAGTGCCTTTTCAGGAAGGTACACTTTCCTAGTTTGAGATTCAGGTTTATTTCTCATAGTTGAATAAACATTTTACATAAGTGTTGGAGTGCTCTTGGAATGTTTTTGACTGAACACTGCTAGGTCTATTAAATAGATGAGAGCACTTGCCAACTTAAGATATCCAAAGATTCGGTCTTTCACTCTTTAAAAAGGTGGCAATGGCGTTGCATAGCACCTGAAGCATACTTGTAGGTTCAAAAGATCCCAAACTGCTGATCAGGTCACACTTCTCCTGGTCTTCAGGAGAGAGCTCTAACTTCCAATAGCCTTGTCAGGTCCATCGCTAAGAAGTACTTTGATCCTCCAAGCGCTTAAGCGTGTCATCTATATCAGGGATTGGGTACAACTCTTCTTGGTTACCTTTGTTAACCAGCATAAGTCTATAACCACACTGTGTGTTCTGTCCTTCTTGCACACTAAGAGCAGCAGCGAAACTCACAGGATTTTAAAGGTCTGTTTAAGCTGGATACAAAGAGTTGACTCAGGTCTTTAGCAGTAACTCTGTCTTTAGCTTTTGAACAGTGGTATAGTTTAAACTATAATGGGATGACAGATTTGGTGTTTATCCTGTGCAACCCTTCTTTGCACAATCTATAGTCATTTGACCCACCGCTGAAGATTTCGTTAAACTCATCCAAGCTTTCATCAAATTCCTTCTGCTCCTTGTCAATTACATCCTCAACTACTAGTTCTATTTTTTAGCACTAGTGGTGCCCAACCCAAAATGGGGAGCTGCCATGCATCCTTACTTGAAAATGGGCCAAACAAAGGGATTATTAGAAATAAAAAATTCCCAATATGGCACCTCATCTAAAAGCCTAGGAAGCTATATCAGAAGGCGAGGAAGCTCTGGGAAGCTTTTGTCTTGCGCCCGCTTTAGCTGGCAGACCATAGCAGACAGCATTGGGGTGGGAGCATCATTGACATAGGGCATAAGGAGGTATAATTGTGGTTCTCTATCTATGAGGCCAGTGGTGTCCACGCTTCAACATATTGAGAAAGTTGATGCTCTATGAAAGTAATGAAAGCTGGCACAAAATTGAAAGACTTGACGCGCCGGCAGGTTTTGGGATAAATGGGGTCAAAAAGAGAAGTTTTTGCCACGGCATTGCAAGTGCAACTTGCACCAAAAGCGAGCTACTCAATTTTATACTTCGCATTTTCCTCAAAATCATGAGCAAAATTGGGGATAGGAATACCCTTAACAAGGGGATCCATCACCCATGAAGTTGCTGGCGAAGAAGGGTATTGTAGGGGCAGCTGCAGCCTCAACTGCCATTTTATTAATATTTTTATAAATTGGGAAACGGCTATGAGGGTGAAAATGTCAGGGCCACAAATTAGGAGGATCAACAAAAAATTCCATTAAAGCGAAATACAGCTTGACATGGTATGGTCATTCATTCTCAACAATACATTTGAGAGCCTCAAATGGATTGGATTAAGCCAGCACTGGGCCAGCCACCTGAATTGGGACAGTGGAAGAAGATTATTGGCTACATACTGTTGATGATGGCAGCTCAACTAAAACTGAGTCAGCCATTAACTCAGGATACTGTAATATGGTCAAAATGTTAGCATTTTTAAATTTTGAAAATTTTGATTGGCTGCAGTCTTAGAAGCGGCACTAGAATTTGCTGAGGTTGGGGGTGGGAGGATTGATCCACATTCAAAAAATTAAGCTGAACTGGCCACTGACCTGATGCTGGATGGAGGAGTGGTGGAAGAGGCGGAGGCAGAAGCTATAGGGCACTTGCACTCTGAGTGATCAAGCCAAAAGCACAAGGGGCAAATGGCGTGGCTGTTCTCAATGCGTGCCCAGAATGGGTGTTCAGGGGCAGATCTGATCACTGTGCGAGGAGGAATTGTGAGGTGAATGTCATGATAAATGGGCAGATCGTTGCAAAGGTGCATGGCCATGCCAAATGATCCACTCCATTTGGAACCACAAATTGCAACACAGGGTCTGCGCCGTAATTGTCCAAACCCTCCATGCTCTTGTGGTGGAGGCGTTCAGGGGAAAGGTAGGAAGGCAACCTGGTGAAATGGACCACCAAAGCGGCCTCATCCAGGAGCTAAGCTTGAATGGTTGGGAGGGGTTCTATTTATATTTTATTGCAGATTGGCTGCTGCATTTACATTGGACTTGGAACGGGAACTGAGGCCAAAATACCCCTTAAAGGGGCGGAAATTAATGAGGCTGGTGGGTTTAAACACCGTTGTGGCCATCTCAATGATGGGCGCGCTTGCATATGGGAAAAGGTTCCTATATTTGACCCAGAGGCTGAAACAAAAATTGCCCCATGAGATCACCAAAGAGCTATTGAGCACTGCTTATATACTTGTGTGATGATGTGCCAAGTCCCAAGGGGGGACATAACACCCATTAGTGTTAGGGGGGCTAGCAGAGACTTCCTGGGTGAGCTTCAGTAGTGGTCAAAAGACGCCAGATGGCGGCGCACCACCACCTCAAGCTGGGGCAAAAGGTATTGATGGTATCAACATTAGTAAACTTTGGCTCGATTGAGTGGTCGTTTTTTGTAATTTTTGAATAAAATCTGAATTTTGATTCAATTTAGTTATCAAAGCAAAAGAGAGATGGTTTTTTTCACAAATACTAATTCATCAAATCCCCAAACATGTACTGATTTGATGGCGTTACATCTTTTTAACCTCTTGGTGACGACTTGTTCCATTTCAACATAGATAGCTTTGCAGTGATGTACCCAATTCTTCAGTTTTTTTAGTGTTTTAAATCAAATAAACCAGGCATACTTTTGGCTCATGTTCCCTGATCCCATTGCAAATGTAAACTTCAAGTATGAAGTCTAGTGATATCTTCACACTTATTGATATTAGAGTTTGACGTTGCTTATCATTTTTAATTTCCCTGGCACCACTGGCGCTCAGTAGCAGGCTTTACTCTGTGATAATCATAACAGATAGGTGTTTAATGCCCTTCTTCTCATAGTGTAGTTGGTTGGGTATATTGACTGATCAGGTTTCACCAAGCAGGTACTCTACTTGTGTGATTTGACACCTTCATCCTTAACACCAGCGGCAGTTGGTAGCTGAGTATGCTCATGGTACTGGTGATGAAGTCAATTTTGGCACCAAACTTAAGTATGAACTGGGTGCTAACTAGAAAATCGTAGTGTTTGTTGTTAAGAACCACTGCTGGAGCTTTCAGAACCATGCTTCCAAAAGTAGCGGCAATGCTAAATATGCTCCCAAAGTGTATGTGACATATGGTCCAGCTGTCCAGCAATTGACGCTGTAGTCAATCTCTAGCATAAGCTTTAGTTTCTTCATTGACTTAAAGGATATGATAATTCTCAGCGTAACAGTTCTCAACTGTCATTAAAGTCTAAAATGAGCACAAAGCTGAAATTTAGCAGAGAGGTCAAAAAACGAAAAAGATGGAGTGAATATAGACTACTTTATTGGTTTATAAAGCATCAAGGTTATTTAACGCGTGGGGACATGATGCATCAAGGAATTCGTGGTCCAATAAGATCTATCTCTTTTCCTACCTTCCAGTTTGACCGCCTGGTTGGCTCCCTCATTGTAATGCATTGTCCTCATTTCCGCGGCAGTGGGGCGGCATCTCTTGTGATTCTGGAAGTGGGGAAAGGATTCCAGAAGGTGTTTCCATCGAGACTCTTATGCATGATACTTTCTGATTATTTCTAGTTTTGGCGCCTTCAGAATGAGGTTCTGTTCATGTTGGTTTGTGAGTCAATCTGTAGAGGCTCAATTTGTGATCGGGAAATTTGTGTTACTTTTTATCTTGAATAAAGACAATGCCCCCACAAGATCATGTCATGGGGGAGTATAGGGCTGGATGAATTGGCCATGCACTTGATTCACCACTGTCCCCCTTATTGATGTCAACAATGGAGTACTCAGAGTCAACTTGTGAATGATCTTATAAGGTCTAAACCAAAGAATGTCAGTCTTATATACATACCTTTGGGTCAATGGTGATAAAAGAGAATAAGTCACCTATTTGAAAAATGGTAAGTAGGATTTGCTGAATTAGATTGGTATGTATCCCTTCCTGTGGTGGTGATGATGCTTTGCGTGGCTAGGGCTTGAAGCCAGACAATTTCATTAGCTAAGGCCCTCATGGTTATATTGGAGTTCTCAGCAGCAGAGGTCTCAAGAAAAGGCTGAATGCAACTTGGGAGCTGGAAAGCAAGTCCATATAGAGCTTCAAAGGGGGAATTTTATTGACTTAATGGTAGCTTATTCTATAGGCAAACAAAGCGCTGGGTAAATAATGATTCCAGCGAGAAGGGTAAGAGGCAGCCATCTTCTGTAAAAATAGAGACAAGGGTTCCATTAGCGCATTACACTTCCCCATTAGTGGATGGGTTGTAAGGGGCAGCAAATTATTTGGTTAGTGCCAAACAGCAAAGTAAGTTTTGAACTACCCAGTAGGTGAAATTTAACCCATTGTCTGAAAGTAAAGTTTGTGGGTATCTGTGCTGGGTAAAAAATTTGAATAATGTAGAGCCGTGGCTTTTGCAGTGGCAATAGGGACTGAAATCTTTTTGGCACATTTTTTAGATGGTCCATGGCTAGGAGGATAACTATGGACGTGCAACCCATTGGGGAGAGGGCCTACCACATCAATGCTAATGACATTAAGGGTCCCATTGGGGCAATGACTGAGTGTTAGATTTAAGTACTGGCTCAGTCTTGGGATCAGAAAGTAATACAGGCCTCCAGGGCCTCTTGGATGGTTTCCACCATTTGTTCTCAGTAACATCGTGCCTCTAACCATTCGTCTGTCTTCTTAACTGCCACATTTCCCACAGTAAAATGGTCCTATAAGTTTAAATTGGTTCAGGAAGAAGGGCGGACTTAAGAGCCAAGTCTTACCATACCTCTTATATAGCAGCCCGTCCTTAATCAAAGTATCCCAGGTCACCTTACAGAGCTCAGCTTAGACCTCAGAAGTTTCCAACTCCCAGAGTTCAGGTCAGCCAATAAGATCATACAGTTTGTCTTCCTTAGGAGCAAAGCAGCCAGCACCAACATCCTAGAGAGGCCATTGGCATTCTGGTGAATTACGCCTGAATGATGACCAATAGTATAATCATAGTTCTGCAGTCTTGAGGACCATCTGGATAAACAGCAATCTGGGTCCTTCATCTGCTGGAATCATTATAGAGAGGAATGAGAAGTGACAATGGTAAAGTGGGTGCCGTAGAGATAGGAAAAATTGTTTGATTGCTAAAAAGACAGCCAGATAATCCAGCTTGGTAACACTATCGTTTTGTTTAGCCTCACTCAGAGGCTTGCTAAAATAGGCCTCTGGGTGGTCGCCCTGATTTTCTTCATACTGGGCTAGGATGTCCCCAATGGAAACATCACTTGCATCTGTAAACAAAAAGAAAGGCTGATCAAAGCGTGGATGGACTAAAATGGTTTAATGCAAAAAGCGGTCCTCAGCATATTAAAAGCCTGTTCTTGTTCCAGCCGCCACTCAAAAGGCACGTTCTTCTGCAGGAGGTAAGATAGATGCTCGGCTAGGTCAGCAAACTGAGGGATAAACTGACAATAATAACTCACTATGACAAGGAATACTCGAACATCCCTTAGGCTCTAGCTGGCGATATTTTAGTGGCATCAACTTTGTCCAGTATGGGTTGGATGCCATCTTTCAAGACCTGGTGTCACATAATATCCATTTCTATTAGAGAAAAACTTTAAAGGTTTAAGCTTCATCAAAGCCTTCTTTAGATGACTGAAAACTTCCTGAAAATGCCCCACATGTTCATTAAAAATTTGTGAGAAGACAGTGATGTATTAAGGTAGACAAGGACATGCAATAGGTTCAAGTCCTTAAGGATCCCATCCATGCATGTTGAAAAGTGGCCGGTGCATTACAGAGGCCCTGAAGCATGCTAGTGGGTTCAAATAGCTTGTTGGTGGCTATGAGTGAGCACTTGGCTCGACCTTTGGGGGCAATCTTAACCTGCCAATACACGCTGGCGAGGTCCATTGCAGAAAAGTATTGTGACATGGTGAGCAGGTGGAGAGAATCATCAATTTGAGGCGAGGTAGCTGTCCTTATAGTGATAGAGTTGAGCCATCAATAGTCCATCATCACCCAATGGCTGCCATCCTTCTTCTGAATCAGTAGTAGACGATAGGCCCAAGGGCTGCGCGAAGGCATTAAGAGTCTGTCTTATAATAGTTGTATAAGCTCTACCGCCACCTGGCTTCTTCAACCTTACTTTTTTGGCAAGGTTAGGATCAGAAGGGGGAGCATCCCCAGTCTCCACATGATGTAGAACCCCGTTAATTTTTCCAAAGTTGTAGGTCAGTGTCATAATAGGTCTAAATCTTCTCCTCCAATATTCTTTAACCTTTCGCTGTTGTTCTCCATTGAGATACTTTCTGATATTGGTGCCAAGTAGGGACACTGATGGGGCGTCTCAAACCGAAATCCCTTAGGTTCTTAAATTGCGGACATTGTCAACAGCCTCTACTGGTAGGAGGCGGACATATGCGGCTGGACTCTTTGGGTACTAGCCTAGGTCTGTTGGTAAGGTTAGCCAACAATAAACAAATAGATTCGGTGTAAGCGGGATCTAGAATTCCTGGGAAGGTTAGAACCCCCTTGACCAATGGGTTAGCTAAGTCTCTGATTTCCAGTAGGTATCCAGAGAAGATGTTAAAATGGACCCAAACCATCAATGTTTTGGGACTTTGGAGGTATAATGGTCGCCATAGGTAAGTAGATTGTCATGCATTATTTTCCATCAACAGCAAGTGGAACAGTTGGATCCAAGAGCAAGTTATATTATATTTGAGTCAGCCAATTTGGCCCTCACTCTTTAGTAGGCAATATTGGGCCTTGACCTCTGTCTTAGAGTCATGGGAAGTTTCAAAGATCAAGGGGACCCATGTCCTAATAGAGATAAAAATCCTTCGTCATAATGTAACACTACTGAGTAGTCTCAGAGAAACTGGGTTTCAAGAAGAAAGGCATAGCTCAAGTTATCCTGAATGATGGTTTGAATATTTACAGTGAGCTTCCCAAATTAGATAGGTAGGGAAGAATAGGCCCCTATAGATTGGGTACATTGTGGCCCATCCGTGCAGCACTACATATAATGCGCTAAGTCTAGAGCAATCTTGATACGCTTCATCAACTTAGACGATACAACGTTTACAGGGGAACTACTGTTGCTTATGGCGAGAACATGAATCTTATGAGCTCAAACAGAGAGGTGGGTAACAAGATTCTAAACTGTGGAGGTAGCTTGAGATACATGAGAGAGAAATTGGAAGAAGAGTAAGCAGTATCAAACTCTTTTATTAACGGGTAATGTCACCTCTTCTTCAAGTATGATAGCTCCAGGAAAGTTTGAGGTCATAATGATCTCAAGGCGTAGTAAGATTATCAGCATAGTGCGCCTTGTCCTTCATGCTGATGACCCTTTTTCCGCCTCCTTGGAAAGTCGTTTCTAGAAAGACATAGCGCTGTGTCAGAAGCCATTGAAATAGGTGCATCAAGGTCGCGAATTCTTCTAGTTACTGACCACATGGACCTGAGGGCGGTTGGAGGAAGCTGAAGAGGTATCCTTGAAATTCAGGGTCTTCGCAGGGTCACTTTAATTGCTTCTTTGATTTATTGAATGCATGTAAAACAGTTTTTTGGCCAAAATATAAATTTGAACCTTGGGATAGGATCCCAACGTGGTGATGACATCAGTAATGGCTCATCCAAGGTAATATGATTATCATAACCAAGGGTTGTGTTTGGGCATAGAGACGGCTGGAGAACTCCATGGGGCTCTCCCCTTTATTCAGGTGGATACCATGAATCCTTGTCTTAATTAGTCAGGGTTTCATTACTGCCAGATGCTTGGATTAAGGACTTATAGACCTGGGTTATGCATACTGCTGGCCTCATCGATGAGGAGAACACTCATCTTGACAAACTTCAACCCCATGCCGCTGTCACCCCAACTCCAATTCTGTACACCAAGTCACGTGTCCTTTGATATACACTGGATGGAGATCCCCTCATTCGCCCTTCCACATCTGATATGACGTCTTAGACTATTAGACAAAAGAACCATGTTTAAAATTTTCTTACTTAATGATAATCCCTTTGTTTAGCCTTTATGAAAATAAAGATGCGTGGAGTGCCCCTTTTTTATTTAGTAACCACTTGTGCTAAAGAAATAGCTTGAAAGCTTTGGTTGATACACTTTGGGGCGAAATTGGGGTTTAAAACTAATATTTAAAAAACTCAAAACTGGAAATTGATCCTTACTACCACAATTTAGCTTAGCAGCCTCCTCCCCCAGTTTAGTTAAACCCAAAATCCTTCTTAGGTAGGATATTGGATTATTGTTTTATCTATTTTCAATAGAAACCATATTCCACAAAAATTCTGCTTTCCTTGTTAGTATCAAAAATTATATTAAAATCTGCAGTTTTTGTGTTTCCACAATTGACAACTCCAAAAGGTCACAATTGATGGCCTCAAGGATGGAGGAAACCTTAGGTATTAGCTTAACATCAATGGTTGGGACCCTCAACTTCTCACCTTCAAGTAACCTCCCCAATCTTCTTTCCCACTCTAGTAAGGTGCAGCTTAAGAGTCTGTGCCTTTTGTTTTGGGCTGCTAGAGCACCCACAGTTACAGGTCAGCATTCTCTTGGCACATACTTCTTATAACAACATATTTCCCTATATGTTTAAGATGTTTGGATTATATGAAAGATTGCATCTTTCTTGAGGAAGATTTATGCAATTAGACCTGAAAATGTTGGAGCAACTTTCAGCTATGAAGTATTCAAAAAGGATCAAGAACCATATTAATTTATAAAGATTGCAAATTTTTTACTTATAGATCCTGATTACTTAAGATAAACTCTTTGTCCTTACAACTAAACAGTTGTAATAAAAAAGAAATAAGGTTATCTGAAAGAAATCTCAGACTAACATAAATTTTATTGGTTTATAGTTTTTCTAATTTTTAAGTATAACGATCAGCATGAGCATTTTAGTATTAATATTTAGTACAAATTTTACCTGTCCAGAGTAATTGTGAATATAGTATTACCACCTATTCAGCCCAGACTTCCACCACCAGACCAGAACCCTCTACTGACCCACCCTTTAAGTAGCCTTCTCCTTGTAGAAGTCAAGACATCTCAAAAAGCTACTATCTGTGATATACACATATCACTTTTTCATCCTTGTGGGTTACCTATTGTTGTAGTTCTTCTTGACTCGTTTTAGTAACCATCTTGAGCAATAATCTAGACTTGCTAATATCATCTAAGAACTTATAGTTAGAGTCCCTTTAACGGCAAAAATAACTAGTTCAGGTTTAAGGCCATTCTGAATAAACTTATTCCTAAAGATAACCAATCGTATATTTCTGACAAATTGTTAAGCATCATATTGGTTTTAGCTGGAAACAGATAGTCCAGGAGATTCTGTGCTTAATCCAAAATATGCTATTAACATCCTGACAAAAAATTTAGGTTGTTCTTTGACTAATATTACCTTGTACTTGGCGGTACATAAATTTACCCATGAGTGCAACCAGATTAAACAAAATGAGTAACCTACATAGCCAAAAACATACAGTAGTAAAAATATAGGTCTCCATGACGGTTTTAATACATTATGATAACCAGGACTTCATGATCCTGTTTTATTTGGAAGCTAAGTTGAAGTCAGGAACGTTGAACTTCACCACAGATGTCAAAAAAAGTAAAATATCTAGCAGGACAACTGATAGGAAAATAACATAGTTATTTTTCTGAAGCTAACCAAAGGACTAAAAATTATGCCATAATTAATTACCAATTCTTCCCCAAAATTAAGTAGCTCATTCCTCTCCCATGAAAAATTAATTACGTCAACAGTTATACAATCTCCTAAAGGTAGAAGATCCCATTAAAGTATGTATAGATTATTTTAAGGAGCTCACAAAATAATTAAGGCTTGTTATTGAATCATGTTTTATGCTTTATAAGGGTTTGACTTCAAAGCTCATGAAGACTTTAGTGCCAATCATCATCAAATATTTTTGATGATCTAATGAGTGACCTGCTTGTTTGGGATAGCCGTTTTCACTAGCCACCCCACAAGTTAGGGCAACCTTGGGACCCCTGATACATTGGACTAGGACCACAATAGACTGCTTGCATGTATCTAGGATAATTGCCAACAAAAGGTGAGAATATTGACTTTATTCAGAAAAAAAGCGTAAGCAGAAAGTTTTTAGTATGCAATGCGGATTTGTGGACATCTTTTTGCAACCTTTTTAGAGAAATTTAGTTCTTCTTCATCCAAAAACCCAGCGCTCACATTATTGTTAACTATTAGGAACATTAAAGAACTGTCCTTACTACACATCATGATTATGTGCAGCTGATTAACAAAGAAATTGAGATATGAATTTTGCCCTTGTATGATACGGGTGCCTTGGGCAGTTTCATGAATTCCAGCTCAATAAAATCCATAAAGATTGAATTCATGGAATGGATAGCTAAGTCAGAGGGTAGTCTTTATTGGATATTAGCCTGCTTAATTTTTAGTAAATTACAAGTGAGATGCAACTTTAACCTCATAACTCTAATGAATAAGATGACAGTTTCCCTATTTTTGATTTTCAAAAGTTAACAGAAAAATTAAATATCAACTATAAAGGTAAAAACCTACAATAGTGGTAAGCCTAAATCAGTTAAACTACACCTTGTGGCAGGGTTACTGTACATCAAAGCTTTAAAACTATTGTTCCAGGGCTAAGAAGGTAATGAATGGCAAATGTGAACTTCCTGAATTTTTAAGCGATTATTGGGATTTTCAGTGAAGATTCCAGCCATATTCTTCCAAAAGCCATATTTGTAACCCAAAAATATAACTTTCTCCTTGAAAAGACACTCAGTTTTAGGATAGGGGTTTCTTACAAACTACCAGCAAGGGCTTATAATTTAACAATGTCTTAAGAGAATGTGGAAAATGGTTCATGAGGCACTCCACATCCCCATGTTCATCTCCATTACTCTTTTGAGGAAAGTAAATAGTGGACTTCAACCATATATGATGATTTAGGCCCTGACTCTATTACTGTCAAAAAAGCCCGTTTTCTCTTCAGAATAGCTAACGGACATCTTAAAAGCGCCCAATATTATATAAACTGGACTTAAGAAACGCCAACCATCAAGTGAGAATTGCAGATGGCTTAGTGAAAGACATTAGTATAAACTCTATTTGGACTATTTGATTGCATTATGATGCCTTTTAGCCTGTGAAATTCACCGTCTGGGTTTCAGGCATCAATAACAGATATCTCTTTCTTATGTTGGATGATTCAGTTGGTAAATAAAAGAATTTAATACTAGTTTAATCACAGTACAGGGATATGAACATCTAACACGTGAAGATGTGTTTGAACATCTTTGTACCTTCAATATTTATGCTAAACTGGAGAATACACTTTTTTCAGTCAAAACATTGAATTCCTAGAATATTCTATCAAGGTAAGTGAGGTTAAAATAAATACTAGTTGATAAAAGATGTTTTGAAATGACTTCTGACCATATCCTGCGCCAAGCTCTAAAAATTTTAGTCAACAAACTTTTGTAGGAAGTTAAACCAGAACTTTTCAATGATTGCTTTTCCTATTAGCAACATAACATCTAATTTTTTCCTTTTTTGACTTTAAAGCCCCAGATTTTTGAAAGTTTAAAAAGGCCTTTACAAGTGCATAGGTTCTTTTAAGACCTTATTATACTAAGCAGTAATTTCTTGAGCAAACGCCTCATATTTTTCATATAATAAGATTCAGATTCAGTAGAGGATATTTATTCTGTAGGATCATCCTCTTGGCCTAAAAATGAGCAATTTTATAATTCAAATGCAACTATGGGCCCAAGGCTCCAAAAAATCCCTTGTCCCAGTTAGGCGATCTTACTCATGTGTTAGATAAGCAGTGGGTAACTGCCCTGGCCCCTAAGTATCCTACATCTTTTCTTTTACTAAACTTCTTCCCTACTGTTTGAATAAGGGTTAAGAAATGAGGTAGTCCAGGCTAGGGGTCCCAGAAGGGGCCTTAGGCCCATCCCTCACCTAGCCCAGCGGCCCAAGATTCCACTGGAACTGTCAAAATCTGTCAAAAACTCAGAAATCACTAAATGAGTCAAGTGAAGCCTGAATGGGTCGTTCATAATGATATTACTGGTTGTGTATCAACAAGTTAAGTCGCTCATAAATCTCCAGAAAAAGCCAAATATCGAATTTTCATCAGGATGGATCTCTACAAAGTGAACTCCACAAATCCACAAATTGAAGAAAATCCAATTAAAATTGGTACTAATATATAAACTAACTACCAATATGAGGTTCCAAAATCAAAATTTACAAAATACTAGGAATCCTATATATTACTTTACCCATAATACCTCTCCTACCCAATCATTATGGAATTCTAAAAGGTGACCCAGCTTAGCCAGTTCTGAAGAAAAATCTTTGACTCTCTCTTTACCCTCACCAATAAAGACAACAGCTCCCTCTAAGGAACTGTTGTCAGTTCATCCCCTATTTTGAGTCTATCTTTGATAATAACCTTAGTTCTCACTTTGTACTTCACAGACTCCGCCTGCCACAACATTTAAAACATTTTTGTTTTAGTATGATGAAGTAAAACATCAGCTGAGTAGTTTTTCCAATTTTTTTTAGTGAGCATCCAATCCATCAAATAATCAGCTTGAAGCACTTAATATGAATTAGTAAAAAGTTATGTTTCCAATCAATATACTAAATCAACCGCACATAAAGGTTACCACCAAACCCAAGATGCTCTCCATCGATCTACCACTCGCTCAACGCAATCCAACCAATAAGGTTTATAGTATGCCTATTATGGAACACATAAAGAAAGTAAATAACACCTGTCTATCTAACCTTGAGTAAGTTTTATATTCTCAAGATCATCTGTAGCACATATAATTGGGGCCATCCACCGCATTTTATTTACAGAAAATAATAAAATGACCTACTGCTTTGGTAACCCCTTGCAGCATTTTGATACAAGCTGAAAACCTCAAATTTGATAGAGCTCATCAGGAATTAAATTTGAGTCAATTTGAATTAATTATACGTATTTTTAAATTGAAGCAAAATTAGTATCCTGAAATGATTTTGATGACTATCCGCAGTCTGGAGTCAAAACAAATTACATTAGGTCAGTTCCAAAGGCCAGATTCTGTGAACCCAAGATTAGCTGTCATCCTCCATTCATAAGCCTTTCTTAGGGTTGTCCCAGAAAGACCCGTCACTGCCCTCTGCAGCCTTTTTGTTTTTTAGTGGAGCCTTTGTTACGTGTTTAGGCTTCAATAGCTATCAAATAAGCCTTAAAGCGTCTTTTAATACTGAAGGATAGCTTTGCCCAAGTCCTTATAGATTTCCGCAAGGTTGTAATATTATCAGACTGGAGGCACAGTCTTCTAATCTTTTCTAAATTGATGGCATAATGAATTTAGGAATATCTTAGCATTCTTTTCCATATTTCTTAGAGCTGGACAAATGATTGTTTATCTGATAGTATGAGCCTGATCACCCTTTGTGTCTTCATCTCCTCCTGCTATTCTCTCTTCTCATTTATACAGGCTTGTAAGCTCTGATGTCACGCAGCAATAAGAGGCTTCATCAATCAGTATTTATCCAAAAGTGAGTCTAGCAATCCAATGTTTCTCTTATTCATTTCTCGAGATTGAAAATCAGGTTCTAGTTGCTCTTGCTGAAATTCAGGGGTGGTATGTGGCTGGGAGTTCTCAAATACTTGCATTAAATGATGCTCATTGAGGGGTGGCCTCTTTATTTAACTTGGAAGAAGCTCGCCGTTGAATTCTAGAAATCATTCATTCTGCAAATAAAAATGGGAAGCCTCACACCATTGCTGAACCTGGTCTCCCTAACAGTACAAGCAACATAATCCAGAGCCTCTCACTTCTTACGCCTCTTGACCCTTAGTCAAGATTTCTTTGATATTTTTTCTCTTGTCAAGACAATTTCTGCTCTGGTCTTTTTACGAGAAAACCCTTCTAGAATCGCGCTTACTTCCATTAGGGATGCTGCACACAAATGCCACAAATCATCCTCCATGAGAACCACTCCTTATATCCATATGGCGCCATGCTTTCTAGCACATTTATTTTGGGATCAGGCCCCTCCAAAAAACCACATCAATAGTGGCTGTCAACACAATTCCCCATCTTTCGCCCTTCCTCAAATTAGTTAAGCTTTGCTGAAGGCGCCTCCCTCCTCCTCGCCAGGAATAGGGCCCTAAAAAGCTTTTTTGAGATTGCAGCTGTGTTTTCTTGTCCTCTTCCACGCCTAAATCGAATAATTTTACTGTCCCTGCCATTTTCCCACCACAGATGAAGAAAATGGTTATGACTGGATCCAGAGGACCCAATACTAATATCCAATAAAGAGTTTTTTTCATAATCTTTCTCAAAAAACAAACTGTCCAGATTACCAGGAAAATAGACTCAATTTTCACTCCATACTTGCCTGAGACCTACTGAACTGCTACATTGTAGATACCTCTGATGTGTTGGATAATGGCAGCTTCTCCACTGCAAATGAGAAAAAGCTCAGAGCTTTGTATCCCTCAGATAACACTATGACTTCTGACTAGTATGATCTAATGAAGGGCCTTTTGGGGAGTATGCAATACAGACTTTGGACTACCAAGGGTCCACTTCAGACTATGGCTTCTTTGACACCTTTTTGTTACTCTCTTGCTCTCAAAATTTGACAAAGAAGATCAAGTTTCTTTCTTTTTACCATCACTTTTAAAACAGGGACACATGAGACTAATGTGCAAGCTTTCATAGACACAGGGGTGGCGGATAACTTCCTGGATCTTTAAGTTTCACAATACTTGGAGTTGAACACAGATGTGGCCCTTCTTATACCTGAAATGTACTCGGAGCTCATAAAATGCCACATCTTCCTGCTTCCAGTGCAAATTTTATTTATGCTTCAGTTTTATACAACTTTTCATTGGCACACGACCTATTATAATATACTGTGATTATAATCGTAGACTGGTGGCTTCGCCAGCAGGTAAATTACCTGGACCTTAACTTCCTGTCATATGTAACAGTAGCCACAGTACAATTCCTATTGATTAGAACTCTTACCCTGAGGCCTCACTTAGTTTAATATCTCTTTCAGCGCCTACCCTATAAGTTTTCATCCGGACTTTCCCTCCTTTTTACCATATAAAGATTTTTTTAAATAAGCCTGGCAACCAGACATTAATCTCATTTATAATATGATCTATATATATAGTTAGAGGGGCACATAGTAAAAATAACTGTATCTTGTACCTAAATAACTTGAGGAGAATAAATCCCTTATTTATGGTTGGGTGACATGTTGGGAATGGACTGGATATAAAAAAGTTCTTCCATGTTACATCTTCGCAGTCTTTTCCAAGAAATAAGATAGTTTTCTGAAGTTCTATGTTGAAAAATGGACAAAGTATAATGTAATGTTCCCAGACCATACACCTTTCAAAGAAAATTTTTTATTGCCAATGCAATTAAAATGTTTGAGTATCTTACAAAATTGAGATAATGCCTTTAACCAATAAAAGGGGTAAATCTAGACATTAGAGACTAACAGCTATTATACTAGGAACTAAATTTATAGTCTAAGAATATGCTCTTCATATTGGCAAATCTCCAGTGACTTTTTAGCGTCTCATTAACAATTTTCTTAGTGATCTCCAGTATGCATGTACTGTCACCTAAATCAATCACATTTTAACTATTCCCCAACCCATGAGCAAGATTCTAAAGTCTTGGAAGCAGTGATGGCGGATTTTCACAAGGGTGGCATTTTTTTGCAGCCCACAAAAAATAATTTTTCTGGGAAGAAGTAAACATCTTAGGGAACCTAGTTCTAAAGTTGATATATGAGCTCCTCCTTAAAATTTGGAGGCTATATAGTCTTTGCTAACGCCTATCTCTTAAAAGCGACTCATGAGATCCCTTATTATGGTTACTTTTCTCAAAAAAGTTCTCCCCAGCCTTTGCTCTGCTAGAATCTCCTCTCTACAAATTTACTGGTAAAAAAGCTCCCCAAAAATGGTCTGACGAATTCCAACAGGTCTTTATGCTATTAAAATCCTATTTTCTCAGTTCTTTTTTGTTCAGATACCCCATCATTCCTAATTTCTGTCTATGACGCCTCTACAGTTGCTGTGCGTGTAGTTTTGCTACAAGAGCACAAATATTGTGGAGCACTCTGTGGCAATTTTTTGCTTAAGTAAACACTACAGATCAAGCTTGAGCTATATATGACAAATAACTGGCGGCAGTGGTTTAGTTGCTCACCCTCTGGAGGTATCGCTTCCAGCAGGTTTTTTAGGATTCTCAATAGTTTGGATAAAGCCTCAACTTGAGGCTTCTGACTTAAAAAGTCTTTTTAGAAATTTAAACTTGAGTTTACTAAAATTAATTTACCAATTAATGCTTTGTTGGGCTTAAAACCAATAACTACTATTAGCATTAAGATATTTAGCATCAAACAAATTAGCTGAGATTGCTTTAATTTCCAATAGACAAGCATGGATAAATCACCACCAAAATTATTCAGTTTTTAATACTCCAGAATGATATTCCCTATCTCAACTATCATTCTTTCCTACATGCAAAAAAATTTAATTTAGTTTATCTCTCCTTATCTCTAACTTCTCCCCATCTTATGAGTACCTTTTATCAATTGCTTACTTCCTTTCACCTTTTAGAAGAACTAGGAGAGAAAATCTTGATCTGTTCCCAATTCCAACAGTGTATGCATTGATAATTTTTTATATACCTTATTTTATCCCCTATTCTCCTAGCACTATTTAGGTGCTAATGATTTACCCAATAAAAAAATTTACGCTCTACATTCTTATAGGCTATTTGTAGAAGTTTAACCTTTTTCTTGCTCTCATGACCTCTGACATGTTTAGACTAAGTCCTCTATAAATTCACTCTAACGTAATTTCTTTTTTTAGCACTAGTGGTGCCCAACCCAAAAAGGGGAGCTGCCACGCATCCTTACTTGCAAATGGGCCAAACAAAGGGATTATTAAAATAAAAAATTCCTAATTTTGCACCTCTGCTAACAGCCTAGGAAGCTATATAAAAAATGAGGAAGCTTTGGGAAACTTTTGTCTGGCGCCCGCTTAAGTTGGTGGACCATGGCATACAGCATTGTGGTGGGAGCATCAGCAACATGAGGCATAAGGAGGTATAGTTGTAGGTTTTCTTCGTTTATGAGGCCAGCGGTGTCCATCACCTCAATATATTGAGCAAGTTGATGATCAGTGAAAGTAATGAGAGCTGGCACACAAGTGAACAACTTGATGCGCTGGTGGCTTTTGGGATTATTTGGGTTTAAAAAGAGAAGTTTTTGCTAGGCCAATGCAAACACAGCTCGCTCCAAAAGTGAACTCCTCAATTTTGTATTTTGTATCCTCATCAAAATCATGGGTAAAACGTGGGATGGGAAAATGTCAACAAGGATTCCATCACTCCATGGAGATGTTGGCAGAGTAGAGTGTTGACCGGAGCAGCTGCTGCTTCTACCACCATTTTGTTTATATTTCTATATTTAGGAAAGCTGCTTTTAGATCAAAAACAATGGGGATGCAAATTAGGGGGATTCACAAAAATTTCTTCCAAAGTGGAATCTGGATTGACAATATACAGCCAGCCACTATCATCAATCCATTTGAGGCACTCAAATGGATTTAGATCGTCCAACACTGGGCCAGCCACCAGGATTGGAGTGGTGACCGGAGCTTATTAGTTGCAGACAGTTGACCATGGTAGCTCAGCTGAAACTGATTCAGCCATCTACTCAGGATTCAGTAATTCAAACAAATTGTCTTTGAAACTTTTAAAATTGAAATTTTGATTGGGCGCTTTGGGAGCTGCACCCAATTTCCCTGAGGCTGGGGTGGGAGGATCAAGCCTCATTAAAAGAATTTGGGGTGAAGCGGCCGCCAACCAACGCCAGAAGAAGGAACAGTGGAAGCAGCAGTGGCGGAAGCTGTGGGACACTTGCACTTTAAATGATCAAGCTCAAAGAAAAAGAGGCAAATGGCGCAGCCATTTTTAATTTGCGCCCAGAATGGGTGATCAGGTGTGGATCTGATCACAGTGAAAGGGGGAATTGCAAGGTGGATATCATGATGAAATGGGTAGATTGTTGCAAAGGTGCGAGGCCCTGCCAACTAATCCACCCCATTAGATTCCACAAACTGCTGCACAGGGTCTGTGTCATAAATGTCCAAACCCTCTGTGAGCTCGTGGAAGAGGCGTTTGGGGGAGAGATGTAGGGCAACCCAGAAAACTGGACCACCAAAGTGGCCTCATCTGGAACACCAGGTTCAAACAGTGGGAATGGGTTTTTTTTTTAAAAGATTTGCAGCTTGGCTTCTGCCACTACATCAGCTTCTGAATGGAAGTTGCAATTGAAATACCCCTTAAAGGGGTGAAAGTCAATAAATCTGGTGGGTTTAAAAACTGTCTTGTCCATCTTGATGATGGTCACGATTGAATATGGGAAGAGATTCCCATATTTGACCTGGAAGCTGAACCAAAAATTGCTCCATGGGAGCACCACCTGGGAGCTTGCAAGGTGTTGGCCAAGTCCCAAGGGGGACATAACGCCCAGTAGCGTTAGGGGGGCTAGCAGAGCCATCCTGGGTGCACTTCAGTGTTGGCCAAAAAAAACCATATGGCAGCGCACCACCACCCTAAGCTGGGGCAGCAGGCGTCAATTTTATTGACATCAATAAGTTTTGGCTCAATCAAGCTGTCATTTTTTTGTATTAAGTGAAAAATAAAAATTTAGCTTTAATTTAGTTATCAAAGCAAATTAAAGATTTTCCTCTCTACCATAATTTTCTTTCTTCTTGATGGATCTCCCCATTTTGCCCAAGCAAGCAGGGCAATAATTATTTCTCTAGGGAACTTCTGGCCACTTTCTAACCAAAGTTTACCTATTTTAATGACCTCTAAACCAACTCTGGTAAAGCCCTTTCCCATTTTCCACCTTAGTACGCTTCAAAGGACTGGCCTTCACAATCCCAAAAAGTCCCAATATCGACCAATATGATATTTCTGTTAGCACCTAAAACAAATCTATAAAGTATTAGAATTTTCCAGAAATAGGTACATCTATAAGTGCACACTTGACAAGACCTCTGTAATTTCCACTTAAATTAGGAGTTCATCAAGGGGCCGCTTAACATCTTTCTTGACATTCTTGTTGCAATACTGCCACAGACCTCATTACAGAGAATAATCTAGCAGACTCATCACTGTTGTAATCACTCCAAAATTCTCCCTTGAACCTGACACATTACCCATGCTGATATGCCCCAGGAGGCACTCATACCTTCATGTGTCTTGACAACCCAATTGCTTTTCCCTGAAGGAATAGAACATCAGGAAGACCTGGAGACTATAAACTTCAAACGCCCTTTATATGAGCTAAAATGATGAAGGATTTTTCTTTTGGGGCAGAAATTGGTTTCTTCTTCTCTTCAAAAGCAAGTAATTGAGGGGCATCATATTTCACACACATAATGGGTCTCATATGATCTAAAAAATGAGAAGAACTCATTAAGAATACATTAAATTGGCCCAAGTGTCTCAGAATATTAAAGCATGGTGGTAAACTGTGTCACATGTGACCTAAACATGGTTGATGAATATGGTGTAAGGGACTCCTCGACCAATTGCAATAAGCAGAAGACCCCTTGACTTTGGTCTCTGTAATTTCATTGTATACCTTCCCCCTTCCAAAGGCTTTGAAGCATTGATGGTTATTGTTGATAAAATTCTAAAAGCTCTTGTTGTTCTCCCTGCCACACGTTTGTAACTGCAGCCGATTCAAAGCATTAAATATTACTCATTTATTCTTAATGTTAAGTCCACCAAAAATAGATTGTGAACAATTGAAACGCTCAGTTTACAGCTAAGTTTTGTTATGTATTAATGAAGCTCTTTAACATCAAAATTTCCTATATATGGCATACCATCCACGGTCAGATGGCCAAACCTAGAAGATTGATAAAGCTTTAGAAGTAAAAGAGCTTTTAATCCTCGGCATCTTAAGACACCTGGGCCGTAGATCTTCTTTTGGCTCAGTTTGCCTATAACAACGCTTCAAACTCCTAAAATTAAGTTCTCACCCTTTGAGTCCACACTAAAATATATCCTCTATTTCCAGATTGGCCCACACCTTACATCAGTGGTTCACGTAGCATATTACTGCAATTCCTAGTTTGGGATACCTAGAACTTTGCCCTGGGGATTTTTTAGAAAGAAGACATTAGTTATAAAATATTTATTGATTGTAAATGGCTTCTAAGTCATAATAATTGAGTGAGCTTGCTTGTCATGCTGAATATCTGCGCTCCAAACATGAAGTCCCCCTCAAGGAAGCTGTCTAGCAAACGTTTGGGCCCATTTGAATTTAAAAAAGATTATATAATGGGGCTTTTCTCATAAAGCTCCAGGCATATTGGAGTGAACCATAATATTTTCTACACCTCTTAAATATACCCCTTTAAAGAAGAGTGACCCACTTCCCAGAGCCTATCATAGTTGGCAACTTACAAGATATTGAGGTGTATAATACTGGCCTCAAGGAATTCCCGCACATCTATACAGTACCTAGCGGATAGAAGGGCTACCCTTCATAAGAAAGCAGATGAGTGAGCTCTAAGAATTGAGCTAGCAAGAAGGAGCTGATAGAGGCTTTCCACAAGCTCTAAACTATAGCTTCCAATCACCCTGAGAGAACTTTTGCCATCATTGCCATTAAAGTCTATGAAAGGCAAATGTTTTGAACTGGTCCATCTTTCAGGAGGTATCTTTCACTTTAAACAATGATATTACATTGTAACTCTGGAGACTAATCTGATTCACCTAAACCGTGAGCTTTTTTTCAGGCGCAATAGGAAAACCAAGAATCCAGTAAATCTCTTGTCCTATTTGTGTGACATTGGTACTGTAGTTTAAGAGCAGTGGTTTACTGCCCTGGCCCCAAATGATCTTCCATTTTTGCCACTTCTCATCTTCTCCCTTATTGGAAATAATTAAGGGGGTTTTCAGGAAGTTAGTTCAGATTAGTGGTTCTGGCAGGGCCCAAGGTCATCCCACACCTAGCTTAGTGGCCCACAATTCACCTGAAATATACAAAGTATGTCCTAAAACGGAAAACATAAACTATTCTGGATCCAGATTGTGTCATTTTTTAATTATATTAATGATTTGTGTTACAAAAATCCAATAAACTAAATACATACTCAAGGTTATATTTATCAAGAGACCAGTTATAACAGATTACTAAAAAGTGGATTGTACAAATCTACTAATCCTAAAGAATCTATTCAGAATTGGTATACTAAACTAGATCAGTTACCAATAAAAGCATCCAGTATCAAATTATTTAAAAGATTATCATGAATGTTAAGAAATTCCCTACCCATATTATCTCTCCTACCCAACAAATCTGGAATGATGATAGGGGAACCATACTGGGCCAGTTTTGAAGCACTCTCCGCCTCTTACCTTACTTAAACCAATAAATACATAGCACCTCCTAGGGACTGTTGTCAGTTTAATACTTTTTTTGATCATTTCGTTTTATCACCTTAATTATCATTTTGTTTAACAAATATTTCGCCTGTTATACCATTTCCAACATTTTTGTTATTTTTGTGAAGCACACCACCAAATGAGTAGTGGTGCCAATGACTGTTGAATGGGCTTTTAATCCTTCAACTTAGCAGCTTGAGCGCTAAAGCTGATTTAGTAAATTGATATGTTCCCAATCAGTATTCTCAATCCACCGTACATAAAGGACACCACCAAACCCAAATATCTCTCCATTGATATACAATTGAATCAGCGCAATCCAACAAGGGGCCTTCTAGTATAACAATTTGAGAATACCTAAAGAAAATAAAGAACGCAGGTCCATCTAACCTGAATGGGTTTACCAGTCTTCAGATCATTTGGAGCAACCATCTTCAGGGGCATCCACCCTACTTATAAAATGAAACCAATACAGATACCTGCCTACTTTGGCAGCTTCTTGCAGAATTTTGCTAAAACAAATATCCTTGAAATGCTTTTAAAGCCAATTAGGAATAAAACTTGAGTTAATTTAATCTAATTGTCCAAATTTGTTGCTTTTTAATTATGTGTCATTATCCTGAGATGCGTTTGATGATCTATCCACGGCCAATAGCAAGCAAGTTACCTTAGAGTTTCCAAAGGCCTGAAACCGTGAAGCCAGCGGATTTTAATATCCTCTGTGACTCCCCCTTTAAGGAAGTTGCCTTAGCAAACTCTAAGGCTGCCCTAAAGCCATTTTATTTGTTATGTAGGCCTTTGGTACATGTTAGAACCTCAATCTCTTTAAAAAAACCTTATAACGTCTCATTTAAAGTCGTAATATCAGGTGTACCTCTAGTGTTCTGGGCTTTCCACTGGGTTGTGATACATCCAGACTAAATCCCTGTCTTCTTCAGATTATCTGGAATTCATTATAAGAGAGATTAGGGTAACTATATGTGGCTTTTTTATTCCAAAATATATTGAACTCTGAGCAAAATTACAAGATCTTTGACAAGGAACTTTTGATGATAGTTTAAGCCTTATTTCCTGGTGCAAATACCTGGAGGGAGACCTGAATCCAGTAAACATAAAGACAGGCCACAAAATCCTATTTACTTTGCAGAAAACTAGAAAATCAGCCAAAGACATGCACGCTGGACAATGAAATTATCTAAAGTATGATTTTTACATCAACTATCAATCTAGAGATTCAGCAAGACCAGATGCTCTAAGTCAATGTGAGGATCATAGCCAATATTTTCAAAACCAAACTCCCAAAAGAACCCATTATCTAAGCTAGGTCAATTACTCTTAGACAATAGGCAACTCAACATGTATGACCCATATAGAACACCATGTAAGGCTTCACAGAAAAAGCTTTTCAATATTAATTAAAAGTAAAAGGAGTTTTTATGTCATGTCTTTCCCATGCATTTGTAACAAAACATCAAAAATTGTTCTTGAATGACGCCTTATGGGTACTAGGCCATGGTATGTAAAAGAAGCAATCTGGCACTATCACGATTTTTTGTATTTGGACACTATTTCTAAAAAACGATAAGAACTTAGTCAATATACTAGTGCCTGGGTGTGACCAACAGCATCAAGAACAACAATTAAATATGTATTTAATGCACATGGAGAAATTATCTACAATAAATGATTTATAGTAAGCTCCAACCTCTTCTTGTTGCAGAAAGTTCACGTCAGAGTATATTAATGAATTATATCATTTTTAGATTTTGATCGTTGACTAAAAAATAAACTCTTTTGAGAAAAATATTAGGCTGATAGATTACTTCCATTGATGGGTCCTTTAATCCTTGCCGATTTATCTGCATAATCTGATAAATCATATTCACTTCAAAACCACCTTCATTGCGTTTAAACAACCTGATTATCTTAGCTAATAATAGCCATGATATAATATTATTGTGGTTGATTATGGGACCCACTTGGGTGAATCAAGTGGGTTTACAGCAAAACCTAGTTTCATTCTGAATCCAATGCAATTACAACTAATGAACATTAATTTTTATGTATGTTGATCATCATAATCAGCATGATAGTACTTGCACATGGACGGCCCAAATAGGGAGTACTTAGTACTATTGAGAGGCCTGCTAACATCCCAATTAGGGGTGCAAAATTATTTGAATTACATATATTATTTTCCCCAATTTATTGTAATTTGTCAGCTGTATGAAAACCGTAATTGGGTTGGTTGAAAGGCTAATATACACCACTGAGGTGCTAATATTAGGCCTAAAAATCTTCCCAATTATGAGATTAGTAGTGCCTCCATTCAGGCTGAAATGATTGTAATTAAGTTAAAATCAAGGGCTAAATTAACTTGGGTGTTTTTTAATAACCACTGACATATTCCATAGCAGATTTTCATGGCTTTAATGAATTTATTAAATAGATGATTATGGCCAGGAGATGCCTTAGAGGTATAAAAACAGGTGGCTAGCCCTAAGATAAGATCATCATCTTTCCATATAATCATATTTCCGTTTTATATTATCTTATATTAATTTGATATTAATAAGAAGTGTAGACAAGCGTTCAAGGGAGCTTTTCATTACCTGAATTAGAAGAGTTCAAAATTAGAGAGGTGGAAAATACCCAAAAGAGCCCAGAAGAATCAAGTATTATTATTTAGCTTTGTGAGCTTCAGAACGGTTAAAAAACACCATAAGACACATAGCAGAATTGATGATATATCAGCTGAAACTTTTCCTGACTATCAAAGCAGAATTATATTTAATAAGCGAGTAAATCCTCAAAAACTTACAATCATTACCTTCCATCACAGTGAAAGATGTATCACAGTATGGGGTAATGGTAGACCTCATGACTAAGGCTGCCAAATTATCCCTTGTACTAAATTTCCTTTAGCAGCTGTTAAAATTTAGGGGCTTCATTGTTCCCAAACAATAACCCTAATTGATAACTGCACAGGTTTGATGTGTGCATGCTTTGTGTTGTCTGTTAATATATGATATTTGATTGATAATAGTTTGAAGAATATTATCTGTATTTAATTTTTAACCAGTTCTAGTCCAAAGATTAACTTGTATTTTTACTCTAAATACTTTTGATGGCTTTTTTTTAGTACTAGATGGTCCCAACCTGCATACTTTTGATGTCTTCATTAGGGATTTATACCCTTATCCGCTTAACTTGATCCACACTCAGATTTAAGTTTATGGTCTTTCCTCCGGTCTCTTGGAGTCTTGTGAAGTCTATAACAATTCCCAACTAAGTTCAGCTTCTCTTCTAAGGATCCTCGATTCTTATTTTGTATCCTACTAAAGAGCCTTTAATTAAAGCACACAGCAATAATTTCCTGAAGATGAAAAAACTAAAACCAATAATGAATTCTGCTATTTTCTCCTTTTTTATTGTAGATTATCAGGGGAATAAATTGAGAAATTTTGGTGCTTAAGCCTCAGTTGGTTCCTCAGCCATTAAACAACAGCTGTTGACATTGAATTTCCCTTCATTGTCTCACCAGCAATGGTCTTCCCCATCTTGGTTAGGATTCCTTCATTGGACATCCTCAAGACATAAAATGGAAAAGGCAAAAAGCATGTCCCTAACATTTTCCATTTGATCCCAGTGAGCCAATCATATATGGCAAGTGACCTGTTTAGGTAATGGGACTTGTTACCTATTATGGCAGGTCACAAACCAACTGATCAATTCACTAGTTGCAGGTGGCATCAATCACCTCGCAACTTGCTTTTTAAAAACCCCAGTTGGTCGGTGATAAAACCTGACCATCCCAATTTGTACACCTAATAGTTAATCATCAATCAACTATCATATGCCCCCATTTCGTCAGCAACTCCTCCCAATATCTTAAGCATTCAACTGGATCAATCCCAGATGGATCTGATACTGGAAAATTACATAAAATCCCCCAAACATTATTAACCCAAAATCGGGGTCAACTGATATCAATTTACTTGCCATAGGGAATTATCCTCTAGTGACCCTGGTAATCTAGATGGCTGGAAAAGTGGGCAAAAATCCCAACCCATCCCCCCTCTTGCCTTAATTTCCAGCGAGAATATAATTGGAACAGGAGAACACCACCTCATATACCAGGTCAAATATTTCTTGGGTTCTAGTGAAGCACAGTCAAACTGACGCAACGCTTCTAGGACAACCTTTGGCATGCAGTTCTCTTCCTCTTCCTCCTTGCTACTGCATCCTTAGAGCACAGTCCCAATGAACCCTGTTGTGCCAGTCTTATCAATTTACTAATGACAATGCTAGTCCTAAGTTTTGGTTTAACCCCATCTGGGCATATGACTGGCTGTCATATCCAGGATTCTTGGTCCAGCATCCTCAAATCCTGATCTTCCTCCTCACTCTTGACAGAAGGTCATACCATCAATGTTTGTTTTGAGACACAAACAAAAATCTCATTTATATTCACTCTTATTATTTTCTTGTAATAAGTTCTTAGCTCATATCATTCTTAATTCTTCTCTAAAGAGCTTATATCATTAATTTTGAGATTAATTTCTTTAAATAAAGAGCTTAATTGATACCAAAGTGCATATTTTTGACTATTATAAGAAGTCCAAAATCACCCTATTATTCAGCTAATACGTTAAATTAAGAATCCTGGTCCAGCAACATCTTGACAGTATGTCTGGTAAAAAATGCTAGAATCTTTCAACTGAAGAGTTGATTGCACAATGAAATCTCTTCTATGGTCACTTTAGGACTCATACTCATAGTCAAGTTCCCGCAACCAGTCTTTCAGTGAAATTACTGAAATTGTATCCATCCCTGACAAAATCTGATAAGCAATTTTTTCAAACAACATGTGGCCAATCCTTCCTCTGTTGCCTTTTCCTGAATTAGATTTTGATACTCTTCTGGATTCAGCTTCATTCCCAGATACTCCTATAAGCATCATCAAACCTCCTGAAGCAATGCCATCCGCTCTTGATTGATCAATCCTTTCTGGATCTGACTTACTTCCAGAGTTCCTTATCTGACTCAGCAAGTTTTATAAACTAGCTGTTCTGTCAACTGAACTAGCAATTGAAAACCACAAACATTTTGAAAACCCCTATGCATAATTGAGGACCCAAGTAAACAAGGCTCTGGCCATAGCTTTGAACCCCTCCAATCTCAAACACATCTAGATCAGGACGTTGCAGCCTATGCTCTTCATTTTCTGGCCAATTTCGTTAAAGTTGGGCCACAAAGCTTCCAGTCTCTCCAAATTAAATCGCTCATTCTGCTTCCACATCCAAGATACTTTTAGTCATTGTCTGCTCCCTGCATGACTACCTTGTTTCTTCTGCATCCCATCAATACTACCCCTTATGGCTTTAATTAGGGGCATGATTCAGTAACCACCACCTAGTAACTACTTTCGCAAAGCTGGCTCATATGTCCAATGTTCTTGGACATAGCATGTCAGCAAGCGCTCAAGACTAATCTTCTGAATCCAAGCAATATTGGGATTACTTGGGGTTATATGCTGACTGCCTCTTCTTTTTCTGTTTCTTCCCTCCCCAATCTGTGGTATCATGTTTAGCAAGTACCAAAATTTCCATCTCTCTTACTCTTGTCACATTTTCACAGGGATTAGTTTCTGCTCAACAAAATTGGCTTTGAGTAGGACTAGCTCATGATAGCATCCAAACACACATAGATTTTATCGGTTTGTTCACTCCTACTGTGATACATCCTTCCTCCCCCAAAGAGTGACATAGGCAGAATCATGACTGAGTTGAGAATAACCAATATCAAATTTTAAAGGTATATATATTTTTCTATGTGTTTTAATGTGTTTTTCCCTCTATATTTTATCAATATTTTATTTTTTTTCTTCTTTTTTCTAGGGTAAATGACTTCATTTGGGTTATTGGTCAATCTTTTATTTATTCCCTTAAACTGGTTCTGAGGTATACTTTGACCTACCAGTTTTCTATGGTTAAGAGGTCATATTTTTTAAAACTTAACAATCTATTTTTGGTTCAGCGGTCCTTTTTTTGGACTTAATTAAATTACCAGGACATAACCACCTTAATGGTTCGGTGGTCCTTTGGGAACACTCTTTTTATTATTTTCTTTGATCCACTGCTTTAAATATATAGTTTGGACTTGATTAACAATTTTTTCATCCAAGAGGTTCTTGATGTAACAGGCGTCCATTGCCATCTTGGTGATAATCTTGAATGGACCTGACCACAACGAATCTAGCTTTTTTCTTCTTCCAAAATGATGTGCATTGCAATAGGCAACTTTTGTCCCTACTTGGTACTCTGATAATGCCATTTGTTTCTTATTGTCTGTCATTTTTGCATTATTCCTTTTCTTCAAGGTTGTATCAAATGCTTGTGATTGCATTTCAATCAGGTATACATCAATTGGTTCAGGTACTGCTCAGCACTCATTCCTGATGTTAGTTCCACCACCAAATATAAAAAGATGGACTGTGGCCTTCCTTCCATTTAGCAACTCAAATGCGTTTTTCCTGTCACCATATGATGAATTATATAGTAGGCAAATGTCACCAAACTGAGGTATGTTCCCCATGCAGAAGTTCTACCTGGGACTAGCTTACTCAGCATTGTGACCTGCGTTCCATTGACCTGTTCTACTAGTCCATTAGTCTCTGGCTGGTAAGGTACTGACACGACTCCTTGGATCCCCATTATCGCATTCAATCTTGTGATCACATGAGACATGAAATTTGTTCCATTGTCACTAAAAAGATGTGCAAGCATCCATGGCGGTAAAATACTTGATCCAGGATAAACCTTGCAGTGCTTGTCAAGTCCACTTTTTCCAGAGCCTTCATCTCAACCCATCTAGACAGATATTCAATCGCAACTATGATGTATTTGGCTCTTTCTGTACTCATGGTTAATGGACCCATCACATTGATGGACACTGTATGCCAGAAAAATCCAGGGCGGATCAGTCAATATCCATTCATGTTCTTGTGAGGCTTGTGCAGCTGGCACTCAACACAACAAACCAGATAATCTGCTACATTGTAGTTGATAGACTCACAGTAATAGTACTGGAGAATGTGATTAGTCATCTTCCTTAGGCCTCCATGCCCAACAACCTTATGCGTGGCTTGAACAATTGTCACGCTTTCTGACAGTCTGGGGAATAGTAATCATTTTACATTGATTGCCTTAAAAATTTGTCCATCCATGGTCTTGGTGTTTTCCATCACTTTTTGAAGCGCACCTTGGATCTCTTGGGGCTCATTCCCAATTTTTCCTTTAACTATTCTCTGGAATAGCTCATCTGCTTGCTGGTATACCACTTGGACATTTGGTAATCTCAATAAGTCATCCACATTATAATGAGAAGCTTTCGCTCAGTGGACTATCTCATAATTGTAAGCCTGTAGCTTCAAAGCCCATCAGGCTAGTCATCCTTCCAGTTCTCATAAATTATGCACCCAATTCAACAAGAAGTGGTCAGTCACCACTATAAAGTGCGTTCCATGAATATACACCTGAAACTGTTTACAAAATAAATAACAGCAAGGCATCCATTCTCAGTAACAATGTAATTATTTTTGGCTGCTCATAGTGTCCGTCTCACATATGCTACCAGATGTTTGTCCCCAAGATCATCTACTTAGCTCAGGGTGGCACCAATCGCCATTAATGAAGCATTAGTCTAATTATTGATTCTCAACCGAAATTCAGATATCCCAATATCAGAGAATCTATAAAAAACTAGCATATCTTATTGAAAGAACTTTGGGCCTCTTTATTCCAAACGAATCCTTTTTTGGATTCTTCAGCAAATAAAAGAGGGGCTTGGCAATTCTCACGAAATCCCAAATGAATCTTCTATAGTATCCGACCATTCTAAGGAACACTTGGATTTCTAAGACACTTCTTGCAACAGCCATCTAATCTATGGCCTTAATTTTCTGGGCTTGCGGCATCAGTCTACTAGAGTTGATAATGAATCAAAGATATCCCAACTCTTTCTTGAAAAAGTGGAACTTCCCCAGCTTGATCTTCAGGTTAGCCGCGGACAGTCTCTTGAAGACTTCTTCCAAGTGGTGTAAATGGTCAGTAATTGTCCTACTGAAAATATTAATATTGTCCAAGAACACCAGGACGCATGGCAACTTTAAGTCACTCAATATGGCGTCCATGGCCCTTTGGAACGTCGCAGGCGCATTGCAAAGACCTCAGGTCATCCTAGTCAGTTGGTATAGCCCCTGAATGGTAATGACTGCGCACTTTCCCTGATTTTGGCAGCAAATGGATTTCTCAATAACCCAATATCAGATCCATTGCAGAGAAATACTAAGCTTCTCTAAATTGGTCTTTTGCATCATTGATTTGTTATAGTGGATAAGAATCCAACTTCATTATATTATTCAGCTTCCAACAATCAGTCACTGACCAATAAGAGCCATCCTTCTTCACGACCAGGATGGGGCTTGCCCAAAGACTTGATGACAGAACTAGAAGCCCATGATTCACTAGTTTTCTGGTTTCTTCTTTCACTACTGCTTTGGCTGCTTTGACTGTCAAATTGGTCTCACCCTTATTGGAAAATTTGCCCGGGAATCATCCTTGTGGATTACATCTCTCACACATCCCAAATCGCTGTCATCCTGGATGAATACAACCAAATACTTGTCAAATAAATCAGACATCTCCTCCTGCTGTCTGTCCATAAGATCAGCAAGTTACTCTCGATTGACCAATAGATTGATACTTTGATCATCCCTGATGGCAAAACAATCTCACCAAGGGTCCAAAAAGCATGTAATTTCCTTAATTCCACCGTCAGGATTAAATGATAAAATGCGATGATCAAATTCTTCTTAATATTCATCAGTTACACCCAAGATCGCCAAGAGAACTCGAATTTCTTTATGGCCTAGATAATTATTCCAGGAGACATCCAAGGGTCTACTCTGGACTTTTTCCAGGAGCTTCCAATTTCTCCATACAGCAGCTCAGGTATCTCCAAAGTCAATCCCATGTCAGCTATTATATGATATCCTGGCAGTATGGTCCTTAGACTCTTGATCAATGGAATTCCCCAAATTTCCAGGATTTGTGTCAGCATTTCTCATCTTTTTCGCCCAACCAATTGATAATAGTTTGGGGCATTGTCATCGTTGTAGATCAAATAAAAGAAATTATTCCTCCTTGTCAGTGGAGCTTCCCCATCTTTCTGATAAACCAATGATAACTTCTGACATAATATGGTCAACATATCAACTCAAAGTTACATTTAACTCAGTACTTATGTAGAAACTCTGTCCCAATCAAAATATTGCAGTTTTGGTTTGCAAAACTGTTGCTGGGGTAAATACCACTAAAGATCCAAATTGGAGTGGAAAAGCGCTATACGCTCAACAGTAAATGGTTGTATTCAGTCCAGCTGTCCCATTTTTTCTTGTGTTCCAGATCAGGCGAGATTCTCATCTTTTTTCACCAGCTTGGCCGAGACAATGTTAATAGGTGATCCACTTTCAACTATTGCAATTACCCATACTCAATTTACCATTATATCAATATATGTACACTCAGAGTATTGTAAAATCATATTTACTGAGTGTATAGCAGCATTATTTGCCAAATCAAAGGTGTAATTTGCAAATATAGATCAGAAAATGATTCCTTGATCACGCTAAGGGGGATAAACAGGTTCGCCTCATCTAATTTGACCTTGGTCAATTCTTCTGTATTCTACGCAGCCAAATCTTGTCCACAAGTTGTTACACATATGGCTGAGAAACCTCCTTTATTATTTTAAAATTGATCCCCTTCGCTCTGGATATGGTTACTGAGTTAACATCAAAATTGACCACTTGATACAGGTGATCCTGTGCGCCATCATTAATGAATAGATCACTTACATCAATTTCTTCATACATGATATTGGGGAAAGGGTTTAACCGCAGCTCTAGACTGTTTCTTGTCTAGACCGTGGACCCTTTTCCTGACTCCTGTGCGGGTTTGGCTTCTTTTGTCTGGACCACGTTATGATCTGTTCCTTTAGCTTCTCGAACAGAACATTGAAGTGTCCTTTTCCTCTAAACTGATAACAGCATTTGTCTTTGTAGTCAATCTGCTTGAACTCTTTGGGCCTATTTCTCAGCATGGTTCGATTATTAAACTTTTTAGCAATCTCAGTTCCCTTAATAGGATTCAAATTTTCACACTAGACTCAGTTTAAAACCTCTACTAGGGGCATTTAATGTAGCTCCTAATATCTTAAATCATCCACCATCTGAGAGGTGGAATTTCAGTAGTGAACATGGAAGACATCATTCAATGTAAATTGCAATAGGGCCAAAGGGCCACTTGAAACGCGAACCATGCATCAAAATCATCCAGTACTTTTTCACTGACCAAAATCTGCAATTTTTAGTAGAATTAATCTTTAAAACTTGCTAAGGATTCATCCTTCTGGAATTGGACTCCCAAGAATTCCTGTTTGTGCTTTAACATATGCATGGGACTTCCAAATTCTTTCATTATGGCCGCCTTCGCCTCAAAGTATGATCAGCAGTCCCCCTATAGATGGGCAACGCTAGGTTCTAACAATTATGTTTAAACAGTTCATCATCAAAGATTTTTGACAATTACCGTTACCAAAATTTGTTATATTGAACAATTGGAAAATGCAGGGTCATTATTCTGATGAGAAGTGGGTAATTTCGCCATAGCTTTAAATACCTCTGAAGTTTCTCTAGCCACTACTCTTAGTTCAGCTAATTGACTAGATTGAGGAGTGATTTTGGGAGTCATCTCCAAAATGGCTGCAAATGCAGTCAGCATATTTTGTATAATAGTCAAATTCCCAACTGGAGTTCTTGGGGTCTATTCTTTAGCATTAATCACTACATAGGGCTCACATTTGTATTTATGAGTCTTTAACTCTTTGACTTGCTTCATCAGACGGTCTATGTCTGCGCTGAATGCCTGTGATTGAACGTAATCTGCTTCACATTCAGTTTTTAAGAAATAAATTTCCCAAACTAGCTCTCCTTCCTTTTTCTTCAATGATGTTACTTTCCCTAGCAACTCATTGCTGATATTAGAGACATATTTGACTCCTTCCTCAATCTCAATATCTCTCTCCTCCAAGGCAGCAAATTTAGATAGTCTGCAGAATCCAAGGCGTTCTTGTTGACGGTTGCCAACTCCATCCAGAGTTTTCTTAACTAATCCTTGTACAACATCTTGTACTGATGTATACTACTCAACTACCCCCTGTAGTGAGCACAAATGTTAAAATATAGGGGCTTCGTTGATTGTTCTTGACTGATAGGCCATAATTGATAACTGCACAGGTTTGATGTGTGCACACTTTATGTTTTCTGATAATGTATGATATATAATTGATGTTAGTATGAAGACTATTATCCATAGTTGAATAGATAACCTTTTTTGGTCCAATGCTTGAGCTGTAATTCTCCTCAAATACTCTTGATGTCTTCAGTAGGGATTTATACACTTAACCGTCTAATTTGATCCACACTCAGGTTTAAGTTTATGGCCTTTTCTCTGGTCTCACGGAGTCTTGCGGGGTCTACAGCAATACTTAACTAAGTTCAGCTTTCTTCTAAGGATCCACCATACCTACTCTTTATCCTATTAAAGGGTCCCCAATTAAAGCACACAGCAATAATTTCCTGAAGATGAATAGAACTAAAGCCAATAATGAATTCTGCTAGTTTCTCCTTTTGTATTGTGAATTATCAGGGTAATTTATAGAGGAAATTTGGAGCCCAACCTCAGCTGGTACATCAGTCATGAAAAGCAGACGTTGTCATTGAATTACACTTCATATTCACACCAGAGATGGTCTTCCCCAGCTTAATTAGAATTCCTTTATTAGACATCCTCAAGACCTAAGATAGGGAAGAGTTAAAAATCATGTCCCAAACATTTTTTAAACAATCCCAGAGAACTAATCATATTTGGCAAGTGACCTGCTTAGTTAAGCATACATGTTACCCATTATTGAAGTTCACAAACCAACTTATTGATTCACTAGTTGCAGGTGGTATCACTCAACTTGCAACTTGCTCTTTAAATTCCCAATCAGTTGTTAATAAAACCTGACCAATCCCAATTTGTACACCTAATAGTTAATCATCAATCAACTATCATATGCCCCCATTTTGTCAGCAACTATGCCTAACAAGGTCTTAAGCATTCAACTTGGTCAATCTTGATGGATCTGATCTGGAAAATTACCTAAAATCCCCAAACATTATTAAACCAAAATCAGGGTCAACTAATATCAATTTACTTGCCATAGAATTTTTCCCTAGTGAGCCATGGTAATATAGATGGATGGAAAGTTGGACAAAAGTCCAACAACAATATAGTTAGCCATCTTTTTTACAATAAGTCTGCCCTACCATGGTTTTCCAAGAGATAAAACCTCAGACTGTAGATCCTAATTTATATCTAATTTGAAGAGGATTAAGTAACTTATGGGCTCCAAGTTCTATCTGTCAATGGCTTCCCAAATCTAAAATGATGGGCAACCATTAAGTGTCAACCAGGTGTTCAGAGAGTATTTTTAGATATCTCATTCCATATGAGGTGGTGCAGAATGCACAGCCACACAAACGGGGAACAAGATTCTAACATTAAAAGTTAAAGGGCACCATGAGATGTGCCAGTACACAAGGGATCCAATGAGAGGGTGTACAAAATTGTGTAAATTACTAAATGCTCTATAAAAGTGAGGACTTGGTTGGACCCAGGGGGCTTCCATAACCAATTGCATTTCAGTATCCGGATCCTTGCGCGCCTTAAATTGGAGGTGTTCAGACTTTCCAAGGGTGGAAATAGAACCATAGTTAATTTATATAGAATAAATGACATATCAAAAGAGACCTCCTCCAGGAGGTCTGCAAAGAGGTCCAACAAATAGACCATCTGGTTAATTAAAACAAATGTAGTTTTATCTAAACCAGTTGACCAACAAAGAAGTTTGGTCTCAAAACACTACTTTTAAAAAATTTGGGGATATAATTTTTCATCAGCTGAGGCACTGCGCCCAATATAACCAAAAAACACAAACTAACATCTATTGTTGTACTTTAGCTCAAGTAAGCTCACACTCAGGTGATTATATGCAATGGGAATTTTGCTGGATTTGGCAATATAGTAAACCAAACGGGAACCATATAACTACTTCCAAACAAACATAACAAACCATTGTAATTTATTTATTTGAGGCATGCCAATCAGGGGACGGACATTGCCAATACAACGTGATAAACCCACACCACCAGGAGACAAACAAGTGAGACAAAAACCTTTTACCAAGCAGGTAGCAGAGACCGCTGCCCACCATGGCAGAGGGGGAGGGAGGGTCAGGCGGTTTATCAACAGGCTCAGCAAATTGGGAATAATCACAGTTGTTGTAGAAGCGGATAAGCGCAGAGAGCCATGGCGTTGGGGCATCAGCATGGTGGGGATAGAGACAGGTGAAATAGCGGTTACTTACCTCAAGATCAGCTTGGAAGACAGCCTCCATTAACTCCGCCACTTGATGCTCCTCTTGGATGTGGGCATCTGGGAGTTGGGCCAAGCTGGCAAGCATCTGGTGGGTAGTTTTAGAGGCTGGGTCAAATGCAGCTAGTTTCGCCACATGAACAATGGCAGTTTTGGCTTCATCAAGCAATTTGGAGACTTCCATGCCACTTCAGGGAAATCATGGGGGAAGTTGATTGTGCTCAGCCCTTTACTAAATTGATCTGTTGATTGGGCCACTGCTTTGTGGAGCTGGCTGCAAAGGGGTGAGGCCACCGCTGCAACAGCAAGCTGGTGGTCACTTTGGTAGGGGGCATCATTGGGTTTAGGAGCATATCATTTGGGAAAGATGGATTTGTCAAAATCTGGATTGTAAAATTCAGCCCAATTATTATTGATTGGGCTTTCTTCACCAGTTTCAGCATCCTTATGCATGATAATTCCACCTGTCTCGTCAACCTCATCCAATAGGTCTCTAATATTCTGGTTTACGCGAATAGTGGGTTGAGAATTTGGGAGGGTAGGATTTTATTGGGGCGCTTGTGTGAGAATGGTGGTCCAGGACTGACTGATTGGGAAGTTGGTGCCCAGGGTGGGGAGTGTGGCTGGAGGATTTGGTGGGGGCTGACTTCCCATGTTGGGTCAACATGTGAGAATGTTGTGTGAATGGGGCAACAAAACGCCCCATTCAGACGATGCTGAAATGGTTTCAGAAATTGAACTGAGGGAATTGGCATGGGGGTAGGTCCGTTTAGTGTGGTCAAGAGCAAAACAGATGGACAGATCAGTTGACCGCAATCAACAAAAGCCCAAAAGAAATGCTCAGGTGAGGCAGCGATGTGAGCATGTGGGGGGATTTGTTGTGTGATGGTAGGGAGGTAGGGAATAATAGTGGCAGTGGCATGAGGGCCTGCAAGGCGCTCTGCGCCAGAAGGAATGGTGAAGACCAGGTTGGGCTGAGTGCCATAAGACAAAAGCCCAGTCATCAACTCATCATAAAGGATTTGGGGTGGGAGATGCGAAGGGAGGTTGGCAAATGACACCACTAGTCTGGTGTCATCAGGGAGACAAGTTCAGGTGGTGGGGATGGGGTATTTTTATAAATGAGCGGAGTCAATGCCGCCGCTGCAGCATCCACTTCTGTTGGGAAGCCTATGTCAAAATAGCCCTTAAAAGGGCGGAAATCAATAAAGCCAGCCAGCGAAAAGGCAGCGGTGGCAAGTTCAATAATTGCTTTGTCAGCGTATGGGAATAAACACCCATAGCCAACATGGAGGCAATATTGGATGGTGGATTTGGGTAGGGCGAGAGGATGGGGGCGAGTTGGGTGGGTGCACGTGAGGTGAACACTAAGTCCCGTGGGGGGACAAAATGGCCAGTAGAGTTTGGCAGACTATTTGAGCCCATCTGAATTTGTTTCCCTGCCAGGCGGAAAATGCTGGGATTTGGATCACAGCTGCCCTACACTGGAGCAGCAGGCGGTGGATCCATGGACATCAAATGGGAAAAGGTCATGGCCAGGTGGCGGTGGGTAAAATGAACTTTTTTATTATAAATTTGCTCGAAAGTGAGTTCAAGTGGAAAGAAAAGTTTTGAACCATTATAATTTAACAAATAAAAGATGTACTGCAGAGCCAAGGATTTAATGCTTCCATGACCATCATGCGCACCTTAGAACCAACTTGGGTATATTTGCCCTTACCCATAGTTAATCAAGGAGTGTGTTACAGGTCAATAAGATACAAAGTTTGACCCCTTACTCTCCTCCCTCTCAGCCTTATCATTACAATCTGTCACCACTATTATGTCTTAAATCATGACTCCAGTTCTGGGAGCATAAACTAGATTTTCTAGACAATTTCTGACAGCATCATGTCAATTATCTTTCCACAATCCTAAATCAGCTTAAAAAAGCTCCTATCACACCTTAAGCAAGATGACACTTTTTTATGGCAAACCATGGATACCAATCCCACCATAAAGTCAATTAATGAAAGATAGCTCAGTCATAGTGTTACAGAATTCTTTCACATATACAGAGATTTACACAAAGTCTTGAATGATAATTTGCAAAGTTAATCAACCAACACAAAGACGAGGCAGTATAGGGTCAACTTTAATTATCTGATTAGAAGAAAGGTAACAAGTTCATCTGGAAACTAATAAACATTATGTAGCTAAACTTTGAGGAAGTTGTAACCAAGAAAATAGGGACACTTAAGTTGTTGAATAAAGTCTTAGAGACAACGCAACAAAACAGTTACTATAAGGAACCTCAGTTTATGATAACTTCCATGTATCATTTTTAATTTCACAGAAATAGCCTCTTCACATCAATAAAAATCAAGTCCTCTCCCAGTAATGTTATAATATATAGAGGAGATATAAAGACTAAGAAGTAATCAGAGATAAGGTTATAGAGGTAAGAAGTAAATTTTTCAAGTGGAAAGGATACCCTCTGGAGGAAAGCACCTTAGAGCCCAAAATCGATCTCAAGGATTGAAAAGAGAAGTTAAGATTACCATAAGCAGAGCTCTGGATGACTCTAGTGTCAGTATTGGGAACGAAGACAATTTACCATTTTCCTGGAATGAGTCTTGAAGTCCAAGATAGCAGAATAATAAAATCTGTATATTTGACTTTAAGGTCTAATGAGTTTAAAATAACAAAAATTATTTAATTATATAACTTAAAATTCTGTTTTTGTATGATTTTGTGGTCTGACCAATGAATACAGATCTTATGACAAATTACAGGTTATTTTAAATAACAGTTAATGCATTTATTATAACTGTTTGAAGAACCGTACACTTTATAATTATAAAAAATAAATCAAATATCTTTTTAAAATTTATTTCAATCACTTTTCTATTTAGTGTTAAGCTCAATTAATCGGATAGTTAAATTAAAATAACTAAACATTTTCAAGTATAAATAACAGTGCTAGCTGGAAAATATAAAATCTAAGTCAAGTCTTATAAGAATATAGTTATAATTTCATATGCCACACCTAAAACATAATCATTTACAATTTTGATATACATTGTACAATTTTTCCAGTCCAGTGTAATGGTGTGTTAGGACTTTTGACCATATTCCCAGTTGACTAGATTACCAGGGGTCACTAGGGGATAATTCTCTATGGCAAAGTGAATTGGATATTAGCTTGACCCTGATTTTGGGGTAACATTGTTTGGAGATTTTAGGTAATTCGCCTGGTTTGGATCTGTTGGGGGATCAATCTGGGTGAATGCTTAAGATCTCATTAGGCAGATTTGTTGAAGAAATGGGGTATCTGATAGTTGATTGATGATTAACTATCAGGTATATTAATTAAAAAAGTCAGGTTTTATACCAACTTTTTGGGACTTAAGGATTAAGTTGCAAGGCGAGTGATGCCACCTACAACTAGCAAATTGATCATTTGGTTCACGACCTACCTTAATGGGTAACAAATCACATTACTTAAGCAGGTCGCTTGCCAAATATTATTGGTTTTCTGGGATCAAGAGGAAGACATTAGGGACACGTTTTCTGACTCTTTCCATTTAAGGTCCCAAGGATGTCCAATGATATTATCTTAGCTAGGATTGGGAAGACCATCACTGATGAGAAAACGATGGGCAATTCAATGGCAACGGGTGCCATTTCATTGATGAGGTGCTAACTGAAGGTTGGTCAAATTACCACTATAAAACCCCTAAGAATTCAATTATAAAAAAAGTAGTAATTACCAGAGTTTTTATTAGTTCTATTTTTTTCAAGGAAATTACTGCCGTGTGCTTTAATTGGAGACTCTTTGGGATAAAGAGTAAGGATTAGACCATCTAGTACTAAAAAAAGAGTAAGGATTTGAGCGTGGATCCAGAGAAGAGAAGCTGAGCTAAGAAGGGAATTGCCGCCAACTGTGTGTCACCAGAGAGAAGCCATAAATGAGGATCTGAGCGTGGATTAAATTAGGCGGAATAAGGGAACTAATCCCTATTATGGACATCTTAAGTATTTTGAGGAGGAATTCTGGTCAAGCGTTAGACCCAAAACTTGTGCTTTATTCAACTACAAATAACAGTATTCATACTATTATCAAACAAATACATAATATTATCAGACAACGCGGGATTTGCATAATACCATACCTGTGCAGATAATTAACTTTAGCGATTATCAGCTGTGAACAATCAATGAAACCTTCAATTTTAGCTATTGGTGCTCAATACAGGGGTGTATTTGAGTAAGATACTAGGACATGAAGGTATATAAGGATGAAATAAGAAAACTCTGGATGGAGTTGTCAACAATCAAGCAGAACGCCTTGAATTCTGTGGATCATTGAGAATTCGCTGCCTTTGAGGAGAGAGTTACCAAGATTGAGGAAGGAGTTGAAAATGTCATTAGTTTCAGCAATTAGTTACTTATTAAAGTAACGTCATTGAAGAAAACAGAAGGAGAATTAGTTTGAGAAGTCTTATTCTTGCAAATAGAGCTTGAAGCGGAATGCGTTATTTAAGAGCATTCAGCACAGATATAGAGCGACATATTAAAAAAGTTGAGGAATTGAAGACTCACAAATGCTTATGTGAGCCATATGCGGCGACTGATTCTGAAGAAAGAAATTCACAGACTCCAGTTGGAAAGGTGATTACCCCAAGAAATATACACCCACTTTCACAGCCGCTTTGGAGATGACTCTTAATATTACTCCTCAAGTGAGCTGAGTTTCCAAACCAAGAGATGTGGCTAGAGAAACCTTGGAGAAATTTAAAGTGACACCAAAATTACCTACTTTCCTTTGGGATAACTCCACTGTGTTTTTCTGATTATTTGATATGACAATGTTTGGATACGGTGATTGTCCAAGGGCATTGCTGGGGGTGAATTACCTGTATAACGATTATCTGAACTTAGTGTTTTCCCATATAAAGTGGGACAGCTGGTCATACTCAGAGGCCAAGGAAGCCATTATGAAGGAATTTAGAAGGCCCACTATCATGTCAAAGTATAAACAAGAATTCATGGGAATTAAATTCCAAAAGGATGAATCCTTAGAAAGCCTTGCCTATTGTTTCTACCAAGTGTTGTAATTTGGCGGAATCCTGGAGATACGCCATAAGGGGTTTGCACAGGGTATAGCCCACTGAGCAATAGGACCAACAATATTACAATTGTGGTCCTTGGTAACAACAGAATAAACTTAATATAATAATTATGGGGCACTTGCTCCCACTACAATAATTTATTAATTTAATAAACAAAGCGGATCCTCACTGTCTCACTCACTCTATCCTATTAACAACCAACCTTTCTTAATCACCCATCTCGCTTTTATACAGCGGCTTCAGATGATACCACTCTCATAGCTTGGACTATTTGGTTCCACCGATTCTCCTCGTTTTCAGCTTGTTATTCTTTAGTTCTCTATTGCCTAAATTGTAGGCAATTTAATTCATATATATTGAATGTCAACATCACCCAATCACCTTATTTTGAGGCAATCCAATAATAAACCCATTATATCCCAATATTGTCTCATCTTGAGGCACTTAAATAATTGTAACTAATTTCATTTCGGTGGATTCTTCCCAAACCACCCTAACTGTCCCAAGATTATCATCCAGTCATATCAGAATCGTGACATTACCACCTCCTTGACTGGACAATAAGGCTCCTATTGTTTGTATGGTCATAGGAACTTCACATGTACCCAGATAATAATTTGACCCCCGCAGGTTCTTAATGGTGTAGGCGTCAGCCCCAGTTTTCTCAATGATCTCAAATGGTCCGCTCCATATACTGGTGAGCTTGTTTTTTTTCTCATGAACCCATGTTGGTCGTGAAACAAGACCAATTCCCCTAACCTGAACTGTAGAAGACTGCTGAGTCTACCTTGGTCAACTGCATGATCCCAAATCTTCTTGTCCAGACTAGTGGAATATGCCTCAGTTTGGAGTTTAATCAGCATGTTGGTTAAGGCAGAAAAATAGCGGTGGGGCTCACCTCTGCAGGTATCCTACACACAGGAGTAAAGCAATACAGGCAGCGCTGGATGTCATCCATAGAGCAATTGGAATGGACTCTTACCGGTCACTGAGTGGTAGCTGATATTGTACGCAAAGACAGTAGTGGATAAAAGGGTGCTCCAAACTGATGGCCGCTCATTTACAAGCTTGCGTAGAATATTTACCAAGGTCCCATTGACACATTCCACCATACCACTAGATTCAGGGTGGTAGGGGATAGTTAAGACTCCGAGGATTTCCATGAGCTCGTTCAACTTGGCCAATATATGTGATGTGAAATTGGTCCCATTGTCCATTAGGATAAACCGCGGACAACCATGGCGCTGTATGAATACTCCAGGATAACTTGGCAGTAGTGACAGCCCCCAAATCCTTGATAGCCCTTGCTTCCACCCATCTTGTCAAATGGTCAATGACGACTAATTTATATTTGGAGCAGTTTGCGCCAGTAGGCAGAGGCCCCACCGCATCTAATGAAACAGTATGCCATGCGAACCAAGGCTTAACTAGCTGGTAGGTGGTCTTTCGATGGAATGGTTTCTCCACTTGGCACTAATGACAACAACCAACCGTCTCAAGCATATCATAGTGCATACTCTCCCAATAGTAGCAGGGTCACAAGAACTCTTACATATTTTTCAACCCTCCATGACCTACCGCTCTATGGGCATCCATAACTATTGCAGGCCTGGCAGAGGGTTTTGGAAAACTCAGCGTTGATTCCCAATTTGCTGATATAATTCCCCATTGCGCAAGAAGGTATCCTGTCTAAGCCCATCTAACAATTTGATCATGGGCAGCAGCTCATTGTGATATTTGCCCACCTGCATCTTTTCATACATTATGTCCACCACATCCACTGTAATGGCGACAGTGGGTAATCGGGAAAGACAGTCCACATTCTGATGTTTTGACCCTGGCTGATGCATGATCTCAAAATTATATGCTTGGAGCTTCAAAGCCCATCACGCGATACGCCCTTCAGGTTCCCACAGATTCTGTAGCCAGTGCAAGGAGGCATGATCCATTACCACTTTGAGCTTCACCCCATGGAGGTAGACCCAGAATTGTTTATAAGCATAGATTACTGCTAAACACTCACACTCAGTCAAAGTGTAATTCTGTTCAGGGCTGGTTAAACTGCGGCTACATTATGTAATGGGGTGCTCCACACCATCATTATCTTTTTGGGATAACACAGCCCCTACAGTGGAAAGTGAAGCATCCATTTGCACAATAAATTCTCTTTTTCAAAATCGGAGTATTGCAAAACAGGCGCGCTAGCCAACGCGGTTTTTAATACATCAAAAGCGGTTTGACATTAATCCGTCCAGTTGAAGGTAGCGTTTTTCTTAAGTAGCTCAAAGAGAGGTGCCCTGATACAGCTGAAGTTGGGAATGAACCAATGTAGTAACTGACCATCCCCAAGAACACCTGGATATCCCGTTAATTGCTTGGCTGAGTCATCTTGCGGATGGCTTCCACCTTGGCTGGCGGAGGACTAAGCCTTTTGAGTATACCACAAAGCCAAGGTATTACAATTGTTTCTTAAAAAGTGGCACTTTCTGGGCTTAATCTTGATATTAGCATCAGCAAGGCGGCGAAACACTTTCTCCAGGTGTCCAAGATTCTCTGTGAACGTCCGCAAAAACATGTTGATATTGTCAAGGTAGACAAGAACGCAAGACAGCTTTAGGTCACCCAAAATAATGTCCATAGCCCGCTGGAATGTATCAGGGGCATTGAACAAACCCTGTGGCATACGTGTAGGCTGGAACAATCCTTTTGAGGTGATTATAGCACACTTTTCTTGTTCCGCCGCTGGCAACTCAATCTGTCAGTAACCCAATATCAAGTCCATAGAAGAGAAATACTTGGCCCCACCTAACTGATCTAAAGCATCTTCAATTCGTGGAAGCAGGTATGAATCTTTTTTCATAATGCTGTTAAGCTTCCAATAATTGATTACTGATTGATTGGAGCCATCTTTCTTTTTGACAATTAGCACAGGGATGCCCAGGGACTCTTTGACGGCTCCAACATTCCTTGTTCCACCAATGTATCTATTTCTGAAGATACAACTTCTTCAGCTGCCTTTGAGTGATGGATAGGATGTGACCTGATAGGGGGTGGTCTCCCACGTCCACCTGATGCACAACCCTTCAAGCGCAACCCAAGTCATGATCGTCAGTTGCAAAAATGCCGTGATACTTCTTAAACAGATCCATCACCCTATCCTTTTGATCCTCCATTACACCATTAGCGCCTCCCACGGAACCACAGTCATTACGCTGAAGGTGGTTTTTAAAGGCAAGCTGAGATCTTACCAAGAACCAAAGTCTTGTACCTTGTGGACCTCATCAAGAGGGATCAGGTGCAGGTAAGCCACCACTTGGTGCCGCTGAACCTTCATCACCTCCTTCTGCAGATTCGCTACCAACACCTTCACATCCCTCTGCCCTGGTAACAGTAACCCAGGAGCCACATAAGGTTTGAGTCGTGATTGTTGATAGGGCCCCACAACCTCTCCAAACATATCTCCCAGTATATCAATTTTAAGCTCTGTCACAATTATGATTGATGCCCATAAGGGATAGTCAAAGCCTTCGCGGCTCATAGCGGAATCCTTTGTACTCATAAATCTAGTTTGGGAGCGTTTGGGTCTTCCACTTCATCCGCCAATATCTTACAGGAATCACACCATTACTTTAGGCGAGATTAATTTGACTAGAGAGGATAGGGTCATCTGGAACTCCGCTGGAAGTGAAATAGATGAGGATCTGTTGTCCCAGGATGGCTAGGGTCTCTTCCATCATTTCAACGACAGCCCCATAGTGTCGCATAAAAGAAGTCCCAATCTGCATATCATAGTTGCTATTTGGTAATACTACCACTGGAGCCACAATAACAATGGATCTAAACCGCAAAGCAAGCGCGCTATACGCTCCCTCAGAGAGCATGGTTTCCATTTCAGCGGTCCCATACACCATCCAGTGATCTATGTCAGGTTAAAAGACAACTTCGCCACCAGCTTAGTGGAGACAATGTTAACAGGAGCGCCCATATCAATTATAGCTCATACTTGGGTTAGACTACCATAACTTCACAGTCAGTGAACTCAAAGTAAGATGAATGCTGGCTATTTACTACGTGTACATTCAGCGGTTCACGTTTTCTCAGGAATCCTATAATACCTGCGCCGACTTTAGGGTATCCTGTTATAATAGTGTCCACTGGGAAGGCGACCTCTACTTCTCTTAGAGACAATGCATCTTCGAACAGTTCTAGCTGGTTTGACGGATTTTGGTCAAACATTTGGCAAGTATAAGGCTTTGATTGCTCCAGAAACCCTGTGTCAGCCATTTATTTGAATTGTGCTTTAATCAAAACATCTACTCCCCCAACCAGCTGTTGGAAGAGAAATGTATCGTCATACTGGGAGGCTTCTACTGCCTTCAATACAATAGATTCAGGTGGGACATATGACTTTGAGATAGCAGAAGTAGAGTCCCGTCTCTACTTCGCTCTGACTTTTCCCTGATAACTTTGATCCTGTTGTACGTAAGGTATCTGTCAATTGGGGCAACATCGTCCCATGTGCCCAGTGTGACTGCAATTAAAACAACTTACTCCATAGGGCCTACTTCTGTGCTTAATATAAGTTGGCCCACTTGGAAAGTTATTCCAAGGATGCTTGGCGTAACCAGAACCACATTGGTAGAATGCCTGCTGTCAATCAGCGTAGTTAGGACCAAAGCAGTAGTTAGTCAGTTGTCACTCAGCAGTTATGGGACAGATGTTGGACTGCGGTAGTAGCCTGGCAGAATCTTCATCAACTAGTTGCTTCCCCCCATGGTTAGGGTTGGCCACAGCGACATTGCGAATCTGCTCAATATTGGGTGGAGGGAAAGTTACAGCTAAGCGACATATAAACTGAACAAGTTTAAGAAGAGGTACATCATCCTCCAACAATGGGACCATGACATTGTAAAGCTCAGGGTATGGCTTCACTGCAGAGTACATTGCAATGCATACATAGCTTCAGCTAGAATCCCAGCCCCAATTGACACATGTGCTTCTGTCATAAATTTTCTCAGTGAATGCGGTGAGGGTCTCATTTCGCTGAAACCTGATGGTCAAGAACTTGGCTTTCCTCTGCGACATCTTTGCAGTTCTGCCAAACAACTGCAGCACCAACTCCTTGACTTCTTGGTATGTAATGGAACTATTTGGAAGGTAACAAACAACTTGATCAGCACTTCTGACATCCAAGGTGAAGATCAACAGTTTCGCCCTTTGCCAGTCTGAGGTTCCTTCAGTTGCAAACTCAAATTGTTAAAAGAACCTATGAATATTTCCTTCGCAATCAAATGGCGGCAGCTTTTATCACTGCAGACTTCCTGGAGCAGCTTACCTTGTCTTTTGAGAACAGTTTCTAATGCAAGTATCAACTCCTCATATGCAACAGCCCCATTAAGTCGTGCAGATTTCTTATCAAAGCAACCTAGATGTGATATAGCAGGCAACTGAGTTTTATTAAACTATAACTGATCAATGGGTCCCCTGTAGTGAGCACCAATGTTGTAATTTGGTGGAATCCTGGAGATACGCCAAAATGGGTTTGCACAGGGTTTAGCCCACTGAGCAATAGGACCAGGGATATGACGATTGTGGCCCTCAGTAACAACAGAATAAACTTAATATAATAATTATGGGGCACTTGCTCCCACTACAATAATTTATTTAATATAATAAACAAAGCGGATCCTCACTGTCTCATCCACTCTATCCTATTAACAACCAACCTTTCTTAATCACCCATCTCGCTTATATACAGCGGCTTCAGATGATACCACTCTCATAGCTTGGACTATTTGGTTCCATCAATTCTCCTCATTTTCAGCTTGTTATTCTTTAGTTCTCTATCGCCTAAATTGTAGGCAATTTAATTCATATTCATTGAATGTCAACATCACCCAATCACCTTATTTTGAGGCAATCCAATAATAAACCCATTATATTCCAATATCGCCTCATCTTGAGGCACTTAAATAATCATAACTAATCTCATTTTTGTGGATTCTTCCCAAAACGCCCTAACTGTCCCAAGATTATTGTCCAGTCATATCAGAATCACAACACCAAGAATTGTGAATTTATGGTTGAAGCAAAAGTTCTGGATAATTGCAATTCCTGGATCACACTACAAGCCGCCCTTCAGCCCATCACAAAGTACATTAAATGATGTCTTCTGTGTTTGTGACGGAGATTACCATTTCTCAGATGGTGGATTATTTAAAATTGTGGGAGCTACCTTTGATGCTTAAAATGGAAATTTAAAATTAAATCCAGTATGAAATTTGAATCTCACTAAGGGGACTGATGGCGCTAAGGAGTTGAATAACTGAACCATGCCAGGAAATAAGCCTGAAGAGGTTAAACGGATCAATAAGAAGGAAATTCGATAATTAGTGTGTGGAAAAGGACATTTCTCTGTGCTTTGCAAGGAAATAAAAAAACAGATTTAAGTGGTCCAAGTGAAAGAGTCTAAACCCACACAGGAGTCAGGAAAAGGGTCCACGGCCTAGATGGGGAACAGTCTAGAGCTGCGGAAAAACCTGTTTCTCCCAATATCATGCATGACAAAATTGACAATAGCGATCTGTTTGTAGATGATGACATTCACAATCAGCTATATCAAGTGGTCAATTTAGATTTGTATGTGGTAACAAGATCAGGAGAGAAGGGGACCAACCCTGAAATAATTAATGAAGTTGCTAAGCCTTATGAATGATAACTGGAAAACAAGATTCGAGCTGCAGATAGTCCTGAAGAATTGACCAAAGTCAAATTAGATGAGGTAAACCTGTCAATCCCCTTTAGAACAATCAAGGAAACATTTCCTATTCTATTAGCGCAAATAATTTAAACCCTCAATTCAGAAAATAATGCTGCTAGATACTCATTAAACACGATTTACAATACTCTGAGTTTACAATTATAGATATACTAGTTAATGGAGTACAAGTGAGGGAGATAGTTGACAGTGGAGTGCCATCAGCATTGTTTTAACCAAGCTGGTGAAGAGGATGAAGATCTCGCCTGACTTAAAACACAATAAAGAATATGGGACAACTGGGCCAAATACCACCATCTCATGTGGAGCGTATAGTGCTCTAACTCTTTGATTTTGATCCTTAGTGATATCCGCACCAGCAATAGTTTTGGCCAACAAAAACTATGATTTCTGATTGGAATGGAGTTTCTACAAAAATACGGAGTTAAATGTAACTTTTTGGATAATATGTTGACCATATTGGGTCAAAAGTTAACATTTGTTTATCAGAAAGATGGGGAAGCTCCACTGATAATGAGACATAATTTCAATTGTTTGATCTACAATGATGACATTGTCCCAATTTATTATAAATTGGTTGGTCAAAAATGATGAGAAATGCTGACATAAATCCTAGAAAATCAGGGAGTTCCGCTGAGGATAAGATTGAGAGAACCATACTACCAGGATCATAGATAATAGTTGACATGGGGTTGACATTGGAGATAACAGAGCAGATGTATGGGGAATTTGGAAGCCCCTGGAAAAAGTCCAGAGTAGACCCTTGGATGGATACTGAAATAATTATCTGAGCCATAGAGAAACTCGAGTTCTCTTAGCGAATTTGGGTAGAACTGATGAATATTGAGAATAATTAGATCATTACACCTGTTTATCTAGTCCTGACGGTGGAATTAAGTAAATTACATGGTTTTGGGACTCTTGATGAAATGGAATTACCGGCAAGGGTAACTGAGAGTATCAATTTATTTGTCAATTGAGATCAACTTGCTGATCTTATGGACAGACAGCAGGAGGAGGTTCTCAAATTAGCTGGTAAGTATTGGGAAGTATACACCCAAGATAACCACAATTTGGGATTGTGAAAGATGTAATCCACAAGGATGATTCCCGGGCAAATTTTCCAATAAGGGTGAGACAAATTTGACGGTCAAAGGCAGCCAATGCAGTAGTGGAAGAAGAGATAAAAGCTATTGAAGCATGGGCTTCTAGTTCTATCATCAAGTCCCTGGGTGAGCCCTACCCTTATTGTGAAGAAGAAGGACAGATCTAATTGGGTGGTGTTCAATTATCAGAAATTTGAACACTATTACAAAGAAGAATTTGTATCAACTATCACAAATCAATGATGCGCTAGATCAATTGAGGGAAGTAAACTATTTCTCTGCAATGGATCTAATATCAGGATATTGGAAAACCAATTTGCCAAGAGAAGACTAAGAGAAATGCACAATTATTACCATGAGGCTTTATCAACTGACGAGGATGACCTGAGGTCTTTGCAATGCGCCTGCGACGTTCCAGAGGGCCATGGACGCCATATAAAATGACTTGAACTTGTCATGCGTCCTGGTGTACTTGGACGATATAGATGTGTTCAGTAGGATGTTTGATAACCATTTGAACCACTTGGAGGAAGTTTTAAAGTAAATATCTTTGGCTAACCTGAAGATTGAGCTGAGGAAATGCCACTTCTTCAAAAAGAGTTAGAACATCTGGGATTTATAATCAACTCTAGTGGACTGCAGCTGAAAGCCCAGAAGAACAAAGCCATAGAGTGCATGGCTGTACCAAAGAGTGCCTGAGGTATCCAATTGTTCCTTGGAATGGTTGGATACTATAGAAGATTTATTTGTTTTTGTAAGAATTGCTGAGCCCCTCTTCCATTTTGCTGAAGGATCCAAAAAAGGATTTGTTTGGAGTAATTAAGCCCAGAGATCTTTTGAAGAATTAAACTAGTTTTTGATAGATTATTCAATTTTGAAATATCCAAATTTTAAATGAGATTTTAAAATACAAACCAAGGCTTTATTAACGGCGATTGGCACTGTACTGATCCAAGTAATTGAACTTGGGGATGAACATCTGGTGGTGTATGTGAGCCGGACACTCTCAGTTGCTGAGAGGAATTACACTGTGACTGAGTATGAATGCCTTTCAGTCATTAACGCCTGTAAACAGCTTTCAGTGTATATTCATGGAACGCACTTTAAAGTGGTAACGGACCACTCCTTGTTGTGTTGGCTACAGAATTTTCAAGAATTAGAAGGATGACTGGCCCAATGGTCCTAAAGCTACACGCTTACAATTATGATATAGTACACAAACCTGGAGATTCTCATCATAATGTGGATGACTTGTTGTGTTTACAGATGGTCTAGGTGCTATCCCAGCAAGTGGATGAGCTATTCCAGAAGTTGGAGAATGGAGAAATTGAGAATGAGCTCTGAGAAATCTAAAAAGCGCTTCAAAAAGTGATAAAAACTCTGAGACCATGTATGGACAAGTTTTTTAGACAGTCGGTGGAAAATGATTACTATTCCCCAGACTGTCAGAAAGAGTGACAATTGTTCAAGCCACAAATGAGGTTGCTGGGCATGGAGGCCTAAGGAAGATGACTAACCACATTTGCCAGTATAAATAATGGGAGTCCATCAACTATGTTTTAGTGGACTATCTGGCTTGCTGTGTGGAGTGCAAGTTGCATAAGCCACACAAGAATATGACTAGATACCAATTGGTATGCCCTGGATTCTCCCGGCCAATGGTGTCCATCAATGTGATGGGACCACTGACCATGGGTACCGGGGGACTTAAGTACATCATAGTTGCAATTGACCATCTGACAAGATGGGTCAAGATGAAGGCCCTGGAAAAAGTATACGCTAAAAGCACTGCAAAGTTTATCCTAGATCAAGTAGTATATTGATATGGATGCCCGCAGGTCCTGCTATTCAACAATAGAACAAATTCACACCTCATGTGATCTTATGATTATTTGAAATAATGGGATCAGAGGAGTCATGTCTGTACCCTACCAGCTGGAAATGAACTGACTGGTAGAATGAGTCAATTAGACGCTGGCCACAATATTGAGGAATCTGGTCGCAGGAAGAACCTTTGCTTGGGGAACAAACCTAAGTTTGGTGACATTTGACTATGATACAATTCATAATATGGTGACAGGAAAAACGCATTTGAGTTTCTATATGTAAGGAAGGGCGCATTGTCACCAATTTTATATTTGGCGGTAGAAACAACATTAGGGATGAGTGCTGTTGCAGTAACTAAACCAATTGATGAATATACTGATTGAAAAGCAATCGCAAGCATTTGATAAAACCTTAAAGAAAAGGATTGAGCAAAAACAACGGATAGTAAGAAGTGCCTACTCTTATCAGAGTAGTGAATAGGCAAAAGAATTGCTTATTGCGATAAATATTGTTTTGGGAGAAAAAACAAGTTGGATGTGTTGTGGTCAGGTCCTTTCAAGATTATTTCCAAGATGGCAATGGACGCCTACTCCATCAAGAACCTCTTGGGTGGAAGGATATTAAATTGAGTCCATGCTAAGTATTTAAAGCAATGGATCAACGAAAAAATAATGAAAAAGAGTTTCTGAAGGGCCGCTGAACCATTAAGTTGGTTATGTCCTAAATGATTTGGTTAAGTCCTAAAAAGGACTGCTGAACCAAACTAGATGAAGTCTTGAAAAATAAGACCTCTGAACCATAGAAATCTGGTAGGTATGAGTATACCTAGAAACCAGTTTGTGGAAATAAAATAAAAAGGAAGGACCACTGAACCAAAAAAAGGTCTAGTCCCATAGAAAAAAGAAGAAAAAAATAAAATATTGATAAGAATATAGCAGAAAAAAATTAAATATATGCATAGAAAAAAGATATATCTTGTAATTTTTATTTTATTAGTTATCCTCCACTCAGGGTTGATTCCACCCATGTCGCCTCTTGGGGGAGGGAAGATGGATCACAGTAAGAGTAAACAATCATCAAGATCTATGTGAGATCAGATGCTAGTGAGGGCTAGACCTACTCAAACCCAAGTTTGTTGAGCGGATGCTGATCCCTGCAAGAAAGTGACTGGGGTAAGAGAGATGGAAATGTTAGAACATTCCAAACGTGATACCCTGGATTGGGGAGGGAAGCAACAGAACAAGAAGAGGCAGTTGGAAAATAACCCTGAGTAATTCCAATATGGCACCGGTGCTGGAATATTGGTCTTGAACACTTGTTGATGGTCTTTGTCAAAAACACTGGACATATGGGCTGGCATTGAGCAAGGGATACTAGGCGGGGGTTGCCAAATCAAGCCCCCTATTAAAGCCATCAGTGGAAGATACCAATGGGATGCGCCAGAAATAAGATAGTTGTGCAAGGAGCAAATGTCATCCTGAATATGATGACTACAAGCTTCTTGGAAGCAAAAGAAGAATGAGTAATGAAAGCTGGGAGAGGCTGGAAGCTGTGTAGCTCAACTTTGAAGAACCAGTCTGGCAAAGCAAAGAGCATAGGCTGCAAGTCTCCATCTAGGATGTTTTTAAGATCAGAGGTGTTTTGAGATATGGTTAAAGCCTTGGTTACTTGGGCCCTCAATTCTGCGTAGGGGGGTTCGAAATGTTCATGGCTTCATAAAGCTAGTTTGGTTGACAGAACAGCTGATTTGTAAAATTGGCTGAGTCATAAAAGGAACTCTGGAAGCAAGTCTGATCCAGCGAGGAATGATTGATTGAGAGCATATGACATTGATTCAGGAGGTCTATTGAAGATGGTTGGAGAATTTGTGAATGGAGTGAATCCAGGAGATCTTTAAAGTCTAAATCAGGAATCAATGACAGAGGTAGGATTGGTTATGAGTCATTTTAAGATAATCGCTAACCTGGTTTTTTCAGGGTTGGATACCATTTCCAGTAATCCACAGAGGGACTGGCCATGGGTATTTGACTGGGAGTATGAGTCCTGGAAGGACCATAGAAAAAGGTTCCAATGCACAGATAGACTCATCAGCTGTAAGAGCTGAAGGTCTTTATCAGACATGCTGTTAAGCAGTTGTTGGTACTAAGATTCCAAATTCAACATAAGAGCTGGACAAGAGGGGGATGTCAGACTTATATGGTATTCAACATATGTACTCTGAAAACAATTAAGCTCTAATTTCAGAGAGATTAATCTCAAAATTAATGGGATAAGCTCTCCAGAGAAGAATTAAGAATGATATTTGCCAAGAGGTTATTATGAGAAAATAACAAAGGTGAATATAAATGAGCATTCTTAATTGCGCTGCAAAATGAACATTTACAGCAAGAATCTCCTGTCAAGGATGAGGAGAAAATCAAGAAATTGAGGACGCTGGACCAAGAATCAAGAATATGACAGTTGGTCATATGCCCTGTTGGGGGAAAACTGGATCCTAGGATTAATATAATCATAAATAAATCAATCAGCCTGGCATGAAAGAAAGTCGTGTGAACTGCGCTTTGAGTAGTTGGTAGCAAGGAGGAAGATGAAGAGAGCTTCATGCTGAAGGTCATCCTGAGCAGCATTGATTTTTGAAGGATCGTACTCCACTTGAACAAGTGAAGTATTTGACTAAGTGTCTGAAGCAATGTTCTCCTGTCCCAATCCTTTTCTTGCTGGAAATCTAGGCAAGAAGGGGATGTGTTGGGAATCCCCCCCTTGGGTTGGGACCATCTAGTACTAAAAAAAAAGGGGATGTGTTGGGACTTTTACCCATATTCCCAGTTGACTAGATTACCAGGGTTCACCAGGGGATAATTCTTTATAGCAAAGTAAATTGATATTGGTTGACCCTGACTTTGGGGGAACAATGTTCAAAGGATTTTAGATAATTCGCCTGGTTTGGATCTGTTGGGGATCATTCCAGGTGAATGCTTAAGATCTCACTGGGCAGATTTGTTGACAAAATGGGGCATCTGATATTTTATCAATGATCAACTATCAGGTATACCAATTAGGATCAATCAGGTTTCATCACCAACTTATTGGGAACTTAAAGATCAGTTGCTAGGCGAGTGATTCAACCTGCAACTAGCAAATTGATCATTTGGTTAATGAACTGCTTTAATGGGTAACAAATCACATTACCTAAGCAGGTCGCTTGCCAAATATGGTTAGTTCACTGGGATCAAGAGGAAGATGTTAGGTGCACGTTATCTGACTCTTTTTATTTTAGGTCTTGATGATGTCTGATTATAGAATCCTATCCAGGATGGGGAAGACCATCGCTGATGAGAAAACAATGGGTAATTAAATGGCAAAGGTTGCCATATCATCAATGAGATGCTAACTAAAGGTTGGGTGCCAAAATTTTCACTATATATCCTTAAGAATTCACTTAGTAAATAGTAATTACCAGAATTTGTTATTAGTTCTATTTTTAAGGAATTTATTGCTGTGTGCTTTAATATGGAAATCTTTAGGATAAAGAGTAATAATTTGAGAGTGGATCCAAAGAAGAGAAGCTGAGATAAGAAGGAAATGCTGCTGAATGTGTGTCACCAGAGAGAAGCCATAAATGAGGATCTGAGCGTGGATCAAGTTAGGTGGTTAAGGTAACGAATCTCTATTAGGGACATCTTAAGTCCTTTGGGGAGGAATATTGGTTAATCCTTGGACTCAATACTAGTGCCTTATTCAACTAGAGATATTAGTCTTCATACTAATATCAAACGAATACTTAATATTATCAGACAACGCGGAGAATTGCATAACACCAAACCTGTGCAGTTAATCAATTTAGGGGTTAACAACCATGAACAATAAACAAAACCATTAAATTTTAACATGATGTATATTGTCTTGCACCTATTTAGACCAGACTTCCACCATCAAACCAGAGCCTTCTAATGACCTTCCAGTTAAGCAGTATTCTCCATGTTTAAATCAAAGGATTTCAAGAAGTCTCACCACCTGTGATATATAGAAAAGCGCCTTTCATCCTTTAGGTTACCTAGTAATGCACAATTTCTTGACCAAATTTTGTAACTAGCATGGGCAATACTCGCTAATTGCCAATATCTACGTAATGGTAGATGGAGTTCCTGTAGCCACAAATATAACTGAGTTTAGCTTTACTGCCTTTATAATTTACCTAGTCCTTAAGTTGACCACTAGGTTGGGCCAGACACTGAATGATTTGTTATTTAGTCAATTTGTTTTGGGACAAGATTTCACTGGCTTAAAAGATTTTGTTTTGTGTTTTGCTATATGGATGAATATCGTGATGACACAGTTTACCTCCATGAAGCGCAATGAAAACTATTGGGTAGGTATTCCCACACATACGCTTAAGTAGCAGTAGTATTGGGAACAATAATTGGCATAACCGCACATAATTCCCTTTGTTAATAGAGAATGTTGCTTTCAAAGGACAAACCCACTGAAAGCAGAAAAAAGTCGGTTTGGCAGGGTTCCAGGTTGAGAGCAGATTCAGATGGGTTTGAAGGTTCCAACAGTTGGTTTTATGACAGGAAGAAAAACCCTTGTTAACTTCAAAGAGAACTTAAACAAATAAGATTTTATTGAGGGAGATTTAGGAAAAGAAACAGGAGAATGTAAGGTAGAGTAATTCCTTAATATCTCTTCACCAGTAGATTTAAAGCTCTCATCTAAAATGTTCTGTATATAAATTAAGTTAAATAAAAATAAATTTATTTATTTATAACCTTTGATGCAGGTACCTATAAAAGTTTCAAAACACATTTAGTTAACAGCTCTTCAACCAAAGCTGTTGTATGTGGTTTGAAGGCTTTAGTGTCAGAAGCAGTCTTTGATCTGGATTTATTTAATAATAGTGGCTCTTTGATTGTGTCTTTCCCACTTGGGCACAATTCAAATAATAATATGTGTTGAATTTTAGAATTCCAACATCATACTGATAATAGATTATAAATTTATATGCTTTACCCTCTAAAACAAATATAAATAGAACCCATAGCAGATATACGAGTTATCATTAGTTTAATAACTATTATTGGTTTGTTTCTTTATGCTATGCTAACTAATTAAACAGATTTTACTAGACAGATTACCAATGTTCTGTCGAGGATCCCCAACAATGTTAAAAGTGGTTCAATTGTTAATTTAAGTATCATTAATTAAAGGTATCTTATGTAAAGTTATCTGGGTTTGTTGCCGGGCAACAAGGGTTTATTGATAGTTATTGAAGTGTTGACAAAACTTTATTGGCATCAACATGCGGGTTACCCTAAAGATAAAATATGAACTGCTATTAAAGTAAAGGTGACATTATCTAAGCAGGTTGCTAGCTTAATAGGATAATCCGCTGGAGCTGAGTAAAGGCGTTGGGACACGCTCTTCATATATCCACTCTAGGAGGGGTCATAACCTAGTTGGCGGCAGAAGTTGACTAGGTTAAATAAATCATCATTTCAGAGACTCCTAAGGGTATAATTCGATGGCAATAGATGCTAATTCCATTGGGTTTTTCAAATGAAAAGTTAGGCGCCAAATTCCCTATATAAGTTCTGGAATTTATTTTAATAAAGAAGTAATATAGAGTTCACCCAGGAAAACATTTATATAGTTATATAGTTTTTATTGTGCTAATGTGATTAGTTTAAAAAATTGTTTTCTCTTATCTATTTGTCTTATTCTAACACTTGGCATTAAAGTTGAAAAGATAGTTTTCCTTGTTAAGTTTAATTTAATTATACAAGTGGAAGAGTCAAAGGTAAAGGTTCTTATTATCCAGAAGTACCTTCAATTGGGCTAAATGAAAGTTGACAGAAACATATTATAGCCAAAACCAAAGCAAATATTATATCTGTTAGTGAAGATCTCATCTGGATTTTAGTCTTTGACCTATTATCATTTACCCAAATTTTTATTTATTTGGTAAAAGAATCTATTCAGTGCACACCTCGAACCTGTGCAGTAAACACATAAAAGTTTACATTTGGTGATCATTAAAAGGATAGTTGATTTTAGAACAAAAATTAAGTCAGAAATTATCAGAGCAATGTTATACTTGAACAAACATTGGAAGTTGTAGACGGAATTATAAATGGTGAACAATCATATGCTGAGCTTGGCATCACAATCCAATACACTACCTTTTGTGAACGAATGGTTAAAGCTGAGTTATTATAGGGCAAGTTTAAAAGGTAACAGTGATCTTTATGGGTAACTCACCTCCTTTTTTTAGCACTAGTGGTGCCCAAACCAAAAGGGGGAGCTGCCACGCATCTTTATTTGTAAATGGGCCAAACAAAGGGATTATAATAAATTAAAAAATTCCTAATAAGGCCCCCAGGTTATCAGCCTAGGAAGCCATATCAGAAGGCGAGGAAGCTTTGGGGAAACTTTTGTCTGGCGCCCGCTTTAGCTGGCGGGTAACTCACCTCCTTTTTTTAGCACTAGGTGGTCCCAACCTAAAGGGGGGATACACCAATCTTGGTAACTCACCTCCTTAAAGTGGAAGGATAGTGATAAATAAAGAGTTACTGTTCCAAAAAACTGAAATAGAAATGGATAGAGTATGTTTCCTTTGGATTCAGGAGGATGTAGTGAAAGTCCTAAAGTATCTATCAAGTGCTCGAAAAACATAATTGTGATTGCAGCCAGATGGTTTCAGATGGAGTTGACAACCAGATAGATGAGAGTTCCTCCTGTAAAGTATTGCCCAGAGAAATATGTCTGAAGATATAAATATAATTTTGGAGTTGACCCCAAAAACACCCCCTTTATTAGTCAGGCTACCAGCATGTACCTTCAGCCATGGTAAAAACAGAAGAATTTAGGAATAATCCTAATCATCTATCTTCCACAAGGATAGCGCTCTGGAATTTTCCATTCTTTGAAATGATAATGTTTGAATATGGTGACTGCCATGTGGCAGTAATAGTTATGAATTCCTTATACACTGATTTCCAAAAACTTGTGTTGCCCATCTGAACGGGAATAATTGGACTTACAACAATATCAAAGAAGCAATCATGAACAAGCTTGGTAGTTATGAGAAATGGCTAGCCGCAGATAGGTGCTTATGGGAATCAAAATTAAGAATGAACCCTAAGCTTTTGCTAATAACTTATTGCAGAAAGCAAAAATCCTGGTGGACGCTAAAGTTTTATCAGTTTTTAATTCATGCATAGCAATGCATATGGCGCTTTAGCCCTACAAAAATTTGCACTGCATTATGATTTTGGCGCTTGAGAATTAGACTATCATATCAAGGATGGTGGAGTATCTAAAGATATTAGGAGCAATGTTCAAAGCATCTTACAAAACCTAAAGCCATTCCCACTAAAAATAGTAAGAATATGGTGAAATTCACTGAGCCTTATAAGGATTAAAAAATCAAGCTGTAACAGGAAATAAGCCCAAGGGACTGAAATTTATGGATAAACACAAAACTGCTGCCACAAATGTGGAAAAGCTGTACAATTTTCCACTCAACTTAGAGCAAGAAACCTAAGGAACAAGTAAATCTGGTTTGTGCTAAAGGGAAGAAAACTGAGCAATATTTTGGGAAAAGACCCAGCAGTTAAGATATAAAACAATTTAACACTACATATTTACTATTCCCATGACATATTCTAAGATAACTTGTATATATCCGATTTAATTGTAAATGAAGGTACGCCTTATCAGCTCTATCAGGTGGGTAATTTGGACTTTTGAAATTACCAGAGAAAAGGCGAAGAGTATTAGCTCAGAAATCATAAAAAAGCTCGCTTGGCCTTATGCCCATCAGCTAGTAGAAAAGATTAGAACCTCTAAAAGCACCAATGATTTTCCAATATGAAACTTGACAATGTGAACGTTTTCTCCCTACTAACGTGATTAAGGAATCCTTCTCTTTATTCTCAATGCAATTAATTCATACTATAGATTCAGCAAATAATGCCGTTATTCACTCAGTAAACACCTTATTACAATAATATGACTGTATGTATGTGGATATTATAGTCAATCAAGTAAAAGTATGGGTGGTAATTGACAGCAGAGTGCCTAAAAATATTTTTTTGTTCAGTTGGTGAAGCAAATGAAAGATTCTCTAGATTTGGAACACCAGAAGGAATATGGAACTGCTGGACTGGATAAAATAAATTCTATGGGGTATACAGTGTACTGCCTCTTCAGTTCAGATTGCTGGTGGTATCAGCTCTTGGCATAGTATTAGAAAATCTAGATTTATGCCATCCTCATTGGAATAGAGTTACTGAGAAAATATGTTGTCAAATTTGATTTTAAGGAGAATACCTTAACAATTTTGGGGAAAATGTTACCCTTGTATATCAGTAAAAAGGAGTAGCTCCACTGATGAAGAAGGATAATTCGTAAGCCTAATTTACAATGATGGCATAAGCTCCATCCAATACAATTTGGTTAGAAGTAAATCAGGGAAATGCTGATTCAAAATTCTAAGATCCGAGGATACTGTTGAGACCAAAAGTGTCAAATATCATTAACCTGGAAACACAGATTATAGTTAGCATAGGGTTGATAGTAGATTCCAAGAACAATTATATGTTGAAGTTGTCGCCTCAGGGAAAAATTGAGATTCAGCCTTGGTTAGCTCCAATATTGAAATATCAGGTCACAGTGAAATCTGAGCTCTACTGGCCAACCTGAAAAAAGGCTCAAGTAGGTAGAGAAGACTAAGTTATCACCTGTGCATATAATTTTCACTTTAAGCCTTCCATTTTGAAGCTTAATGGTTCTAATGCCTAAGAAACCTGAAGGTCAAAACTTGATGTTGACTAGTTCTCACAGCGGGTATATCTTTAATTTAAAATGTTACCAAGTCACCACTTAGGTCCCTTAAGCTAGAACATTCGTCCTATGGTAGGTATAGCGAAATGGACTAATTGATTTCAGGTACTAAAAATGAGATATAGAATTAATGACGTCTCTTTATTGTAGTATTTTTAGGGGCTTTTATATGTCACAATATATATTACCCCAAATGGAAAAGGAGTAATAATATTAAAGAGGGGTGACATCTAAAAGGAAAGCTCTTTGTTAGACGATATATTATGGATGGTATAATGCCATTGTATCATAATTTTCTTAAAACAAAAACGTGAGTAGAATAACCAAGTCAGATGATATTGGGGGTCACTTAGGTTAATCATTAGGCAGCTGCTTAAACTTACTCTTTTTGGCTTCATCTTAAGTTTTCTGCCTCAAGTGCCACTTTGAGAAATTTTTTTCTGATTTCCTGATGATTTGTTATTTAAATTAGGCAGGAATTCATTTTGGGGCATCTTAGGCTCAGTTTGGCCCTCAGAAATTTACTAAAATCGATTAAAGCTGTTCTGACTATTCATTTCTCCAGGTAATTTTTTGAGGTAATGGATTTAACCCCCTTCTCAGGTATAGTGTCGATTCAGATGAGGGAGTTAGAAGATTGATATTCTTCCATCATGTTTAATATCAGTATATCTGACTTCACCCCCTTTAAGAATATTGGTGGGTGAGTACCAACTTAAATTGGCTATAATGTTTTTAATTGTTACTCCAGTTCTAAAAAACCTGATTGAGCATTTGTCTCTGCATTTGTAATTGATAGAGTATGGCTCACCCCAGTTGAAATCCTATTTTCCTCCCTGGGTACTATTTGATTGTAACAATAAAGAACTAAGCCCAAAATCAAAGGCGGCTAAAGATTAGTGAGTTGCATTTGTTCTTGGGCTTCCCAGTAACATTCTTGTATATATCTGTCTTAACCTCTGTTTGAAGTTCTATTATCTTCTGGGCTAATCTTCTTAGCGCTTTCTCAAGCTTTAGTATCATCAATGGCACATCAGGAGCTACTAAAGCTGGGATTCCAGGTTCTCTTCTATATAAGGCATGAAGGGAGACATTTTGATATTTTATGGAAACTTATCTGTAAGATATCCTTGCACTTGGGCGGTACTGGACCCAATGTAATGGATTGGTAGTGGCTATCTAGTATAGTATTAATACCAACGTCCCGTTCACTCTTTCTACATTCCCAATAGTTGATGTTTTTAAGGCGCAGAGAATAGTTGTTGAGTTCCATAGCTGGTAGCTAAGATTCTCACAACTCTTGATGTAAAGTTCTTCTCATTATTGCATAGTAGAACCTGCGGGCAGTTGTTCCAGTAATTATGTTTTGATAAAAAAGTTCTCAGTAGCTTTAGCAGTCTGTGCGTGAATAGCATTTGATAAAATCAACTTTGTGAAATGATTGATCTCTAATAGTATGTATCAATTTCCTCCTGTGGATTCTGGTAGTGGACCTATGACGTCTAAACTAATGGTGTGAAACGGCTGCTGAGGGTTCATGGGCGAATAATTGTACTTGGCCATATGAGGCATCTGCTTTTTACAAGTTATGCAAGCATCTAAGTCTTCCACTAGAGAGTCCATTATTCCTTTCCAATAGCAGTGATCTTTAATTCATTCACAAAATTTCATGTCTCCTCTATGTCCTAAGATATTGTGGGCTTCCATTATGACTGGTTCCTGTTCATGATGTCGCAAGTAAGGTAGCCAGTTGATTCTGAGTTTCTTGTAAAATAATACATAAAGAACATTCATATTTTTGGGTATGGCATTAATAATCTTCTGAACTAATCCATCTTCGTCATTTCAAGAGTCTGATTCATAGTTTTGTCGTGTAAATATACAACTTTGCTGTTGTTAAGATATAGAAGGGGCAGTTGAATCAGTCCATCTATGTTCATATATCTCGTTCCAGCTTGGTGGTAAATATTCATGTCAGAGAGTTTAAACTAGAGTTTATCTGTCTATTTTTCCGGTAAGATCTTTAATGGTTTGCAACCTCTTTAGAGAAGCATGTCTGTCACAACTGTTAAGTTTTTACCATACAAGAAGTGCCAGAAATGTTTCAGCGCCAATAGACCAGCTAAGTAATCTTTCTCCGTGATGCTATAATGATGCCTAGCTTTGTGAAGCTTTTTGCTATGTAAAGACAACGGGTGGTCAATGACACTCTCATCCAGATGAGAGAGTATGGCGCCTACAGCTAAGTCGGAGGAATTGGTAACCAGGATGAATGGCTTATCATTGTCTGGATGTCACAAGATGAAACATCGATTCAACAAACTCTTTAAAAACTTGAGTGCGGTTCATTGCTCTACTCCCCATACAAAAGGGGTGTTTTGGCAAGAAGTTTGGCCATGAGGTTTGGCTAGTTATGCGAAGTTAGGGATAAATTGGCGGTAATATCCATTATTTCTAAAAATAAATGTATTTCTCAAAGGCTCTTTGGCTCATACCTTTTAGAGATTGCTTCAACCTTATCATGAAAGGGTTGAATTCCTTCCTGAGATATGACAGTTCTAAAAATTCTACGTCCTGCTGGAAAAGGTACAATTAGCAGGTTTTAGTTTGATATGTTTCTCTCTAAGTTGAGTAGACTTGATGTAGTCTAAATGATTGATGAACAATTTAGAAAAAAATGTTATGGCATCTAGGTAAATGATCACACAGCTGAGTTTAAGCTCTTTCATAATGTGATAGATTGGCATTTGGAACAAGGCGGGAGCATTGCATAATTCCTGAGGATGCCAGGTAGGTTGGAATAATTTCTTTGTGCAAATCAACGCGCATTTTTCTTGGTCTTCAGGAGAAAGATCCATCTGCCAATAACCACTGACAAGGTCCATTGCGGAGAAGAAATTCGAGCTGGAGACTCATTCTAAAGCATCATCTTACCTTGGGGTTGGATATCTATCCTTCTTAGTGAGACTGTTTAGCTTTCTGTAATACATAACTATTCTAAGACCACCGTTATTCTTCTTTATGAGTAACAGCGTGGATGACCATGGACTCTGGAAGAGCACAAGTAAGCCAGCATCCAATTGCTTAAGCTCAGTCTTCATATTGTTAATCTACATTTGACTTCTTATATGTCTTTGATCATATAGGGGTTGATTCTTTTGTTGATACTATGACCATATCTTTCATGTGACCATAGTCAACATCTGGCGTGGAGAAAACATACTGATAGTCTTCAAGTAGCTTATGTATTTTCTTAAATTCCTCCTGATTTAACTTATTAGATACTTTTACTTGAGTGATAGCGCAAATTGAGTTGTTGGCGGGTAGGTCAAGATTGAGGTGAGTACCAATAAAATGTTCATGGTCAATTCATCAATGGTAAATAATTGACTTTTCTAATTCTTATTGCTTCTTGACTAGGGTATCTTTCTTGGTTAAGTTCCCAAGTAATAGCTCAATGAGCTACTAATAATCTGGGTCGAGGACTCCTGGCAAAGATTTAAGTTCAAGCCTACTTACTCCATCAATACAAGTAATGTGTAGAAATAAGTTTGAGGGTATATGTAGGGTTATGTTGGTGGAAACTACTCTTATTTCTACAAGATTTATTGTTTACTCCTCAGTAGCATAATTTGGTTTTCTCTCTGCTTAAACTACTAAGTCAAGTATCTATATTGGTGTTTTTCCAGAGGCAGTATACCACAAAAATATAGAGGAAACAGGGTACTCGACTAGACAATAGTAATCCTTGATACTGAAGACTTTATTTTACAAGACAAGGGTATGTCCAAATTTAGATGACATGATAGTTGGTACAGATTATAAGAATAAAACAGAGCGTAATGAGGCCAAGAAGAGCAAGCTGATGGCTCTGTCTGACCTGAAGCACACCCTGGACCAACATTGAGTAAGGCCAAAATATGCTCAAATTGGTTCAGAGGGTGCGCGTGAGGGACATGGGGGCGTTACAGCCTCGGTCCTACAGTGCACAAGTATATATATATATAAAGACGGTACTTTATGTTTGCTTAGAAAATGGAGTTTTGAAACCCATTTGGTATTACAAAATTGCTAAATCCAGGAGAATTCTTTACAGTCAATAACTAAAGTTCAGGCTTACACAAGCAACAGAACATATAGGCTGTATCTATGATTATTAATCGTTTAAGCTTAATATCTCTCCCAAGGAATGATGATGCTCCACCTAGTGTTTATTTGTGTTTTCCTGAGACCAACCTTCTTTGTTGTTCAACTTACTATAGTAAAACCCCTAGTTTACATTTTTTTGGAAATAGTCCCTTGGGTGGACCTGTGCGCAGACATCCTTAAGGAGGTCTCCAAAAACATAAGGCATTCTATTTTATCAAAAATAATAATGGAATATGGTGAATAACTGAGTCGTCTTGTCCCATCCTGATCAAGGAACCCCAGCATCCTGATACCAATATGCATTAGGTTATAGAATCCTTTTTGTAGTCCAACCTAGTATTGTCATTTCTGTGTTACCTAGTCATTTATACTGTGTTGTATAGTATGCCCTTGGGTCATCTCTGCTCCGGCACCTTTGAGGTCCCCTTTTTCCATATTTATTTGTGACTAGTTCCCTTGTGGGGTAACTGTGCATTATGCGCCAACTCACAGGGATTGATAGGTACATACACTCTAGAAAGTAGTTGACCAACACTTTTACTATAAATTCATGAGACTTGTCCATGTGGGGCTTTTTTGAGTGTCAGCTGGGTGCACTGGACATTTTTCACAGTCTCTATGTTGCTAACCACAACTTTTTGTTTTGTTTATTGGTGGTGCATCTCAGAGTTATTATCACTGCCACCAACTATTAAGTGCCCACCTTTACTGCTCATACCTGATAGTCTTAGACCCTTTGCAATCCTGAGGGTGTGATTCCTAGACTTTCTCCAGAAGTTTATTTTGAAAGCCAACATGCGCTTGCATCCATCTCTTAAGAAGCTTCCCTTAATAGCATATAATTAGTTCTCATCCTCCTTTGCATGAAGTGATTTGCCGTATTGACTGTCACTTGGTGCAACTGGCTGGTTTTTGCAGTGTTCTGTGCATAGCTGCTTTTTTGAAAATCAGTGGACGTTTGGAACGTTTCCTAGAGCAAAATTAGCCAGACATGTCATCATTTTAACCCTTCTATGAGTTCTTTTCCCTGGAAAGCTGGAAAGCCTTTAAAATAATATAAAAATGAATTTTATGACTGGTCTAAAACCCTACCACTGGTGGACGTAGTTAAAACGTCATTCCTCTATTTCACATTGGATGCTTTTGTGAGAAACTCCATAGTATGGCAGTCTCCACCTTCAAACTTTGACCATTTAATTGAAGCTCTTTGGAGTAATTTTTACGCCCCAACCAGCAAAGGGCTAGGTAATTTGGATATCATTGTTTCACCTGTAAAGTACCTTATAAAAATAGGCATAAGTATCTCGCGTGCGCCCTTTAAAATGGGAATTGTCAGATTCTTCCATTCTTTTGAGTTTGGCGGAACTTGAAGGCGAGTAGGGGTCTAGCCCAAACCTTTATTAAATGTTTCAGTTGATTCCTTCATAATGATTTCACCCGCGGCTGCCCCTATAGTTATGGAGCCCAAACTTATGGATTTTTCTCTGAATGTTGCAGGGCCTCCCACCAATCCTCCATCCATTTGGGCGGAATTTAAGGGTTTTGATGAGTCTTGCTTCATATTTTAAATAAGTCAGCCATATGATAGAGAATCCTTCCACACCTTGTTCCTGCAGTGATGGCTGAATAATCGCAGGAGGGCTTAGTGGTGATGGACTTTAGTATTGATAAACAGCTGGCTATCAAATAAGATAAGGTGTAATTTCATCAGAAACGGCAGTTTTATAAAGCAAATCTGGTAAATTCAAACAAGCCGTTCATCGGGTATTGTGACTCTAACTTTAACAGATTCTGTGTATCAGATCACCCCTGAGAACCTGCGCTTGACTTCCACAATATATTTTGCATGGCTTAAAAGGTGAAAAAATTCTTTTGTAATATAAAAATGTCTATGCCACTGCTAAGGATGTGATGGGGTATGTGTCCTCAGTTGTGAGAATGGACATTTACCACCCTCCATTTTTGATGCCAAAAATCATCCAGGTGTATGATTATACCTGACAAAGATTTAAAGTGGTGATATGTTGGCGTTATCATTCATTAATAATGACTATCCAAAAAATTTGTTGTATGCTACCTTTTCATCCCTTTTAGGAAAAATCAGCGCATCTATTTTGGTGGATACATGAGCCTCTGAGAATTTTATTGACCAAGACCTAGTAAATACTTAAGTTGAACTACTTTCCTGGTGGTATGGTTAGAGGAGGGGCAACCCAGGGTATTCCCACGCTGAAGGTTCAGGATTTGGTGGATTTCAAGTTGTCAAGTACCATTTGGCTGACCACGTCCAGTCAATCAAAAACATCTTGTGTCCAATTTTTTTGTGAGTAAAGTGGTGGCGCAAATTTGATGTCAAAACTAACTTGGAAGTTAATACTTTGGCGTTATCTCTAAAAGAATGGTCAGGAATTAGTTATCCCCATGTCTGAAGCTGAAACTCAGTGTAATATGCCCCAATGGCCAAAGGTACACACGCTCAGTTTTGCACCTCTTGTTGGAATTCAGGGAATTTTTGATGCTTGCTGGTGCTTTGCATCCTGAAATTCAAAAATGTTTTTCAGGAGAAGTAGTACTCTCTACTGCAAGAGATATTTATGTTTTGGGAGGTGATTTGGCCAATTAAATATAAAATAATTGATATTTTGTTAACAAAAAATACTTTGCATTGACAGCAAAAACCTCTCTTTTGACCCCAATTATTCCCAAACCTGCCAGCGCACCAAGTCTTTCACTTGTGTGCATGCTCTTATTACTTTCTCTGAGCATCAATTTGCTCAATATGTTGTTGCAATGGACACTGCCAGCTTCATTAACGAAGAAAACCCACAATTATACCTCCTTATGCCTCATGTCACTGATGCCCCAACCCCTATGTTGTCTGCCATGGTCCACCAGCTTAAGCGGGTGCCAGACAAAAGTTTCCCAAAAGCTTCCTCACCTTTTGCTATGGCTTCCTAATATGATAACTTAGGGGCCATATTAGGGTTTTTTAATTACTCATAATCTCTTTATTTGGCTCTTTTGCAGTAAAAAGATGCATGGCAGCTCCCCCTTTTGGGTTGTGCACCACTAGTGCTAAAAAATTAAAAATTATTCGAGGTGGGTCGACCTTGGGACAAATATACACACTGAGAATTTTACTAGCCAGTACAGGTTTCGAACTCAAAACCTACACTTAGGGTGGAAGCAGTTTTACCTGCTCGGCTAACCACCCTTACCACTAGTGCTAAAAAAGTTAATAAAAATATTAATTTTTATAAGCTTTATGAGTGGGAGCGAGGGTGTTAAGGAGTGACCCCTATTGATATCTTGAGGCTTACTATTTAAATTTAATAGAAGCTTGAAGTAGTTGGATGGGAAATTCAGTATAAACTGAGTTCATCTGAATTTGGTAATATGGGCTTTTGACCTATCAGAGCTCTTGAGACTCACCTCATTTGGATGTCACAGCTGATAGAGGGTCTATAGCATGTAGGATATATCCAAGTGGAAGTGATTTAATATATTTCACTCAATCATTAAGTTTGAAAAATTTGCCTCTGGAGAAACCACCTCCAAGGCTATAAAAGGGGTGGTCGCAGAATAGGTGCTTGGACTAAGTTATAGTGAGGATGGAGCAGGCCCTCATAACAACTCCCATAATTTGGTTGTATGTTTTGCTAACCCTGATTCTAGCTATAGACCTATTTGGCTGAGTATTGTGGCAGTAGTATTACCCCGATTAGCAGGGTTCCACTGAGAATTGACCAAGGTTTTTTGCCCAATGCTATTCATATCAAAATCAAATTACTCTTAATACAATATCAGGCTTGTAATTGTCTGACGCCTCTGCTGACGTTCACTTTAAAGGTACCCTTACCTTCCTGTCTGCAAGGGTAGGAATCTTCATTTGATGTGCCTTATACCAGTATATTGCCAACTCATTTGGAGTTTGATTGTGAGTTTAAAGTCACTGATGCTCTTGTGCGTATATCATTTCCATTTACCCATTGACTTTACGGTTGGAAGAGGAATTAGACGCGTGGGTAAAGGAGCAATTATCTAAAGGGCTATATTTAAGCATACCTCTCAAGTATGTTTCCAATTCTCTTGTGGAAAAGGCAGATGGTACTTTATGCCTGTGTGTGAACTATGGAAAACCTTAACAATGTGACAGTTCCAGATCTGCATTTCATCCTAGTAAATTCACAAAATGATTGCTATGTGGAGAGGGCTATAGTACTATTTAAATTGTATCGCTTAAACGCGTTTAATCAGATCCTATCAAGGAGGGGTAGGAATGACTCACTGCATTATGAACCTGAAATAGTATCTTCTGATTCCATGTTATGCCATTTGAGCTTAAGAATGTGCCTGCTATCTTCCAACGTCGTATAGGTGTGGCTTTGTGGGACCTGCTGTGTATATGCGCTGTGTCCTACATGGATGACATCCTGGTATTCTTCCCCAATCAGGCATGCCATGACATTTACCTGCGTCAAGTAAAGGAGCATTTGAGGCATTTAACTTTGTTGACTATCAGTAAGTGTGAGTTCTTTAAGTCCCAGGTCACCTTCCTGGGAAACGCCATATGTGAAAAAGGCCACATGATCACTTTAGACAAGGATAAGTCAATTTGTGAATTGCCAGGACAACCTCAGTTAAGAAATTGAGAAGCTTTTTGTGTACTTGCGCTTTCCTTAAAAATTCATGCCAAGATTTTCTGAGGTGGCAGCATCTTTGTTTAAGGCGAAAGGGGCCAAGGTTATCCATTGGTCCTCCGCCCTGTAGAATGCCTTCTAAGCATTGAAGAGCAACTAGCTGTCTATATCAGTTGCTCACCATGTGGACCCTGAATAGGAGTTTATCGTGACTACTTATGCTTCCAACTTCACTATAGCGGCAGCCTTGTTACAGGTGGGCGAAGATGGAATAGAGCATCTGGTGGATACTTTTCCCTGGAATATGTCATTACCATAGTTAAACTATTCCGTTTATGACAAAGTGTTTACTGGCAGTGGTGGAGGCTCTGACATATTGGCGTCATCATTTAAAAGCTTTTCAAACATTCTAGGTTCATACAGACCACCGTGCCCTATAGTACTATCACGCCCCTTAAGTCCTGACCCCACGGCAAACCTGCTGGCATGAGACCCTAGCCCAAATTTGTATCTCTATGAGTTTACAAAGGGTAAGGAGAATGTTTGTCTGACGCTCTGAGTCTAAAACCCTGCCTTAACTCCGGATCCAAAGGATGTGAAGGTGCACAATACCCAAATTAGTGATCCCGCTGAGTAAGATATATCCCAACAGTCTCTCCCTATAACATGCGTGCCGCTACTTGCTCCTCTGTAAAATGTGAAGGAATATAGTAATTTCCTAAAGGTGTTCTTTCTCAGCCCTTGTTGGCTGAGTATTCTATGGTACTCACTAAGATCAAGTTAAATCAGGAGGATATTACCAGAGGTTATCACGTTAAGGATGAGATGATGTGGTTTCAGCGACGCCTCAGGGTTTCATGCCAGACCACTCAGCCTGGAAATTATTTGAGACCATTACGTTGGGACCACTGTCAGGCACCCTGGGAAAGCGAAAACTTTGGTTTTAATTCAGGACACTTATAATTGAAAGGATTAGCCGCGCAGGTTGCCAGGTACTTAAAGATTGCCTTGTCTGCAATAGGATGAAGCCAACTCACCAGCCCCTCTTGGGGTTGTTGGTACCTGTAAAAAAGGCAGAGGGCGCATAAACTTCATTATCTATTGATTTTATTGTGGAGTTATCTGTATCTGATGGCTACGAAGCCATCATGGTAGTGGTGGACCATTATAGAAAGTTCACCCACTTTATTCCTTTAAACCACAGTAATAGTGGTGGAGATAGCAAGGCTTTTTGTTTCCCTTGTTTTTTCCTCTATGGGGTGCTTAGGAGATTATCAGTGACTGCAGACCCCAGTTTACATCCATGTTTTGGGAATAGTTGTGCAAAACACTTTAGATTAGTCTGCAACATTCTAATACATATCACCCCCAGTCAGATGAGCAGAGAGAGCAAGTAAAACAGTTCCTGGAGCAGTTCTAGCGTGCTACACCACAGACGATTATTGTTACTGTGTTTCTCATCTTCCACTGGCCCAATTCAGCTATAACAATGCCCAGCATGCTTCCATTGGGTGCTCCACCCTTTTTGACAACTAGGGTCTAGCCCTTCATTAAATATGGAACCCAGTGGTGTGTCCAGGGTGGAAGCTGTAGTGGATTTTTAAGTCCATAAAGAAAGTCCACCATGGGTCAACACCAATCTGGAGGCAGCTCTGAAGATGTATAAGGAGAATTCAGATGGCAAGAGATGGGTAGGGAAATCCTAAAAGGAAGGAGATCTCATTATGCTGGATGCTAGAAATATCCCAAACAAGCATGCATGCTGAAAACTGGGCCCAAAGAGGATAGGACCATACCATGGTAAAAGAAAGGTGGGTCACGCCTCATACCAGTTGGATCTCCCTCATCATTTAAAATTGTTGCAGTATCCACAAAAACAAGCTGTTCTTGTTTGAGGGTCCCCTCATCTGAAACTCTTGAGGCATACCTTGTGGAAGGACCCATGAGTGGGAAGTAGAGGAGGTGTTAGCCTCCCGTTGGGTGAAGAGAAGACGTGAGTACCTGGTGTTGCTAATGGTTTGGATGCGGTGTGTTAATTTTTAGCCTTTTACTGAACTCGCTGGTGCGTTGTTTGTCTAAAGTCCAACAATTATGGGATTGAGACCACTATTTTTATAAAAAATCAAGCACTTAGAGTATAATAAAGCAGGATTTTATAGAGATTTTTTATTTTTTTGTGTTGAGGGGACAAGAAGCAAATCCTCTTAATAAGTTGATTTAGTATCCTCCCCAAGTTCAATCCCAGTAGTGAACTTTGGGTAGGGGATGATTATGACTGTGTTGGCGTTGCGCACCAATGCCCTGAACTGAGATAGCGAATAGCAAAGGCGGTCCATGGAGTTCCTGGCCTATTATACACCGCGCATGGAGGTTTTCCGGGTTTTATCCTCCTTTCCCATTTTCTTCACTTCCCCTCATCGGTGCAGTATCGTCCCCAGGTCAGCCACCTTGAATAAAATTTAAAGTTGTTTTGTATCTAAAGTGTTAAGGCTCAAAGTTCAGATTGCTTAGTAAATTCCAAATTAGGTAATAGGGCGGTGGAACTATCAAATTGTTTAAATACTGCAGTACTTCAGGAAACAGCCGATGGAGGGCGATGACAGGTAATTCAGATCTGTGATTTAGGGGTTTGATTTATTTTACCCAATCATTTGATAAGTATAAATCTGAAATTTGCGAGGATCCCTCCAACCCTATAAGAGGGACTGGTTTGTACATTGTGATTTAAACTGAATTCGTTGTAAGACGGGGAGGGACCTCTGAACTGCTCCCTTGGTACCCCACATGGTTGGTGCATTCTGACTGCCTGAACTAGTTTTATTTACCCAAGTTAATGTTGCAAAAGTGTTACTCGATTTGAAGGGTTCCACTGAGAATTGACTAGGGTCTTTTGGACAATTTATCATCATCACCTTTGAACCACTCTTATCAATAATAAAACTTGTAATTGTCCAACATTACCCCCTTCAAGAGTGGTAGGGGTGAATAAGGTCAAGAACCATCTGTGTACTTAGTTGATGGTAAGGCCAGAAAGAGGGACTTAATGAATATTCATCCCCTCGCTTTTATATGATAATGAAAGGGAATCCCAGATGGCCCCAAGCTTTTCCTTCCTAGGCATAGTACAGTTGTCGTAGAGTACCAAGTCTAACATTTGGAAGAAAAGGAGTGGTGGCTGGATTTCGTTGGCCGCTTGGCCCACTTTAGTGACAGTTTTTGCTAAATTAGTCATCGCCTCAGACTTTAACTGGATGATGTTCTGCGCCAACTTCTTCATGACTTTATCTAGACTAGTCCAAGTGGATAAAACATTTTTGGCTAGTAAAGCAGGCACCCCAGGCTCTCACCCTTATAACAAATGTAATGGAGACATCTTGAGGGTGTGATGGTAGCTAATATGGTAATCCATAAGGGCACTAGGTAAGTAAAGATCCCAGTGGAGAGGATCAGATTTTGCCATTTTCCAAAGTATAGAGACCAAGGTCAAATTTTCTCTTTCTACGGCACCACTGGTGGATGGGTTATAGGGGGCCAAAAGAGTTGTGCTCCCATGGAGGTGACAAGGATTTTTACTACTTGGGAGGTAAAATTCTTCCAATTATTACAAAGGAGGACCTGGGGGCAACCATGCAGCGAAAAGATATATTAATGTAGGAAGGTGGCAATGGCCTTAGCAATCTGAGCGGGGAGAGCAACAGCTTCAACCCATTTGGTAAAATGATTAATTTTCAACTAAGATGTAACGATTACCACCAGTGGTCTGAGGTAGAGGTCCTGCCACATCCAAAATTATGGTGTGAAAAGGTTGTTGGGCGTTGGGGGTTAATAATGATATTGGGTCTTTAAGCTGGATTTTTTTTACAGGTCAGACGGCATCCAAGTCTTCTGCTATGGTTTCCATGATGCCCTCCTAGTAGTCTCTCTCTTTTACCCACTCATAGGTTTTGCATACTCCGCCATGCCCCATGATAGTGTGATGCTTTAAGATGACAGGTACTCGCTCTGAAGGCTGAAGGTAGGGAAAACAATTAACTTCTACTTTCTTATATAACTTCCCACTCTCCACCATTGTGTTGTTTAAGTGCCGTGCTAGCATCTTTTGTACTGGTTCATCTTCATCAGCCACGCATCAGGAGTCATTAGGAGGTCATGCAACTTCTCTGCTTCGCTATTGTCAAGGTGAAGGACAGGCAGCCGCGTCAACCCATCAAAATTCATATGGCTCATCCCATCTCAATGCTCAATGGTCATATCTTAGTGCTGAAGCTTAAGAGCCCAGCGAGCCAACCGCACAGTGGGATCTTTCATATTATGTAACCACTTTATTAGGCATGGTCAGTAATTACTTTAAATCTTGTCCCATAAAGGAAAAGGAGAGGTAGTATTTGACAGCGAACAGGACAGCCAGGCACTCCTTATCAGTGACGCTGTAGTTGCGCTCAGTTTTTGACTTGCATTTTGCTAAAGTAGGACAGATGTGATAGATCCCATTCTCATCCAACTGAGTCAAGATAGCTAAAAGTGTAGTCAGAGGCATCCATGAACAACATGAAGGGCTTGCCATAGTCAGGGTGACAGAGGATGAGCCTTTGTTGTAGCAACTCCCTCAGGGTCTCAAACGCGGCTTTTTGTTCAGCACCCCAATAAAATGGAGTGCTCTTACCTAAGAGACTATGAGGGGCTCACTGAGCTGGGAGAATTTTGGGATAAATTGATGGTAATACCATATCAAGCTCAAAAATACCTGAATGTCACGAAGGGTTTTGGGCGCGGCATCTTGGATATTGCTTCAACTTACTTTATTCTTTAGAGGTTTTATCCCATCTTTTGAGATGGCGTACCTGAGGACGTACAACTTCTTTTGGAAGAAATTGCATCTAGAGAGCTTCAGCTTTATGTTAGATGCCTGCAAGAGTTGAAACACCTCCTTTAAGTGCATGAGATGCTCATTGAACGTCATGTAGAAGACTGTGATGTCATTGAGGTAGACAATCACACATAGATCATCTTAAGATCTTGTAGAATGTGATCCTTTGCCAGCTAAAAGTAGCAGGCGCATTACACAATCCCTGAGGTAGACAAATGGGTTGGAACAAACCCTCGCTGAAGATAAGGGCGCACTTCAGCTGATCCTGTGGATAAAAGTCCATCTGCCAATACCTGATAGCCAAGTCCATGGCTGAGAAGAATTTAGACCCAGAGAGTTGGGCCAGAGCGTAATCAATATGAGGGATAGGGTAGTTGTCCTTCTTGTTGAGGTTATTCAGCTTACAGTAGTCCATCATTACCTGATAAACCTTATTTTTATTTTTTACAATAGGAGCAGGGACGATCAAGGGCTTTGGTAAGGCTCCAAACACCCAGCGTTTAGAAGCCATTTGCGCTCAGTCCGCATCTGTAGTTCTTCAACTTTGGATTTGCGGTAGGGTTTGGAAAAGATGGGCTGAGCAAATTTAACATCAATGGTATGAGTCCAACCTTTCATGTGCTCATAGTCAGCTTCAGAGGTAAAGAAGATGTCGCTATAGGACTCCAGTAAGGTTTGGACTTTATCCAGCTCAGCTAAAGTTAGTTCATTGAAGATATGAACGGAAGGTAGGGTGCTAAAAGACTGGTCAGCGTTTAAGCCCATAACGCCATAGATCCAATACAGTGAACTTGTTTTATTTCCTCAAGGGGAATCAGCATGCCTCTTCCGATCTCCTGATGCTTTTTTACAACCATATCCTTCTTGGTTGGATTCCCTGACAGAAAGTTGATAGGTCGTTGATAAACAGGGTCTAGCAGCCCAGCAAAAACTGGGCTCCAAAGGACTAACTACGTCAATGCTGGTTAGGTGCAATAAGAAGTTGTGTGGGATTTGTAAGGTAGACTTAATGTCAACTATTCGTTGTTCACCCGCTTTGATTAAGACCTCTTCAGAAGCATAAAAAGGGATACCCTTGAGGGCGTCAACTGATAGAGGCAACATTTTTGTATGTCGTTTGGGTTTGATATAATGTAAAGATAAGGCGGAAGAGGGGAAACTCAACTGTGCAAGCATACTCCTTTATATTAAGCCCATCATTTGTCATAACCAGTGGAACCTCGTAGTTAAGCAAGGAAAGTTAGTTCTGCTTCAAGTTAATAACCCCTTCATATTTGAGCATGAACTGGGTACTAATGAGTAGATCATAGGTATTGTTGGGCAAGGCCACCGCAGGAGCTGACAAGAAGAGCTTCCCAAAACTGAATGGGCAGAGAAGAGTAGGCTACATTGGCGTGAATGTTGTTTGGCCCAGAAGTTCCAAACTCTTGTGTATAGTCGATGTCAGGGGCCAACCTAATTTTTTCATAAAGCTTTTATGATTACAACGTTCATGGGGGATCCAGTGTCAAGGATAGCAATGACTCATACTCCGTTGACAACAAACTTACTTTTGTAAAACTCTTACCCAAGTTGAGGGGAAGAGCGAGGACCTCCTTCAGCTGAAGTGTAGAAGCAAGGCGTTTAGCAGTTTCAGGAAATTTATCCTGGATAGACTTCAGTGTATACACACTCAGAGTAGATTGGATCATTGTGGCAGTGAGCTGGTCAGCGTCGCTGGCAGTATTAATAACTTCCAGCCTCTCAGCACCTGATAAAGGTATGTTTTGCGGGGTATCCTAGCCAGATCCACTCATTCTGGGTTCAATCGGTTGGGTACCTCCACTTCACCTGGGGCTCCTAGGACATAGTGACTGGCATCTTAACAACCCCCTTAAGATTCGTCGTCAGAGGGATTTTTAATGCACGTCAAGGATTCCATCGGTTAAGAAGTAGTTTCAGGGCTTCCATTATGTCAGGGGAGGTCCTGAGAGCGCTCAGTTACTTGCATAACTTTTTGTGGAGACGCTGTGATAGTTATGGCCTACATTTAACCTTTGATGCGGGGTGTTTGGGCTGCCCCATGGCTACAGGTTTTGGCTAGAGATGGTAGAAGGGGATACTGAAGGGGATAGCATCGTGGAAGTGGAGGCTTCAACTATTACAGCTTTGGGTCAATCATCAGATGTGTGCTTTGGGAAACAGGCGGTTTAGCGTTTGCGGCCTGGTCATTTTAACCCATTGTTAGTTGGGCGATTGGCTCTGAGAAAGGGGTTTTGACTGAAGAGCATGTTTTAAGATTTCTTGAGAAGACTGCTCTGGTGAAAAAGATGAGCAAGGAAAAGGGATTACAACTTCCCAACTGAATTTTTTGAACTGAAGACGAAGGGATTTACTGCTTATTGCAGCCATGATATTTGGACTATCCTCACATGGAGAAGCATCTTGTTGCTGCAGCTTTGCGGAAGCAGGGTTCCAGATGGAGATAGGCATTGAAGTGGAGGGAGGTGTTAACGTAGATTCTCTTATTTTATCATGTTGCATAAGTTCAAGTTCTGAAAATGAGCCACTGCTAGCAGAGCCTCTTTGATATCCCGTACAGTTTATAAGGTGCGCTTGGTTGCAGAGATATGCATTGCTAAATGGGGATGAGATGCCAAGGCAATCGTGATAGCAGCAATGGCATCATCTAGAGGTAACAGTTTAGAAAGAAATAGAGGTTGAGCTTTACTATAGAATCGCTCAACAAAAGAGGGGACTGATTCTCACCCTTACAGGCTAAGGCTCATAAAGGCCTGTTTTTGCCGTTGTAAACTCTTCTTTAAGCCAAAGTCTTCAAGAAGCGCTTGTTTCACCTCCGCCCAGGTTCCAAAAGTGGCCATACAGGGATCTATTATCTCCTGAGACATATGACTTAAGCAGTGAAGGATGTTTTTGAGTTTTTTCTTATCAGTTGCTCCTTACATCGCAGATTCATAAAAAAGAGGAAGGTTTCAATACTGCCCTCGCCTAGGATAAACTTTTCCTTTAAAAAGGGGTTTGTGAATGGTGGGAGAGGCTCCATAAAGGCCGAATGATGAGTGCTTCTCAAGCCTTTTGAGGCGAGGCAAAGCATAGGCTAATTGTTGCTCATAAGCTAGCCTTCGTTCCAGAATAATTGTTAATTTAAACAGTAATTTTTGATGTGTAAAGGGCCCCATGTAGTGAGCACCACTTGTTGGTTTTTAGATTTTTACTGAGATCTCTGGTATGTTGTTTGTCTAAAGTCCAAAAATTATATGATTGACACCACTATTTTAGAGAATAATCAAGCACTACAACTATAAAGAAAGCTGGATTTTATAGAGATTTTTAAATTTAAATTCATTGCAATGAAGGCCAACCATGGGATGGACACTTCTGAATTTGACCCAAAAGAAACAAAACTTAGTAACAGAGAAGGCACCCCAGAGAAGCGATGCTATCTCTTGTTGCCAGCGGGAACGCCACTATGGGGAGGGGGAGGGAACGTGTGAAGGGGCCGTAGCCACAATTGAACACGTGTGAAGGAAAGGGTCTGATTTGATGAACCAAACTGGGAACCAGGAGGAGACCAGCTGTCGGCGACGTGGTGGGAGGTATCCAAACATCCACGCCTGAAAGTGGTCCACCAAATGAGACCGGATTCTGTGGACAGCTTCTGGGAGGGTGGGGGTGGAGCCTGCGATGGCATCCAAGACAATCGTGTGGATAGTCCACATGGCGATTGCAACCACCAGAGCACAAAGGGAGGGTGGAAGGGGGGAGGCCATTGATAAAGCAAACATATCTATTGACAGACTGAAGGAATGTGTTTGATCCTGGACAAGCAGACGTTGAACTTCGCGCCATATCACTTTAGAGGTAGAACACTTTTCCATGCGGTGGAACAGCGTTCCATACTGGCCACACACGACGCAGGATGAGTGTAAAGTGTTAGAGCGCTCAGCCGTATGGTACACCCACCTCAGGTAGCGCCACACATGGGAACGGATTTGAGGCTGCAACAGAGGATGGTGTGCGTATTTCCAAATAGTCTTCTGAGTCTCAATGGAGTAAGGGATGTCCATCATGTCCAGGTAATCCACCCTGGATAGGACATGGAGCCGTGTGGGTATCACACCATCTTGAATGGGTAACCCCTGTACCTCCTGTGTGAAATGAGGAGAGGGGCGGCCTCTCTGGGCTGTGTGTCCACTAATATGAATTCTCCACTCAGCACTCCGCATGGAGTGGAGGATTCGTTTGTAGTGGGTTTTATTACCTTGAGGACCTGTGGCCGATGGGTGGGAAGCCAGGTATTTCATCAAGGAGTTAGGGTTCGATGGATTGTTAAGGCCCAAGGCGTGGGAGAAGTTGGAGCGGGCTGCACGGGACCAGTGTTGGGAGGGGATCATAGGGGCAGTGACGGCCGCAATCCAGGTGCCCAGGATCTTGGCAGCATGGGCTTTGAAGTCAAGCAGGCCCATGCCACCATGATGATGATGGCCAAACTGACCTCTAGCCATAAAGGTGGTGGGCGACCTGACCAAAGCCATCCTTGCAGAAGGGCATACAAGGATTTTAAAAAGCCTGGAGAAGGGGATGGCGTGGGCTCCAAACCAGACTTTGGAGAGGAGCATAGAGTTGGCTAAAACAACCCTGCCAGTAAGGGACGTAGGGTGGGCTCTGAGGGAGGCGATGCGCTTCATCACGTTGTCTATAATACGACTTTCCATTACTGCTGATGCATACCCGCCTGCCTCCACCCACACACCCAGATGGCGGACAGGCCCTATGGTAGGGCGTGGCACGAAGGGGAGCACTAGTGGGGCGGTGTGGGGTGAGCAGGGATGGCGAGCACGTGTGCGAGCAGATGGGCCAAGCTGGGCACTGGTTGCTGGGGCCCAGCAGGTTTGATACTGACCAAGGAGGATTATTTCGATTTTAAAAGCATTCTGTGCAGCATTGCTTACCCGGGAATACTCCTGGATGAGAGCTTCAAGTGCGCGTGAATCTTTATTATTAGACACCCTAACCACACAGTCGTCTGCAAATGCCATCATCTTGACTGGGGCTTGGCCTGGTACATGGACCCCAGTGAGATGGGCATTCAAGTTTCGAAGTAGTGGGTCAAGGCTGAAGCTGTATAAGAGTGGGCTAAGGGTCCCCTTGTCATAAGCCCCTTTGAGGGCGGACTACTTCTGTTAGGAAGCCAGGGCCACGCACTGCCATTGTTGCAGATTCCGTGAGCAGCATTACCCAGTTGATGAAGCGAGGGGGTAGGCAGAATTGATGGAGGCAGGCCCTGAGGTATTCCCAGTTTACTCTATCCTAGGCCTTCTGTTGGTCCAAGAATACAAGTGCCCCAGAGGCTGTGAACTGGCATGCATTAGCCACAGAGTGCACGTTGTCCCAAATCGACCTTCTGGGTATGAAACTGAATTGTTCTGGGGAGATGGTGGCAGATGCTACAATCCCTAAATGGTTAGCCATGATTTTAGTTAAAATTTTTGTATCCGTGTTAGTTAAAGAAATGGGGTGCCAGTTGGCTAAGTCTAGCTTGTCCCCTTTCTTGAAGAGTGTGATGGTGAAGGCCTATTGTCCTCCTGGTAGGAGGCGCGTTTCCAGAAGGCTCTGGTTAATGGAGGCAAACAGCAGTGGGGATATATATTTGAAGTACTTTTTGTAGAATTCATATGGAATGCCATCTGGGCCTGGGAATTTCTGATTTGGTGCACCGCGGATGGCTGTCCAGAGTTCATTCAGTATAATCAAATTCATTAATTCTGGGTATTGGGAAACGGTGCAGATGTGGGTTCAGTAAAAAATTTCACCACTTTGGCTGGCTGAATTGGATCAGATCGGTATAACTCAGAGTAATAATTTTGTATTTCAATTGCCACTTCAGCTGGCGTATCCGCAATGGAATCATCCAATCTCCGCACCTGTGTGCAGGTCACACTCTGGCGTGGTGCGAAGAATTTTTTAAAAAATATGCGGTGCACTTGTCACCCTCTATAATGCGTTTAGCCTGTACTGAACACAAACCTGATGTTTGTGTTGCCTTTTGAGCGCGTTGAGGTGGGCGGCTGCCTCCGCCCACTTCTGGCCCCATGCAGGGCTGTAGCCTGTGGCTGGGATGTTGTACTCCAGGTGTGCCAACTCTGCCAGAGTGCGCGAAATGATGGCTGATGTGGCTCATGAGCATTGGGAGGAGAGGTGGCGAGAGTGGAGGATGGTATCCTTTTTGAAGGTTGACCATGTGGAAATTGGGTCCGCGCAAAATGGTGTAACAAACTCTTTTGCCAAAGTTGCTGATTCAACCCAAGTGAAAAATCCTGGCGACACAAGTTTGGGAGGGCGGAGTTTGCACCAATGTGGGGCCTTAGCCACTGTGACAGGTAAGTGGTAGGTTATTGAGACCAGTTGGTGGTCGGAGAATTCAATTTTTGTTGTTTGGAAGTATGAAATGTGAGATTGAAATTTCGCCAGCATGAGGATAAGTTCAATGCGGGTCATGGACCTTAATTGGCCGTTGTGGATGTGGGGGCGCGTCATATTTTTGAGCAGTGGGGCTTACCGCGGCAGCGCATCTATTAACCCAAGGGTGGCCTTTAGAACGTGAAGTTCTATGTGACCCTGAGGGCGTGGGAGGAGGAAGGCCAATGGTCCGTGGGTGTGTTTAGCCAACAGTTCATGTTGCTGACTATGAAAGGGTCTGGGGGTAATGGGAGGTATTTGACTGATGAGAAAAATTCCCAACGCTCTCATGCACAGGTTGGGGCATAGATGTTGACAATAGCATGCGCCACGTCAGCTCATGAGAAAGTGACAATGAGGACTCAGCCATTGAGGAAGGTTTCTGATGATGAAAATTTAAAAAAATTGTTTTTCTGAACTAGTACCCCACAGTGCTCTGACCAAAAGGATAGGGAAGGGAGGAGCATAGTTTTCCACGCATCCTCAGAACCTCGTGGACAGTGGGACTCCTGGATGGCCAGGATATCCATGGGTAAATTTTTTTGTAAAAAACTCAGTTTCCTAGCCTGGGACGACGAGGCCTTGAGTCCAGCGATATTCAACGTCCCTAAAGTGAAGGTTTCCCCCATCGCACCTTAGGTGTGAGGGGGTGGGCACCCAGTCCCACTAGCCTCCTCTAGATCCCCATGGGCCTTCATGGCAGTGCAGGTGTTTGCAGAAACGCTATTAGTGGTTTTGTTAATTTTAGCAGAAAGGTTTGCGTTGGCTTTTGCCTTCACATTTTGTTTCCCCTGATGTTGAGCGAATTTTTTGTGGTGCGGATGAGTTTGGTGCACCAACATTTGGGTCAAAAAAATTTTTTCAGGTAGGTTGAAAACCAAGTCAGTTTCAACTGGAGCTTGGTTGCAAAGGTCAGGTGAGATTGAGTCACCCATCAGATCCTCAGATTGGGTGGCCCAATAGGCATGGGCTTTCAATCTGATTGGTTGATGGATTCCCAAGTTGCTTCCACTGCGAAGGTTTTGATGTCCTCCTGGCGTTGGGAGTGTGGGATAGTGGCGGTGACTTTGGCCGCTTCCTTGGCCACAGCCCTGCGGGCCTGCTTGGCCTTCTTCCGCTCTTGTGGGGAAATAGGTTTTACCAGTAGGTAGCAGCCTTGTGCTTTCCACGGGAAAGCCTCTTTGGTGCTTGTGGTTGGTTCATAGTGCACCTCTCCACTGGCCATGGCCGCTGAGGGGTGCTCTTGGAATGTGATGCCCTCCTTGGTGGGACATGCATGGCCTTATGGCTGAACACATCACAGTGGGTGCAGATGGGGGTGCACTGTCCACGGTTACCCAGAAAGGGTGGGTGGTATGCCCTTAATATTGATATATGTGGAGTGCGGGATCTTGGCTAGGTCCTTTGCAATCTCCTCAGTTGGGGTCAGAACTGCGATGGCTTTGCTGGCCACAGGTGTGGCATCAGCGTAAAGCATTGCATCTCAAAAGATTGTATTTCGCCATATACGGTGAGACCATCTTTCAGGTGCTGCTCCAAAATGGCATGTTTGACCATAGTAGGCAAAAAGTCAAATGTGAGGAAAATTTGGTCAGATTTTGTCCATCTGGTGCATTTGGTTTCGATGACCCATTGCCCTTTGGGGAGGTCAATCACTACGCATACCGCAGCAGCTTTGTCTGCTGCCTCCTTGTTTTCAAAACCGAGGTCCAGCCAACCATGTGACATGGATTGAGGTGCGGCGTACACTGCGGTTGGGAAAAAAGTGTGCACATCCCCACAAAATTTTTCCCATAAAGCTGTTTGTTGGATGTCTAGAAACACACAGACTCTGTATTCCACAGACAAGAGTGGTTGGGAGTGTGGCATGTTGATGTACTGGTTGCATCGCGCTTGCCAAGTGAGGATTTCCAGGGAAATAGTGACTGCCAGTTTTTTATTTTTTTCTATTCTGCCAGTTTCTCCGGGGCGTTTTGAACATTTGAGGCTGTGGGCCTATCACCTGCTCCTCTTACCTTACTTTCCCAACTGCTCCCTGACATGGGCGCAGACTAATTTCCTCTGTGAGATTATCAAACTAGAATCAGACTTGAATTGAATAAGTTGCAAAAGTGATTGCAACGAGAGAGAAAAGTTTGCTTTTATAGAGATTTTTATTAGTTGCTTTTGGGGAATAAGAATCAAACCCTATTAATAAGCTGATACTTAGTATTTAAAGTGTCAAGGCTCAAAGTTATATCTCTTAGTTAATTTTAAATTAAGTAATATCGGTGGTGGACCTACTAGATCTTTCAAAGATTGCCTTACTTCATGAAACGGCTTATGGAGGGCAATGACAGGTAGTTTAAATCTGTGAGGTAGGGTTTTGATTTATTTTTACCAATAATTTTGATGGGAAAATACTAGCACATTGCGAGGATCCCTCCACCTTATATAAGGGGCCAGTCTCCATGGTTTGAGTTGAACTTAATTCATTGTAAGACAGAGAGGGTCCTCTAAATGGATTTTTTTATTTTCCCCATATAATCTGCGTAATCCATTTGCCCAAACTAGTTTTAATTGCCCAAGTTTTATTAAAAAATGTGTTACCCCAGTTCATGAAGTAACACCGAGAATTGATCAGGATCATTTGGCCAATTTTTTCATCATTCAACTCAAACCACTCTTATTAATGCATAAGACTTGTAACATCGATGAATCCCCCCCTTGGGTTGGGACCATCTAGTACTAAAAAAAATGCATAAGACTTGTAATTGTCCAACACAGTAGAGAACAACTGGATCCTAGAATGTGACTGTGTACATGCCCAGGACCTCATTGAGGCATTACATGAGCGTTTTCCAGATAAATTTGGGCCTAAAGTCAAATTAACTGTTGCCACCATGACGATATCCATTGCCCATAAGAACTTATCCCTGGCTGAAGCCCTTAGAGGGGGATTGAGCCCTGAAAGAAGAGGAGGGTAATTTTATGGTTAGATGACATAATAGTTAGTACAGATTGTAAGAATAGAACAGAACATGATGAGGCCAAAAGAAGCAAGCTGATGGACCTGTCTGAACTGAGGCACAACCTGTACCAACGCTGAGTAAGGCCAAAATATGCTCAATTTGGTTCAGGGGGTGCGCGTGATGGACATGGGGGAGTTACAGCTCGGTCCTCCAGTGCACAAGTTATTTATTATATAAAGACGGTACTTTATGTTTGCTTAGAAAACGGAGTTTGGAAACCCATTTGGTATTACAAATTTTGCTAAATCCAGGAAAATTCAGCTAGTCAAAAAATCAAGTTCAGGCTTACTTAAGCTACAGCACCACAGAGTATGGATATTTGATTATTGGTTCATTTTAGGCTTAGTTTCTCCCAAAGAATGATAATTCTCCCCCTTGTGTTTATTAGTGTTTTCCTGAGACCAACCTTCTTTGTTGTTCAACTTGCTATAATATAAATTCCCCGTTAGTTTTACGTTTTTTGGGAATGGTCCCTTGAGTGGACCTGCACGCAAACCTCCTTGATACGGTCTTCAACAACATAGGGCATTTTATTTTATCAAAAATTAACAAATGGAATCTGGTGCACAACTGGGTCATCCTGGTCTTCAACAAAATCGAGGCACCTAAGCATTTTGACACCAATCAGTACTTAGTTTTGGACTCCTCCTTAAAATCCAAACAAGTTTTGCCATTTCTTTGTTACCCAATTGTTTATTTTGTGTTGTATGCCCTGTCCTTGGGTCCTCTCCTTTCCGGCACTTTTGAGGTCCTATTCTTCCATTTTTATTAGTGACTAGTTTCCTAGTAGTGTGTCTGTGCAATCTGCACCACCTCGCAGGGAATGAGATAGTTGCAGACACTCTTTTGACAGGGAACTTCATAGTTGAGGAGTAATAAGTAACCTTCTTTCAGTTTGATTACTCCTTCATTTTGAAGATAAATTGCATCCTGATAAGATATCATATTGACTGTTGTTTAGGGAAATGGCAGGAGCTGAATATACTGAAAAGGCCAACTTGGATTGGCTGAGATTAGTATGTACCTAATGCTTTAGTGTTGTTTGGACTGACAGTACTTTACTCTTGAATGTATTTGATGTCTGACGCGAGCTTGATTTTTTTGATGAGTTAGGATGACACAACATTGATAGGTGAATCGATATCCAAGATAGCCATAACTTAGATTTCTTGTATTATGACTTCCACTTTGGTAATTTTTGCTCCAAACTACAGCGGAAGGGCAAACAACTCTCTGTTGAGGAGCTTTGCATTGCGCTTTTGGGCAGTATTGGGATAATTTTTCTTGATCTCCAGGAGACTGTGGATGATCAAGGTAAATCAGATCAACACGGAAATGTACTTATCAGCATCGCTGGCTGTATCAATTATCCTAGTACACCCTAAACCTGACTGAGGTAATTGACTTTGGGAACCTGGACGACATCAATATTTTTGACAGTCAAACAGTCTATAAGGTGAGCTTAGTGAGTGAGCCTAAAACGTAAAGTCTATTTCCTATGACCCCTCAGAGTCACCATTGGGTTAGTTTTCAAAGGAAGCGAGGTGAATGATCAGCAATGTTTTGCTTTCAGGTACTTCAGATTAGCAGCTTTAGAGATATCCGACCCTAAGCTGACATTTTTCCCTTCTCAGAAAAGCAGGGTTTTTCTTGAATCCTGTATCCTCAGTATGGTTGCTCTTCTATCATTAGTTGCATCTTGGCTTCTCCACTTTCTTATGTTTTGCTTCCTCCGCGGTATACACTATGGGTTTTGTGGAGGCCTTTATGGGAGTCTCTAGCTTATGTATATCAACCATATTGAGTAGGGCTTTCTTAATATATAAAACGTAATTGAAGCTCTGTTTAAGGGAAGTGATTTGGATGGCTAGGTCGGGGTTACTATGTAAACCAGCAATGAAAGAAGCTACTTCATCATCTAGAGCCAACAACTTGAAAATCAACAGCGTTTAGGCCTCTAGATATAAGCGGTCATCAAATTTGCAGAAAGTTTCATTTTGGCATAGCTCGATTCTCATAAAGTCCTGTTTTTTCATACTCAGGCTCTGCTTTGAGCCGAATCCCTTGATAAGCGCCTCTTTACCTTATCTCCAGGGATGCAGGTCGTCCATATGAGTTACCATAATCTCTTGAGCCATATGTCTTAAACAAGATAAAATGCTTAAGCTTTTGAGTATTAGTCACTCCTTCCATCATGGCTTCATAGACGTAGAGAAAAGACGCGATACTCACTTCACCAGATGTTTCTTGTACTTGAACTTAATATTGAAGGTAGTGGCCTCCAGCCCAGTAATGGCGTGAGCTCTCAGAGATTCATACTTAGTAATTTCCATTCTTACTTTATTCTGTTCACTTTGACATTTGAGGTGTGTATCTGATCCTGTAGAGAGTTGAGATGTTGCTCCATTTCCTCCGGGGTAAGTCTTGGTTTACATCAAAAAGATTAATTCTTATTTTAAAAATGACTTCATAATTCTCCTAGTTCTTAACGCGGATGTCTGATTTGTAAATTTGTTGGTGAGCGTATGAGTAGTATGTTAAAAAAAGTTGACAATATCCTCCAATACTCCAATGCCCCAAATTTAAGCCTATCCTTCATTTCCTTGAATTCAGTGCTCTGAGGAAGATTGTTGGTCTTGGCTTTTAACTCTTCTGTAAAAGTATTCCAGCGTTTACTAGCTTTGTTGAGGTGATAATAGACTTGGTTAATTTACTCTCAACTGGATGATTTGCCTTTCATGTCATTCTCAAATTTTTTGTGCCTCTCAGTAATGGAAATAGTAGATTCCTGAGTCGCACAGTTTATCAAATATTGTTCGACCTGAGCTACTCACAAAAGGCATTTGGGTAACAGATGAATCCTCAGAGGATTGATGGGCCTCCAGCTCATCAACTCATCATAGGAAATTCTCTAGCTGGGCCTTAAGTATGGATATCTGTTCTTCCTCCTAGTGACGTATAGTAGAAGCTTAAGATGCCATTTCGCCATGAGCTATGGTATCTAGTCATAGGAACACTTCACTGAAGGCATCATGTAATTGCTTGATATTTTTTATTGACACCAAGATGCCCTTTCAAAGGTGATTTAAGACCTTATCAATTTCCTTGATGACACCAGAATCAATAGTCCCCACTTGATTATGGAGCTAAATTATGTAGTAATGGTTTTCTTCAATCATATGGAAGACATCTCCTATACTTTGTGATGCTAGATAATATACCTGCTTGTAGGCCATCCGTAAGGCCCCTTGAGTATTAATGTGAAGGATGAGTTCCTCATTATAAACTCCCAGTAAATGCATGTTATGAAAAAGCGCGGGATGTATAAATTTCAAAGTTTAGTGAGGGAGTTTTGTACATGACCCATAAATCTATGGGTGAGAACTATATTCAAAAAGGCTCATAAGAGATCTGTCTATGGCGGATGTTCTTTTGCAGCTGCCTCTTTCCCCTGAATAAATGACTTTAAAAGTAACTATTTAACTCTTTTTATGGAGATCTAATTAAGATGATGAAATTTTGGTAATCATAATAGAACTTTCTCGAACTTCTGTAAATATGACAATGGGTTATCTTCCCATTTTAATCACATACTTCATCTTTTCCGGTGGCACCCAACAGGTGACACTATCAATCAGGTTATCTTCCATGATGCAATTAGTTTCTTTCAGGTATCATTAAGCATTAGCTAGCCCTCTTTTAGTGAGAACCATCCTGTAGGGCTTCTATTTTTAAGCTCAATATCACTATGCCCAAGAAGCCCAATAGTCAGTGCTTGAGGCCAAATAGTCGCTTTTCAAGTATAACTTTTTAAAGGTTGCCAAGTAACCGCTTAGGTCCCATCAGCCAGAAGATTTTTCTTATGGTAAGTATGGTAAAATGTACTTATTTAATTCAAGTACCAAAAATGAGATATAGAATTAATGATGTAACTTTATTATAGTACTAATATTGAGTTTCTATATGTTTTAATTTATATTACCCCAAAAGGAAAAGGATTAATAGTATTAATGAGAGGGACAACCAAAAGGGAAGCTCTTTGTCAGGCGAATCGTTCTGGATGGTATAATGCCATTGTAACATAATTTTCTTAGGGCAAAAACGTGAGTAGAATACCCAAGTCAGATGATAAAGGGGGTCACTTATACTAATAACCTGGAAGCTTCTTGTTTATTAACCTTTTTTGGGTAGATCTTGATTTGCTTCTCAAATTCTACCTCAAATAGATGTTACCTGAACTTTTGATGATCTATTATTTTAGATGAGGCTTGAATTTCTCTAAGGGCATCTCCAGCTTAATTTGGTCCGTCGTTGCTTTTCTAAAATTTAATAAGTTGTGCTGATTGTTGATGTCTCCTGGTAAATTAATGAATTAATGGAATTCACCACCTTTCAAGTCTAGATGTCAATTCAGCTGAGGGATTCAAAAGATTTTATCATTTCCATCATGTTCAATATCAGAATATTTGACACCAACTGGTAAAATCAGAGAGTTTCATGATTTTGGCATGTCAGCAGAATAGGATACCGGCGGAAGTTGCCAAAAAATAGTGTACTAATAAACAAGAGAAACTTGCTGGGTTATCAGAACATCATTAGGAGAAAGTTCTACAATTAATCAAAAAATATTGGGTGATAATTGTTATGATGATCATGATCTCAGATGTACTAAAAAAATGATCTATAAGGTTGATAATGGGGAATACCCGCCAATAAAAAGGCAATTTATCTGCCACTACAAAGCTGCTAAAGCAGTAGTCAGTGAAGAAAGCAATAAGCTGATTAAGCACAGGCTCCTCATACCTTCTTTGAATCCATGGGCGAATCTTATCCTTATAGTAAAGAAAAAGGATAGATCAGATCATGTTCTGATTGATTACTTCCAGGTGAATAAAGCTAACTAAGATGATTTGTATCCGCTGCCATATATAGGTGACGCGCTCAAATATCTAGGTGAAGCCAAATTCATTTGACCCATGGAATTTGATCTTGGGGTATTAGCAGATAGATTTTCTGAAAGAAGACCAGAAGTGTGTGATAATCACTGCATAGGAGCTATACTAGTTTATGAGAATGCTCCAGGCCTTATGTAACGCGCTGGCTACCTTCCAATATGTGATGGTTTCCATCTTAAGTGACATGAAGTTGTCCTGCGTTTTTATGTACTTGAACAAAATCAAGGTTTTCAGTAGGACATTCACTTATATCTGGAACACTTGGAGAATAGTTCAAACGCTTTTCAATGGAGAATTTGAAAATCAAGCCAAGAAAATACCATCATTTTAAAAATAAAAGGTTGAATACTTAGGATTCATGTTTCACTCTGGTAAATAAAACTACAAATGCATAAAATTCTGGCCATTGAACAGATATCAACCCTGAAGAGTGTTCATAAATAGACTCCTTTATAGGGATGGTTGGCTTCAATTGGCAATTTATCAAAGATTTTGCTAGAATTGCTGAACCATTATCCACATATCAAAGGATCCAAAAAAAGGATTTATGTGGAATATAAAGGCCCAGAAGCGTTCAATGAGCTCCAAACTTATCTGATGACTAGTTCTGTTCTAAAGTACCCAGATTTTAATTGAGTGTTTATAATCTAAATGGATGCATCATTAATGATGATTGGAGACATTTTAAGTCAAGTAGACAATGATGGGGAGGAGCATCATGTGGTTATGTGAGTCAGGTATTGACGCCAGTGGAAAGGAACTATGCCGTGATGGAGTGCAAATGCCTCATGCTGATATGCGCCTACAAAAAAATTTAAGTGCATATTCTATAGGCGCACTTTAAGGGCATAACTGACCACTCATCTCTATGCTGGTTGCATAATCTTAAATACCAGAGGGGCGACTGGCACAATGGGCTCTGAAGCTACTAGCCTACGACTTTGAAATTATACACAGATTGGGAGCTGATCATCAGATTTCTGATGGATTATTAAGATTATCTGCCATTCAAGTCATGTACCATCAAGTGGATTAAATATTCTAATTCATTATTAAAGATAATATTTAGGATATACCCCAGGAGATTTAAAGCGCTCTGAAGAAAGCAATAGAAAATACCAAAAATAAAGAATGGACAGCTTTACAATTTGATAGCAAAAAAGTACTTATTCTCTAAACTGTTGGAACGCTCAGCAATTATACAAGCTTTGCACAAGTTGTAGGGCTTGGTGGCCTAAGGATAATAATGTATCACCTAAGACAGTATTACTGGGAATTGATCTGTTTGAAGAAGATTTATATAGACTGTTGTGTGGAGCTTCAACTCCACAAGTCCCACAAGAACGAGATGGGATACCAGCTAGTGCACCCTGAGTTCATTTGGCACATGGTACTAATAGATGTGATAGGACAACTGAGTGTTAGTACTGGGGAGTAAAAACATTACAGTTGCAATAGACCATCTAACTAGATGGGTTGAGACTAAGGTCTTGATCAGGGAGATGCAACGAGCACTTTAAGATTCACAGTGAACCAAGTAGTGTACCAAATATGGATGCCTGCAAGTATTACTCAGTGATAAAAATCTAACTTTAAATCCTAAATGATTCCAAGACTGAACAAATTATTGGGAATCTGAGGACTGGTGTCAGTCCTGTACTGTCCAAAAACAAATGGAATGGTATATAGAGTCAAATTAAAATCTGGCCTTTATATTGAGAAAATTGGTAGCATGGAAACTTCCAATTGGGGGTCTTATCTGAGTTCAGTTACCTTTGTGTACAGTATAAGTAATCATACAGTGACAGGGAAACCTCCGTTCAAACTCTTATATGCACAAAGAGCCTCACTACCATCAATTTTATATTTAGCAGTAAAACCATCTTTAGAGATGAGTGAAGGTCAATGTTTAACCTAAATGGTGAACATCATGATCATATTGCAATTACAGGCATACAATATGACATTGAAAGATAAAATAGAGCGGAGATATGAGACAATTGAATATGACTGGTGCTCAAGGAATACCATTTGGGCATAAGGTAACATTTTGTGATAACCAAGGAATTGGAATAAAAACAAGTTGGACGCCCTATGGTCTGGTCCATTTGAGAATATTGCTAAGTCATCAATAGATGTCTATATGCTGAAAATATCGCTGGTTATTGTATATTGAATTGGGTCCATATATATATAAAAAGTAATGGATCTCAGAGAAAACACTTCTAAAAATAATATAATATAATTTAAATTTTTAGAGAAAATAAAAACATAAAAATATGCAAAAAAATTTGTTTATTTATAAGGAGATCGTCCTTGAGAAACTATATAGAAAATTTTGAAAAAAAAATTATTAGATTGATATTCATTTTTTACATTTTGATGAGATCAAATGTATCTGGCGGTGTCCCACCTTCAGTTGTCTTTCAAAGAGAAGGGGAGTACTATGATTAAAGTAGTAATGAAGTTAAAGTAAGCCTGATCATTTGACAGGACCACCTCATGTTGAAATGGGTCTATTGTGAAGTGGCACAAGGAAAGAGAACTTGAAGTTCCAAGCTGATCAGAATAAGAGAAGCCTGACATGAAGGTGATACAGGCATTGAGGAATTCATTGGAGAGATCAAATGGGTGATCCTTGTATGGCGCGAAGCCATGAGAGCCCCACCTGGGGAAAACTGGCGTTGAGGAAAATATCAGCGAGATTGACTAAAGTAGTCCTGGTGCAGCGTGTAGCTGTGGAATTATTCTTGCAGTAGGCGACAACAAACACAAGAAGAAGAGGAAACATGCTGATGAGAATAATTTGAATTAATGCATTAAGTAAGGAGAAAATAGATCGCTCTACCAAAATTAATTTTAAACTATGCTGGCTTATTTAAGCCTAAAATGAAGCAATGTCTACTTTCAAAACTCAATCTTTGCTAAATAGTCTGGTCAAGTGGGGATGTGTTGATTTTTGAAATTCCACATCCTCCAGATCAATAGATTATAAAGATCAGCTTTTTTATCTACTGAGAAAGATTTATTATAAGAAAATACATAGCAGATGATGGAGGTATCCTAATATGGTGACTTTTGTTGTTTTTTTATTTCTTGAATTGTTAACTAATTTGAGGGTTTTGATTTATCCAGATTACTAATATCATTTCTAGTGAGAGTCCTCAAAAATGATTTTAAGTGGGTTAATTATTAGTTTTACCATTAGTGATTAAATTTTCTTGTGTGAATCAATCATGGTCGTCACTGGTCAATAGGGTTTTTAACAGTTGTTAAAGAATTGATAATATTTTAATTAGCAGCAATTTATGGGTTAGCCTAAAAGGTAATGCAACCTGCTATTGAAGGTAAAAGGTCCTAATAGTAAACAGGTTGCTGGCTTAAAACAAATAATCCGCTAGGGTTGGATAAAGGCGGTGAGACAAGCTCTTTAGATATATAACCCAGGAGGGGTCAGACCTAGTTGGCGACAGAATTTGACTAGGTTGATGATGAAATCATCTCAGATGACTCCTAAGGGCTAATTCATTGGCAGTGGATGCCGTCACCATTGGGTTTCCAATGGAAACGTTGGGCGCCAAATTCCTTATATATATCCCTTTTATTTTAAATTTAATAAAGCAGTAATATACATCGCCTTAGAAAACATTTAGGTAGTTATCCAGTTTTATTAAACTCGTGTGATTAGAAAGGAAGAGATAGCTTTCTCTTGACTACCTATCTTGCGCCAACTCTTGGGATTAGAGTTGAAATGATAGTCTTCCCTTGTCCAAATGGTTCTCATTTACTCAAGTGGAAGAGTTGAATGGAAAGGTTCCCTTCTTATCCAGAATTACCTCAATTGAGTTAAAGGAAGGTTGTCATTATCTGTCTATAGGAGAAAACCTGAGTGAATTCTTATTTGGTTGTGAAGAACTAAGCTGAATAATAGGCTTCATACTATTATCACTGCCTCAACTTTATTTTTATTTAATAAATTAACAATTTTGAAGCACACCTCAAACCTGTGCATTATTTACAAAAAAGCTTGCAGTCTGTTTTCCTTTGACCTTTAATATTTTGTTTCAGACTGGTGGTATTAATTTAAGAGTCCATTAGGGGAATTAGAACAATTATTTATACTCATTTTTGCATGTTTTTAGGATCAATTCCAGACTCTCCTTACTTTACTAATATTTGGCAATGTTAACCCAAGAAAAACCTAGGTTGTGAAGGTGATGGTATAAAATATTGAGATTTAAACAATTTTGATCCTCTATGTATAGCAAACAAGGTTCTAAAATTTTGTCTGCCATCCCAATACATGTAACTATATGCCAGAAAAAATTTTCCTCAATTGAGTGACAGTATAGTTGGTATTGGGTTGTCAGCTATTGTATTTAAATCAATTGCCCTACACTTCAACAGAGGTGCCATAGGCGACTCAGGTGAATTGCCCATTTTTAACATAGGTCCTATATGGCAGCCAATACTCTACCAGCTTCTAGTTGTCTGTCTGGACCCAAGGAGTCCACACTTACTAGCAATATGAATTTACAAGCATCTCCACTGGAGACTACAACTAAGTTGAGGTGTATTAAGACTGGCAAGCCCACAATACTAAAAATGACCTTACACCTTCTGAGGCCATAAGTTCACATCTTATGACATCTGGTTGGTGAGGGTTTAACATCCAGCAACTCTAAATGGATTACTGACACATCTTAGCTTAATCTGAATCAACAAATACTTTTATAATTTAAAATAAAGATCAAGCAAAATGCTCATTTATTTGGGATTGGCCTATCTGGAGAAGGAAACCACAAATGGTGGATATGCGGGATTGGTCATCTAGAAACAAGATAGAATTTTAACTTTAGTAGGTTGGAATAAGTTATGCCAGAGTATAAACTTGACCACTGAGTCAAAATTTTGAAATAAATTAGACGCGGAAACTTGACAATTCCCATGTTGTTCCAGTGAGTTTATGCCCTGATTACCATAATTTGGACAATAATAGATATAAATTAATAATTATAAACCGCGTCAGGGGAGGATACCCCAGTGGTAGAATAGGGACCTCTACTGCTGCCTCCCCAAGTTTGATTCTGGTAGATAAACTTTGGGTAGGGGACGACTATGACTGTGTTGGTGTTGTGCACCAATGCCCCAAACTGAGATAGCAAATAGCAAAGGTGGTCCATGGAGTTCCTGGCCTATCAAACGCTGCACATGGAGGTAAGCCGTATTTTATCCTCCTTTCCCATTTATTCAATTTCCCCTCAATTGGTGCAGTATTGTCCCCAGGTGAGCCCACCTCAAATAAAATTTAAAAAATATAAACTGCGTCAGAATTTTTTAGTATTGTCAGTTTGCTACCATCATTCCTGTATTTTGATTTATAGTAATCAATGAATAGATTTATTCCATTACATTACCCTCACTAAAGGAAACCCCCTGAGCTTAGGAAATGTGGAAGGAAATTTTTATTTGGTGACCTTTCTAGCAATGGGAGGAAAGGGGAATTCTGACCATAAACCTGAGGGTAACAGAAAGCATCAATGCTTCCCTTGGAGGTCCGCTGGTGGGTTTAAGAGGCCTCAACTGCCAGCAGTTCAATTGGCACCTCAAACCTCTCCCTCCACCATCAGGGCTCCACAAAACTGGTGAAGAAAGAGATAGGGTTAGATTTTCTTGAGACAATTACGTCACTCCATTTTGCAAGCTGGCATGAATCACAGCTCACCATGGAAGAATGAAGTTGGAATAGTATAACATATCAAAGTTCCCAAGACCTTACCTGCCATCCAAATAAATGTAACTTTAAGCCAAAAGAGAGTTCTCTTGGTTGAGTGGAGGAATAGGTCTGTATCAGGTTATCAACCATTGAATTAGGATTAGTTTCCCTACACGTTAACAGAAGGGCCTGGCGGCAACTTGGGTAAATTGCCAATTTTAGGTGGAGGTCTATGGTGGAAGCCAATACTCTTATAGCCACCTGTCTGGACCCAGGGAGCATGCACTTACTGATGATATGCATTTACAGTATCTCCACTGGTGACCACAACCAGGTGATGTGTGGCGAGATTGGCAGGCCCATAAATACCTTAAAATAACCTCACACCTTCCAAGGCTATGAGCTTGCAGCATATGGTACCTGGTGAGCAGAGGGTTAAATGTCCAAGTGATCCAGAACAGGATGTTGACCAACCTGAAACATAAACTAAACCAACAAAATACTTCATAATTTAAAATAAAGATAAGCAAAATAATCATTTAATTTGGGATTGGCCTATATGGCATGGGGGCCCAAAAAGAGGTGTGAACGCAGAATGGGGTAATCAGAAACAAGATATAATTCCAAGGGTGGTTAGCCTGGTAGGGAAATCTACTTCTACTATAGTGCAGGTTTTGTTCAACCATGTTTAAAACCTGTACTGGCTATAAAAAATCTCAGTGTGGCATATTTGTTGCAAGGTTGACCCACTTTGATTACTTTTTAAGATAGAATTCCAACTTGGGAGGGTTGGAATAGGTAACATCAGAATATAAACCTGACTGTTAAGTAAAATTATGAAGTAATCAGATGTAGAAACTGGATGATTCTCATGTCATTCCAGTGAGTTAAGCCCTGACTCCCATAATTTGGACTTTAATAAATATAAAATTATAATTATAAACCGCGTCAAGTTGATTTGACTGTCAGTTAGCTACCACCATTCCTAATATCTCAATTTTATAGGAACGTTAATGGAATTCATTTTCAATACAATATGAAGATAAGTCATTTATCTCACTCTGATGGGGCTTGTTCCAGAGTGGGGCGCAGTTCCCCCATAATGGATAGATGTTTGATGGACATGAGGCAGGGCTTCTCTCTGTTCCTGGTGAATTGGTGCTCAACTCTAATCTGTGTATAGAGAGTTAGAGTGAATTAGCTTAATGATTTTAGTGGAGGCGTAGATAGTGTAATACAGCCCATATAAATGACGGTATATGAGCAGCTGGGTGGCAGCTATTTAGTTTGAGGGCTACCATAGGGTATGAGGGACTGCAGAAGGAACTGATGCAAAAAAGATTTAGATCACATTGACATTCTTAATTGGACTGACACTTGTGGAAGCATCCTTCATGCATGTGGTGTGGCTGTTTTGCAGATGCTGCTTAATAGTGGGTTACTCTAGTTGACACTACCATGGGCAACCAAGAAAAAGGACTTAAGAATGCTGCTGGCTCATTTGGATGAATCAGCGGACTATTTTGCATGTGCAATCACCATGTTTGCTAATAAATTTAAATATCTCCCAAGTTGAGCTAAACTTATTGATTAATAATAACCAAAAAATAATTCTCAGATAGTTAATAGACTATTCAATAGTAAATTTTTAAGTAGAAATTTTTTGATGCTCACTATTAGTGGATTTAAAGTTTTAGCATGTTGGACCCAGATTACAAGCATTTAATAAATTTAATGTTGTAATGGGTTTGGCCAACCTTCAGTTATATTTAGATTATTTACTTAATTGTATATCTTAGCTGATGATTAGTTAGAGGGTTTGATAACTTGTAAGTTTTATTTTGCCTCATGAATACTGACTATAAGTTGTTGCCAAAGTTGTATTATATTACTTTTGTTAAATCTTCTAGGGCCTTTGTTCACTAGGTATTATAAGGCAGATCGAAACTTTAATCCTCATCAATGCAACTCTTTCTTCTTTAATTTCTGATACCCAAAGTATGTGCCTAAGTTGTCATATCACCATACATATTGTTTTTATCCTGTATCCTACCTTGCCCCACGACAGCATATAATAAATTAGTAATAGGGTCGTCAGACATTCTCTTTCTTGACTTAAGAAAAAGAATGTTGGAGGTATTAGGGCTCCCAAATCTGCTACCATGATTGGCCCATCTCCCGCCCAATCTTCAGATAATATTGTTGATATCAGCAATATGAGTGCCCACAGTGAAAAAACCCTAATGGATTCTTGGTGGAATCCTAACAACTGGAGAAATATGATTTACCACAAAATCAGCTTAAAAAGGTAAACACTAACATTAGGGTTACTCTGACTCCTCAGTCGAATCTGAGGAGTATAATGTCGCTCGGATTGAAACTGCTGCAAGGTAAGAAGATTTTGCCCATTGATGATTGGGTATGGGTTAACCACTCATTACCATCTGAATCAAACCACCGCCAAGGTGCAAAGATTTTACATGAAGATGATAGGGTAACAAATAACCAATCATTACCATCTGAGTCTGACCATCGCTGAGTTACTCAATCATTACCAGTCAAGTCTGACCACCGCTGAGGTGAAAAAATTTTACTCGCTGGTGATTGGATACAAAACATCCAATCGTTACTGCATGGGTCAGTTTTGCCTCAAAAATTTTATCTTTCATTTCAATAGGCTAAAAGCCTATATTCTCTAATCTAGATAACTGAGCTTTGCATTCTTTTACCTCAGATATTGATGGTCTCAAAATTTGAACTAGCTTAAATAGGAAAAGCTAGTATTGACAAGGGGGCCTTTCTTGGTTTTGCCGCGCTTATAACAATAAAAAATATAAAAACTTTAAATTATTATTATTTTATACTTTTATTAAAAAGTAAGTTTCTCACTCTGAAGAATTATTTTGTGGCCTCCATTCGCAGATCCCTCAAATTGGTGCTCACTACAGGGGTGAGCCCCCTGAATACTTTGATAGGTATCAACAACATGGAGACTGTCAACATGAACAGCTCTCCTGACTTGCAAATAGTTGCTCTCGAGAAGCAACTGGCCAGCTTTTTCTCCTGTCTTAAAGAGTTAGAGCAACGGCCATTCAAATTACCCATGAAGGACAGATACACCCCTGGGGAAGGGAGTGTTGCCTCCTTCTTGTATGTTTATGAAGCTGCGATGGATGGCGCTACTAACAAACAAAAAGTTCAGTACATCCTTCCTTGTTTAAGCTGCCAAGCTCAAGAGTTGATCGTTCCTCATTTGGATCCTCAGAACACCTGGTCAGAGGTCAAGAAGGCCCTCTTAGCTGAATTCAGGTCCCAGCAGAGCTTACACTAGGCAAAACATGCTTTCATGCGCCTTACCATGTATGAGGGTGAAACCCTCTCTGATTTTGCTGAGCGGTTCTACCTCGCTTCTCAAAGGTTGGCTACGTCTAACCTGCTTACCCTGGATGATGCTATCACCGCTATCTTAACAGGGTTAGCTTCACAACCCTTTCTCGCCAGGCACATTGTATCAGTGAAACGTCACTTTACAACCTTCTGAGATATAAAAGAGGCGTTGTTAGACGTCGCGCATATCCCTTTAGAGGAGCTGGAGCCTGCTGAATTGTTGGAGGTGAGGCCACCTGTGCTTATCCTCCCCCAAAACCTGCTTCTTCAGTGCGACTTAAAACGGACATTCCTCATCCATGCAAAGCAGAGATCCCCACTATGGTTTCCCCTTCAGCTCGATCCATAGGTGCGCGCTTTAAGGGTATGTCCTCCAGGACTACTGGATTTGAGAAAATACCAGTTAAAGCAAAGCAAATTACCCCACCTCTCGTGACTGTCTCCCCCACTTCAATCGTAACCTTGCCTATGGTTGAGAACACCCTTGAGGCTGACTCTGAGGGTGGTTATGATAACGTTGGGTACTACTTTCTGGGAACTCCCTCAGAAGTGGAGGTCCCTGATCGTCTGAATGCTGGAGGAGTAGATGAGGCCACCATACCTGAGGACACTTACCTCTGTCAAGTTCTAGGGGAGCCCATCAAAATTGATACTGCCAGCGACGCCGATGAGGTGTTGTCTCATATTATTCACCCTATCCAGCGTGGCCATACCATGCAGTCCATCCAGGAAAATTACCCCGATACTGCATGCAGATTAACCTCTAATTTCCATCTTAAGGAGGTCTTAGCACTATCGCCCACTTCTGGGGGAATACTCATGAAGGTTGAAGTGGTCATCCAAAAAGTTTGGGTGATGGCTATCTTAGATACTGGCTCCCCGGTGAACATCATCTCCTCCAAGTTGATGAAAAAAATCCAACTTGCACCTGACTTGGAGTTCAACCAAGACTTTGGAACCACCAGTCCTAATAACACCCGTACACTGGGTGCTTACTCAGCCCTTCCCATTCATATTGGGAAGCTTATTCTATCAGCCCCTGCAGTGGCTTTGGATAACAATGATTATGAGATGCTTATAGGTACTCAGTTTATGATCAAGTATGAAGGCATCATCAACATGAGGCAAGGGACCCTATCTTTACTGAACTATGACGTTCCATTAGTTTTAACTAGTGAAGAACACCCCTCTTCCACTCTGCCTTATGTCACCTCTGGGTGCAACACTAAGAAATCACTTGATTCAGTGGAGGCTAGCAATGGTATTCCAAATTTTGTGGCAAATGAGGTGGTGAGTAAGCCAGGTGAACTATGAATGGTTGATATGAAAATAACATCCCAAAACCCCTCCAAACTCTTAAGTAAGACCAACTTCAGAGGAAAAGTCCAGGCTCCTAAAGTACAGCCTAAAGAAGAAAATGCTACTTTTAAGCCCGCAGAGGCAACTGTTTCTCATCCCAAAGCTCAAGAGAATTGCTCTTCCAAAGATGCTGCCCCTTGCAAACCTCGATCTAAACCTTCATGCACTGAGGATGAAAAATTATATGCTGGAAAGTCTAGCCCAACAAAAACAGTGACTAACAAAGGCAAGCTACCAAAGAGCTCCAAGCTCCTCTACCTTCCTACCAAGTATCAGATAGGGTTTTATATCACCACAATCGTACAACTCCCCAAAATGGCAAACTTGGATCAAATTGGGAGGGGCCCTATACCATTATATATAAGAGGGAAGATGAATATTCCATAAAATCTTTGGCTACAAGAAATATCATAATCCGGGTACATGGCTACTACCTCCGACCCTACACCCCTACCAACATTCTTGAGGGGGGCAATGTTGGATATTCTCTTTCTCAACTTAAGAAAAAGAATGTTGGAGGTATTAGGGCTCCCAAATATGCTACCATGATTGGCCCATCTCCCACCCGATCTTCAGATAATATTATGGATATCAGTGATATGAGTACCCACAGAAAAAACCCTAATGGATTCTCGTTGGAATCCTAACAACTGGAAAAATATGATTTACCACAAAAATTGGCTTAAAAAGGTAAACACTAACAATAGGGTTACTCTGACTCCTCAGTTGAATCTGAGGAGTATAATGTCGCTCAGATCAAAACGCCGCAAGGCAAGAAGATTTTGTCCATCAATGATTGGGTGCGGATTAACCACTCATTACCATCTGAACTTAACCACTGCCGAGGTGCAAAGATTTTATTCAAAGATGATAGGGTAACAATTAGCCAATCATTACCATCTGAGTCCAACCATCACCAAGTTACCCAACCATTACCAGTTGAGTCTGACCACCGCTGAGGTGAAAAGATTTTACTTGCTGGTGATTGGATACAATTCATCTAATAATTACTGCACAGGTCAGTTTTTCCTCAAAAATTTTATCTTCCATCTGATAGGCAAAAAGCCTATATTCCCTAATCTAGATAACTGAGCTTTGCATTCTTTTACCTCAAATATTGATGGTCTCAAAATTTTAACTAGTTTAAATAGGAAAAGCTAGTATCAACAAGGGGGCCTTTCTTGGTTTTGCCGCGCTTATAACAATAAAAAATATAAAAACTTTAAATAAATATTATTTTATACTTTATTAAAAATTAAGTTTCTCACTCTGAAGAATTATTTGTGGCCTCCATTCGCAGATCCCACAAGGGTTACTATTTTAGCATGGCCATCTGCTGGTATCTCACTTGTGATCAGCATATTGTTACTATTATGGAAATACCCCAAGCCCTATTTAAATGTTTCCTTAGCCTAATTTGTATATTAGGCCATTCTTTTACCATTCTTAGGTGTTGTTGGTAGCCAGATATTGCGCCAATAAGGACTTCAGTAATGGGAAGAGTATATTTGGGCAATATTGTCATCTGGAGGGAGATCTTCCTATGTAGAAATCCTAATCTGTGGTTAAAACAAAGATAGTGAGCCTCTGAGTCACTGGCAGTATTTGATACTACAATGTGCTCCATTGATTGGATTATTAAAAACCTTTGTGGCTAATATATGGTTTTTTATACCATTTTTACTCAGGTTAATGTCATTATGGTACCTTGTTTTGCATGTCCTGATACATGTGCACCTGAAATATGACGCCCCTAAACCAATTTAGCATTTTGTTCAGATAAAATAAGAGACCTGAAATAGGTTCCTTATGTTAGGTACCTTCCAAGCCACAGATAGCCATTAATGATTATTATAAAATCTTCCACTTATAAACCAGATTTATATGAGATCATACCTATATGGTAGCACTTTAAAATAAACTTAAAATGTGAATAATATTATTAGTTTTAGATATGATCCAAGTTAATTAAAAACATATGAGATTTTAGATAACGCTATAATTAAAATCTCATAAAGAGTTTAAAATGAGAGGGTGGAGGGCGAGTCGGTAAGGGCGTACGGCTACCAACCTGAAGGTTGCGGGTTCGATTCCCGCCCTTCGCACATCGATCGGGGTGCCAGCCAAAGGAAGCTATTGGCGGTTAGTAGGTCTAATAACACGAAAACCTTACCCATGACGTAACCAGAAAAATTTGAGTCCTGATCCGGAGATGGAAAAACTTTCTTCGACGGAGTTGACCCTGTTCAGGTTTCATGTCGTTTCTTTCTTTCGGTAATGCCTGTCCCCTGGTCGGCTTGCCTCGGTTAAATAAAAATATAAAGAGTTTAAAATGCCTATTTAGTTTACATTAGATATTCAAGAAAACTAGAAGATACTGCGGATTGAGTAGGATAAATAACAATTAGGGAACGTAACAAATTGTGATAACAAGTTGCTTAAAAAGCAATCCTATGAAATATGAAAAGTTATTGTGGGCACCCATGATACTTGAATACAATATATATAAACCAATACTTTCCTTATTCTGTTATAAATCCTCTTCTGTTGTATTAAAATAAGGGCTGTCAAATTTGATGTGCTCACAGTATTTTTATCTCCAAATTAGTAATCTGGACTAAAATGAAATACCGACTAATATTAATGATTTTTAAAGTAGCAGATACTAAAGTTTTTGGCTACAAAACTTATAAATGGACACAGAGGAAATTACTGATCCACCTAGAATTATGAAGAACTTCTCAATTTGGCAGTTGTATAGGATCTTTAGCTTCATAGTAAAATTAGCCCAGATGGAAACTGATATATCTATATCTTGTGATTAACATTTTAAAGTGGAGTCACACAAAAATTCATAGCTCAAGCTTGTTATCTAAAATCAAAAGATACTAACATTTTGCCTAAATAACTTATGAAATGTCTAAAAAGATGAGATATTCATTTTTGTTAAACTAGAACTATGCTAACATTTAAATTGGTGGAAACGTAAATAATTCTTGTGATCAGAAAAAAAGTCCTTAAAACCCTGATACATTGATGATATTAACAACAAATGATTTTAAATTATTCGAGGTGGGTCGAACTTGGGACAAATATACCACACCGAGATTGTTTTTTAGCCAGTACAGGTTTCGAACTCAAAACCCGCACTAGGGGTGGAGGAAGTTTTACCCGCTCGGCTAACCACCCTTAACGAATGATTTTTTTTAGTACTAGATGGTCCCAACCCAAAACAACAAATGATTTTAAAATGGCATAAATATGTTAAATGATCTCTAAAAACATAAAAAGTGAGCATACTGCTATCATGAAAAACGTCTCTAGATAGTTTTTAGTGCCATTAGAAAGAATAGAAATAAATTTTTAAAGTTGACATATTCAGCTAAGCACTTGATTAAAAGAAACATCTGAGACAGAGAAGCTTTATAAAGAAATTAATAGGTGCAAGTTCATGAAGGGAATTGTATCTATACATCCTAAAGTTGAGCTCAACTAGCCATCAAAATTTCTGTTTCTCTGCCATTGAACAGAAGGCGCAATTGCAATAAAAACTTAAAAACTTTTAATACAGTGGCAAAGCAGCTGAAAAAATTCATCAAGAAATCCTTAAATTTTTACCTGAAGACATAATAGATTTTAGAATTAAATATATTTTGTTTAATAAGGAAGTTGAATAATGACCATCTAGTACTAAAAAAAGGAAGTTGAATAATTTCACCTTTATAAAACTATTTGGATTAAAAGGGGAGGATACCCCAGTGGTAGAATAGGGACCTCTACCGCTGACTCCCCAAGTTCGATTCCGGTAGAGGAACTTTGGGTAGGGGATGACTATGACTGTGTTGGCGTTGCACACCAATGCCCCGAACTGAGATAGCAAATAGCAAAGGCGGTCCATGGAGTTCATGGCCTATCATACGCTGCGCATGGAGGTTTTCCAGGTTTTATCCTCCTTTCCCATTTTCTTCACTTCCCTAATCAGTGTGGTATCATCCCCAGGTCATCCCACCTCAAATAAAAAATTTAAGTATTGGAGTTGGCCATAAGTAAGTTTAATATTTAATCAAAACTAATCAAAATCTTAAATTTTATTTGGGGTGGGCTGACCTGAGGATGATACTGCACTGATGAAGGGAAGTGAAGAAAATGGGAAAGGAGGATAAACCCAGAAAAACTCCATGCATGGCATATAATAGGCCAGGAACTCCATGGACCGCCTTTGCTAATTGCTATCTCAGTTCAGGGGCATTAGTGCACAACTCCAACACAGTCATAATCATCCCCTACTTAAAGTTCATCTACTGGGATTGAACTCAGGGAGGCAGTGGTAGAGGGTCCATATTCTACCACTGGATATCCTCCCCTTAATCAAACTAATCAAATAAACTAAAAAAATAGACACATAAATTAAGCATTTTATATGTTTATTGGTAAGTTTAGTATATAACCAAACCAATTAAATGATTAATTATAAATTAAGTTTGAGATTATCAATGGCCACTATTAATTCTAGTTGCTATTAGACCAATCAAAAATCAGCCAAATAGATAAGATTAATTATGCATATGACCATCATTAATTTTACCATATAATTGGGCCAATCTTATCAAACAGAAATACCATCAACCTCTTGCACAAATTAATTTACTTATTGATTAAACCAAATAATATAAAGCTGCTCAGTTACAGTGAAGTATTTATTTCAATTACAGTCTATATACCACTTTTTAGAACGTTTTCAAAACATTTTTATTGACTCTCTGTGGTGTCTGTCTGTCATTAGTGGAATTTTGCAATTGATTTTAACTACCTTCCAGACTAGCTATTAGTTTGAAATTTGGCACACATATGTATCTCCAATGACAATCTTATAATCCATTAAAGATTGTAAAAGGTGAATTTAGTGAAATAGAACCAATAAAAATGTTTTAACATTTTATATTTAAATATTCTCCAGTTTATGTAGTATGTTATGGTCAGTTATTCCAGTTCTGACTACCATAAAAATGCAACATGATTTGGTGCGCTGACAGCGCCAAAGTACACTAATATCAAGTTGGTAAAAGGGATTTGGTACCAAAAAAATGTACAGGTGTAGGATTTTAGGATTGTGGGGTTGCTCACTAGTGCTTATTTCACCTAAAGTCCAACTATTAATTGCAGAAGAAGATGATTCTCATCTGCAGGGATGAATAATTTTTAGGGGGTTCTTTGACCAGATAAGTAAAATAAGAAAACAAGATAATGAAAAATATTTATTTTTATATCAATTTTATTAGTCACCTTGGGGGTAAGAAACAAACCATCTAGATATTTAGTAGCTTAGTATTTAAACTATATCAAGGTTTGAAGTGAAATTAATGGAAAGTTAAGATGTCTTAGTAATGTCTGAATTTGAATATATGTGGATTTGACCTATCAGATCACTGGTGACTCACCTCACATTGACAGAACAGCTGATGGAAAGTTGATTGCAGGTAGGATATATCCTTGAGGCAGCAATTTTATAAATTTTAACCAATCATTGGGTTCAAAAATATTTCCACCTTGTGGGACCCCTTTCAACTCTATAGATGGGGCCAGTCTCCACAGTGTTGTTATTAAATTAGCTGTAAGAGGGGCAGGGACCTCAGAATGGCTACACAGATTTTGCCAACAATTTGGAGCAATCCAACTGCCCAAACTTATGGTTTTTCCCAAGTATTAATCAAAGTGTTACCCTGATTTGAGGAGTTCCACCTGGAATTGACCAGGGTCTTTTTGGCCAACTTTATTGTCATTTTCACCCAAAATGCTCTTTTTACAATATTGGACTTGCGATTTTCTAACAACAGGTATGTGAGGTATACAACCCCTAAAACAACCTTTATTTTTATTCATTAAATAAAAAGGCCTGCTGAACAGAGTTGGTTGAGGAGCAAACAACAATGCTACTCATAAAGGGGCTCAAGAGAAATAATCCCAAAGTGAGCTTCAGAATTGGTGAACATGCCATTTTATGACTGTCCTTTGGGGTCCTTACCTGAAACATTGATTAGGCTTTTTTGGGTCTGATCAGTAGTCTGGGTGAGGCATAACCAAGCGCCCAAACTCAACTGAAACCCACTAATCTTTTTAAAAATGATATAAGATAGATTTGAAAAATCTAAACCTGAGTCAAAATGCAATGATCAAGATATTTTCAGTTGTTACATGTAATCACGATACACTTGATTTTTACATGGTGTCTGTATGTCTGGGTGTAATCTTACAATTGATTTCTAACCACCTTCCAGACTATCTAGAGCTTTAAAATTTGGCACACTTTATGTATCTCCAATGACAATATAATAATACATTGAAAAAAATTTAAAAAACCAATTTTTATTTTTTTGTTTAATTATTAGCTTGTCTTTCACTCTTTTTGATAATTTTAAACTCCAGGTCAGCTTACTTCAGATAAAATAACTATGCAGTCTTAATTGTAATGTCATAAACTTAATTAAAAGTACTTTAAAAGGATTAAGGGTATTATGATGAAGTAAGAATATGTTTAACTTTCCTTAATTTATTATCAAACTAATTAATATATTTGCTTCATGTTTAACTAGCCTGCAATAACATCAGTTATAATTTTTCTCACTTCAAATTAATTCAGCGTGTGCTTTATATCTTTAACATAATTTTATTATAAGACTAAATTTTCAACGCATGTTGAAATCACCTCTAATCACCTCAATAATAATTTTCACATTTAACAAAATGATAAAAGCTTAATTTTGATAACAAATCCATCAGCTAATATTAATATTAAAACATTTTTCTCCACACCTTGTGGTGTCTATCTGTCTGGATGAAATTTAAAGTTGATTTTAACTACCTTCCAGTCTAGCTATAACTTTATGATTTGGCATACTTATGTATCTCCAATGACATTACAATAAATCATTGAAAAAAGTATGTAAATTTAACTTTTCAAAGTAAAACGTTTCTCTTCACTTGCTGTGGTGTCTATCTGTCTGTCATGATGGAATCTTGTGTGTAAATAATTGGAAACTTATAAATAATAACCAATATGAGAAGACCAGAAAATCTTATGACACCACAAAAGCTATTTATGATAATAAAATATAAAGACGCACACTAAATATATTAAAAAGCTTTAAAATAACATTAAGCTTCAGAAAATAAGGGAAGAAAATGCTTTTATAATCAAAAGTGTTAAAACTATAACTATCATACAATACATAAAATTTGGAAAACTCTGTTACACCAACACTTATTACTTATAAAACAATGTGAATATGTACGTTAATACGCTCTCAAACTGAAAAACTACATTACATTAAATAAAATACAATTAAAATGAACATTTAAAAGCTATAAGTATAATTGTTTATATACAAAAAAGATAAAAATATGTTTAAAACAAAATCAGTAAACAACACATGCTACTAGGGTGAGAGCAATGACACACTGTCAATGACCAAAAAAATCAGTTGTTTATAAATATTTTCAAAGCTTCCACAGAGAGCATAACTAATCAGAAAGCAATTATTATACTGCCATATTACTGTATAACTTATGTTTGGTATTACAGCAGATGGAGAAAATTATTGAGCAATGTGGACTTTAGTCAAATTATGCAGTGAAGGTCTTTAAGTCAGTTCAACTATTGTTGAATACAAGTTAAAAGGTTTTATTATGAAAGATGCCCAATACAAAGTTTATGTACTTGTGTGGTTACAAAGGACAGTTGTGCTTAACTACTTCTTTTTAAGAGCCACTTCTTTGTAATGATGAAGGAGACGGAAACTCAAAAGAAGCAACAATTGGAGAAGAAGTGACAACACTATAAGCTCAAGCATTCACAAGAATGGCTGAAGTTAAATCAAAGCAACTTGTAAATAATAAAAATGAGTGTCATAAGCTTGTGCTAATGATACTGATGACCAACAAAGTTATCATCTTGCTAAAGATCAAGAATGAAAATCTCAAGCTTGTGATGTTGAAACTAAAGACTAATGCGCTTATTGTATTAGTAAAGATAGAAAACATACCTCTTAAGTTCATGCTATTGAAACTAACAACCAGCGCGCTAAACATCTTGCCAAAGATTGTTAATACACTTCTTAAGCTCATGCAATAGAAAATGATGATCAACGCGCTTCTTGACGCAAAAGAGTTAGAGCATACACCTCTTAAGCATGACTCTATGAGACATAACAAAAGTGAAAGGATATATAAGAATGTCAACAAGATGCTTTTTTTCAGTTTGCTGTTTTGCACAAGAGTTCCATTGTAAAATCAACAACTTTGCAATAGAATATGTGATACTTGCATAAAGCAGTGTTACACTAATCAAATTGTAACATATCATATGATTTCTGGAAAATCATATCTACCTCCAGAACTCACAATCAAAAATGTATTGGAACTTTGTCATCAATGTCATTGTCATTTAAGGAACAATCACAAGACTTAACATCCATCAAAGGCATACTAAATATGGAGCCCAGTGACATTCTAACTGAAACTAATCTTCTCAATCAGTTTGAGAAAAAACTCTTGTCTTGCTTGATAAACTACGCTAGTTAGTCAATTTCAATGGCATATAACCAACAATGATTAAAAGGCTAGTTCAAACTGTTTGATCTTGACATTTTTGGGGTAAGCGATAAGCTGCCTTTTATGTTACGTTGTGGCAGTGATAATGTGGGAATGGTTGTAGTTACAAGGACTCTCAAAGTTTCAAAAAAATTTATGTAAATACACAATTTCATGAAATTTGTGTATGTTGCACTTAGCTGGTTCTTAGCAAACAATATGCTTTATAAAGAAATGACAATCAATTAATTTGAAAGATTAACTGATAATACATAATTCACATTGTTACAGCTAAGATACAACAGAAGAAAATTTATTGCAATGAGGCTCAAAGTAACAATAATTTTGCAATGATGCTTGGATGCAAAGTGTATATACCAATTTGTGATGCTTCGAGGATTATTGTGCTTCCTGGAATCAGGGGCAGAGTAACATTTTTAATTTCAGTTACGCTGGTTTGTTGTGCTTTTCTATGGTCACAGCATATGTTAATGTAGCCACCATTATTCCTCCTGGTCGTTGGACCACTAATACCTTGAACTAGACTATTATTAAAGTGGATGGGTTTTATGTGCTAATCCCCATGGAGAATAAAACAAGAGGCGAGGAGGCGTTTCAAATACCTCCTGATGGCTACCTGCAACTACACAATCCGGGTGTAGTCAAGAACAATATTCTAATGGTTAACAATTTGTTTGGGCTCATTTATTATAAAAACTGGCTATTCCAGGGCACCTTAATAATTGCATGAATGATGGAATTATTAGCCAAAGTTTGTAAAAATGCTATTAGTCAATTGTTTGAAGAAGATCAAGATGGCATTCTTGTTGTTGCGTCAAAGCCACTAAGCCACATTCACTTATTGACAAGTATTACTTTACTGAATCATATGCTTGTGGCATCATTGGTGCAAGATGACTGTGGTGATGGTAAAGCATGCTCATTGAATGTGACCTGATTGAGGAATGTGCTTACATTTGTCAATGCACCATTAACTCAAAAATAACATTTTATGGGTTTTTTTATTAAAGTGTGTGTAGTGCGTTATCATTCAGATGGATGAAAGTTTGCAAAAACATCAGCATGTTATACCATAAGCAACTCATAATGATCCTGAGAGTGTTGAGAATACAATGGTTGATACCATCCCACACCCAAAAACCATATTCATGTTCAGAATCAGACATAACTCATATTGTTTTAGCCTATACAGATGTTGACAAAATATTTGATAATTCTTTTTAATGGCAAAAATTTAAATAAACTAATTTTAAGATGAAGGACAACTTACTAACATAAACCACAAATAAAAGCAGAGGAGTATTCTTGATAGATACGTTTTCCATAAGGAAACAATGATTTGAAGGAGAAATGTGAAGAAATTTACGCCATTAGATTACTTTATAATTAAGAATCCTTGGTTATAATAGACAATACCAGTACAATCAGTAACTCTTCTATGCACTTTCAATGGATAAATACTCAATATTCAGTCCACTATTTCTGATGATGAAAGAAAGTAAAAGGCCAAGAGGATGCTCTCAAAGATTTTCACTTCTACATGCAAAACTTACATAGGTCTGCACCATAATGCAAATGGCGCATAACAAATTGATAGTGCAAATTCATTGCCTTGGACCACCAACTTGGTTCTTAACTTTGAGCTGCAATGACATCAACAGTTTATACATTCAAAAAGATCTCTTGATTGCTAAAAAATTATTGTATGAGAACCCAGAAATATCAGTATTGACTTATTGCAGCGTCTTATTGAACAATACCCAGTTGTAATATTCTTTCAATTCATGAAAAGATTTAATGTATTCATAAATACATTAATAGAAACATAAAGATTTTAGATGGCAAAGTTAGAGATTACTGGTGACTATGGAATTTCAAAATCTAGCAGTATGCATATCCACATGGTTGTTTGGATTAAATATGACCCTTATTTGAAACTGAATATATAACTAAAATCATTGATGCAGTAATCTCATGCTGACTCCCATCTGGTTCTGGAGTTCATGTATGCACAATTTTGTTAAGTGAAATCAAATTCATCACCACAGTCATGTTACAAAAATAACTCTCAAACATTTCACTTCACTTTTTCACATAAATTATATCAGCACACTCACATTGTTGCTCAAATCTCAGATGGGTTCAAAAGAAATAGTGGATGATATTTCACTCTGAATTGACATATTGAGGAATAATGGATAAATAAATACTGCTATGCCATCCATCAATTGTGGGATAGCAACATTGATGTTCAGCCATTTGGAATGAACTAGGCAATACTCCCATTACGTTGCAAAATATAATGCAAATTTCTGGTCGCGTAAACTTGATTCAGGGTATTGCAGAGGCAATCAGACAAATTTGTCAAGAGGCTTCAAATTATTCTCACAAGTTATATCAGATATGTGAGAATTATGAAGGAGTGTAAAAGTTCTACATAAAAATGTGTATTCATGTTGTGTCACCTTACATTTCACCAAAGCTTGAGAAAGTGCCTATTCTTGAAAATGCATAAGCCTGAACAATGATATCACATCCTAAAAATTTGATGACAATCAGGCAACAAGAGTTTTCTCCAACGTTCTTGAGCAATATAGGAAGCGCCTACAAATAAATTATATTTCAACTTCAAGAATATGAGTTTAGTTGAGTTTACAATGTAATTTGAGCAATACTAAACCAAAAAAGGCGATACTCAAAAAAGCTTTGATGAAGATGATATGGAACAGTCACAATAGAGAAGAAAGATCATTACTCTTACAGAAAATTCAAAAAAGGTTGTACAAAATTTCCAGCGGTCATATAAGTGCCATTCTTCAAGATGCACATAGATCATGATAGCTACTTTGATAGCCTTCTTCTTTATTATCAGCTTTACAAATTTGAGAATGCTCTGCTCAAAGAGTTTTTATAATGTGCAAGATGCATTACTTGCCCGTGAACAAAAATTTAAGAAGAAGAGAAAACATTTGAGGCTTTCCACAATATAAAATGTCAACTTGAGATTGCTTTCATCCAAGATCATGCATTCAATAATCTGTAGTGATACCAAAGAGTTTGTTGAAGAAAGCTTGATGAAGAAATTCCTGACTAAGATATGACTGATGAACAATTCTAATTGGCTTGTTTTGCGATGAACATCAAGGCGTGAGAGATCTTCTTTGAAGTCACTCACAGCATTAATGAGCAGTGAGCAGAAGCAAACAACGCCTAAGGCTTTTTGTGACTGGCAGAGCTGGATTCAGCAAGACCTTCACTTTCAATGCACTTAAGAATCAAGTCAATTGCTGCTTCAGCAAAAATGCAGTGATAGTTGCAGCTTTATGGTTCTAGCTGAGACTATTCAGTGGATCAACTCTACATACTATGCTCAATAAAATGGTTTGCAAAATAATAGCTTCATAATATCCATCATGCCAATGTTGACAGGAATATATTCAAAGAATTTGCAAAAGAAGTGGAAGGGTATTAAATACATCTTCATTGATAAAATTTCAAGGCCCATGTGTGATGCTTTGCATAATCAACTTATGATTTAAACAGATAATAATAAGGATGATGAAGAATTTGGAGGTCTCAACATCATGCTGTTTAGTGACTTGATGCAGCTTACCCATTAAAGGAGTTCAGGTTTTTGAACAACCAGTATGATTCTTGCCAGCACCATAACTCTGACACTACTTCAGATATGGTTGATCTTACTGAAAATATGTGCCAGCAGGGCAACACGTGTTTTGTCAACCTTCTCAATGCTCTTTGAATTGATGAGCTCAAGGGTTCCCACTTCAACTTGCTTCTGTCAGAAGACATTGGTGGATGCAACAGGAGAAACTGCCTTGAACAAGGCAATTTGCATCTATTCATTTAAAGTGAAAGTCGATGCCCACAATAATGCTTTTCTAGAATATTACCAATCATAGGGAGAGAAAATATACAAAAAAGGTGTAAGATCATGTAGCTAATGATATACGCAATGTTGAAAATGTCAACGTGGACAATATCATCCCAGCCAGCTTCAACAAGATTGGGAGCTTGCCAAGGAATTGGAGATACTTATTGTAGAAAAAGTCTTGTTGCAATCCAAAATCAATGTTGAATCAGTCTTGTGAATGGCGCAATTGGCATTATCACTGATTTAACTTGGCCATTTTCCATTGTGTCCAGATATATGACACATATATTCCATCTGTTTGCATAGACTTTGGTAGGGATGACATTCATCTGATTGAACCTTATTATATTCAGGCCCCTTTTAAATTCAGCTATGGGACAATTGAGAGACAAATGTTACCCCTTATCTTATGTTGGGCTAACACAGTTTATAAGCTTTAAGGCTGCATCATTAATTATTCAGTCATATACCTTGAAAATTTTTATTCCAAAAGGGACAAGAATACATTACTTTAAGTAGAGTGAGATCACTGGATGGAATGCAAATTGTGGATATGTTTTGCAATAAACTCTCAGGAAAGATACCCTGCAACGTAAATGTCATTGATAAGATGGTGAGGCTGCAAAAATATATATCAGATGATCAATAACCTAGTGAAGGAATTGTACCCTGAAGTAATTTTTAAGATTGCTATCTTATAATTACTCTGCTCTTTAATCTTGTTTTTTTATAACTGATGTACTATTGCGCTACTCATCCTATGTAATTATGTTAATTTTGTATACTTATGCATTAGCCCTATGAGGGATATCACATGGATAAAAATATAGTCTATCTATCTAACTATTTCATTCCAGCACTCCAGAACATATTTGTCAAGCACACTTTAAGGACTCAGAGATTATAATGATAAATAATATATAGTTAAAACTAAAATCTTTCTTCAACTGGTGTAAAATATCAAAAACACTTGTTTTTTGATAATAATAAAAACATTTGAAACTAAATATCAGCTACAATGAAAAATGTGGCGTGCATTTCAGAGATATGATTATTACTTATAACTTATGATTTAATGAAATTCAGTAACTGTTTTTTAATATATTTGAAGGTATGAGTTTGAAACTAGAAGTCACCATGAAGATACTTGAATAAATGTTAATACATGAAGCAACTGAGACCAAATAATAGCTAATACAATGAAAATTTGGGGCGCACTCCAGTAAATGTTTCTTATAGTATTATAAGAGGTATTCACCACATGATTTTCATTGTAGCTGATATCTATTCTCAGAGTTTATGTATTTTCAAAATATAATTATTTTGATATTTTTTGTCCATCAGAAAAACGTTTTAAAATTAACTATATGTTATTACATATTATCTTTAATTTAAATTTAGATTTATACTTGAGCAAAAAAGGAAAACCATCCTGTATTGGCTCTTTTTATTCTAAAATCTTCATAATAAACTTAGTTTTTTTGGCCTATGATTAAAAGAATTATGGAACATTTTATATGTACAAAAATTTTATTTATAAGATGATTACTTAAATCAGAGGATATGCCTCAGTAATATAGTATGAACTAAATCACCACTTCCTTTCAAGTTTGATCCTGATAGATGAAATTTGGATAGGGGACAATTATGACTGTTAGCATTGTGCATCAATGCCCCAAATGGTATGGTTACATGGCATAATTGATATTACAGGCTTTAGAGACAAGGCTGGATGTCAGGAGTCCAAAAAGGTTAAGTTGCAAGGCCTCCCTGACCTAAAAAATACCCTGGACCAACGATGGATCCAGAAAGATATGCTCAGACTGGTACTGGAAATGGGCATGATGCTCAACACTTCTTACATCCAGGGCATTAAAACGCACCAGCTACGTTATTTTTCAAGGCATTTCGTTACAGTTGCTTGGGGAACAAGGTTTTGAAGCCTGTTATGTTTACAGTGTTGCCAAATCTGGACGAATTCAGGTGCAAGCAAAAACCCAAGTTTGAACTATCCTGAGCTAAATACCATGTCAGATGGTAGTGTGTACTTATTGATTTGTTTAAGCTTAGCACTGCGCTTGTAGATTTATGAATCTCCCCCACTGTTTAATTATGATTCCTTGAAACCAAATTTCTTGTTGGTCAACTTGCTGATTAAAGACATCTGTTAGTTTTTACGTTTCTTGCATGGGCCCTCAGGTGAACCTGTGCACTGACCTCCTTGAAAAGGTCTCCAACAATAAAGGAAATTTTATTTTAACAATGTTACTGGCAGAATCAGATGCACAACTGGGCCGTCCTGGTCCCCTCCAGATTATGGCACTCAAGCATCATGACACTGATCTGTACTATGTTATGGACTCTCTTTGGAGTCCAATAAAACTTTTGTTGTTTATAAGTTATCTTGTTATCTACTCTGTGTTGTACACCCAATCCATGGGTCCCTTGTGCTCTGGCACCTTCTAATGTGCATTATTTTTAAACTCACTAGTGACTAGTTCCCTTGTGGTGTGGTTGTGTATCCCAAACCACCACTCTGGTACGAAGAGAGTTACAGGCACACTCTTGACATTAAGTGACCAACCTTTTTTTATTTTTAAATGAATTATAATTATCTGTGTGGGCTTTCTTTAAGTGTGAATTGGGTGCGCTGGCCATTTGTCGCAGCCTCTATGGTTCTCACCACAGCTTTCTCATTTGGCTTATAGTTGGTGCATCTTGGCATTATCCTTGCTACCTCCAACTGGGAAGTGCCCACCCTTACTTTTCATACCTGGTGGAAGACACTTCATGATCCTGTTGTCATGATTCCCCAACTTTCCCATGATTTTATTTTCTAAATTCAACAGGCTATTGTTTCCCTATTGCTGGAAGATTCTTTTAGCAATAACAATCTAACAGTTCCTGTCCACCCTCAATTGGGGTGGATTTTCTGTATCATCTGTCCCCTGAGGCTACTGACTGGGTTTTGCGGTGTTCTGCACACAGCTGCCTTTGTGGAAATCTGCGGAGGGTTTAAAGCATATCCTGGAGCAGCGTCACCCAGACGTTCATCCATCAAGCCTTCTACAAGATCTTTGCTCTGCGCCAAGTGCCCACCTTGTGAAATTATATTTACATGAATTTTGTGATGAGACCATGCCTTTCTTTTATCAAACGTCATTAAAGCATCATTTCTCTGGTCCACTTTGGTATTTCCCGCAAGAAATGCCCTGGTATGAAAATTGCCCCTCCCAACTTCTACTAGCTGATTGAAGCTCTTTGGGGAGAATTCCACACCCCAATCCAGAAGGGGCCAGGTAATTTAGCTTTTATGGGTTTAACCGGGGTGGACCCTATATATAATGGGCCCCAAAAACTTGTGAGCGCCTCATAAAAAGATGTACTTTTATCCTTACATTCCTTTGTTTTTGGCATAATAAAAAGGTGAGCAGTGGTACTGTCCTAAAGATAAATTAGATGTCTCATTTGATTATTCCATGATGATGTCACCTGAAGTTTCCCTATAAATATGGCTCCCAAGACTATTGTATTCCCTTGAACAGGGCAGAGCTTCCTACTGATCCCTTCCCCATTCTAGTGATATTTAAGGGGTTGAATGGTTCTAGCACCAATTAAAAAAATTTATACAAATGATTCTTCTTTGCACCACGTTCCCATGATACAGCCTGAATCATTGATGAAGGGCCTGGTGGTGATGGCCTTGGATAAAGATGTACAACTGGCCAGAAAATCAGGTATGAGGGTTGCAAAGCTTAAAACGCGTTCTATAACATGGATCATTTAGACCTAAATGAGACAAGTATTAGTTCCTGTGACTTGGACATGACCCCATCCCTGTGTACCAAATCACACCTGAAAACCCGCGTTTGACCCCTAATATGATCCGCAGAATACAGGAATAAAGAAGGAATTGCTTTTGGAATTTAAAAATGAATTTGCAACTGCTGAAGATATAATGGAATATGTGGCTTCAGTAGTGAGAGTGCCAATTATCCCTCGCCATTTTTAGATGCAAAAACTTATACTTGAGGCATGATTATGCCTGATGAAGGGGTTTCTGGTGAGGTTTAGAGTTTTCTTCCTTTATAAAGACCATTCTGAGTATTTTTTATTGACCGCTACCCTTCCATCCCCTTTTGGGGAAAATCAGCACAACTATTTTGGTGGATACAGGAGCCTCTGAGAATTTTAGAAAGCTAGACCAATACAACTACCTTGAGGTGAATTAATTTTCAGACGGTATTGTTAGGGGAGGGGTTCCCAACGTTATGCCACGCTGAAGGTTCTGGGGTCATTGAATTATTAAGTTGGCAAATATCATTTAAGCGTTGCTTCTAAGTAAAAAGAACCTCTTGTACCCCATTATTTTTTGGGGAGTAGAGTGGTGGCGAAAAGTTTGAAGTCAGAATCAACTCAAAAAGAATACCTTATCATTATTACTGACAAATGGTAAAATTTAGTTGTCCCTTGTCTGAGGCTAACTAGCAGAAAGATTTGCCACAATGGCCCAAGGTCCACGCACTCAATATTGCTCCTTTGCTAAAGTTCTCTTTGGAGGTACCCTTACCTTCCTGTTTAGAAGAGTTAGAATCTTTGTTTGATAAAGCTTCAACCAATGTACTACCAGCTCATTCATAGCTTGATTGCAAGTAAAACTCACTGTTACTTTGGTGATATATCTTCTCCCATTTACCCCTTGACTATATGGGAGGAAGCAGCCTTAGATGTGTGTGTTAAGGAGCAGTTAGCATAAAGAGCAATATTTCATCTACCACCTCAGTATGCTCCCCACTTTCTTTTGTGGAAAAAACCAGTACATTATGCCCATGCATAGATTATAAGAATTTAAAAAGCATCACAGTACAATTTTGCATACTATCTCGGTGGAATCCAAATTAACTAGCTATGTGGAAAATGCTAAAGTATACTATAGACAGGATTGCTTAAATGAGTTCAATCAGATCTGCATAAAGAAGGGCCAGGATTGATTAATAGCGTTTTAAGCCAGAATGGGAAATCACAAGTTTTGACTTATGCCCTTTGGGCTTTAAAATGCACCTGTCATCTTTCAACGCAGTATAGATGCGGCCTTTAGGGACCTGCTGGGATTATGTGCGGTTGCCTACATGGATGATATTCTAGTGTCTTCCCATGATCAGGATTTCCGTGAATTCAACCTGCGGCAAGTGGTGGAGCATTTGAGGGTAGCTGACCTTACACTAAAAATCAGAAAGTGTGAGTTTTTCAAGTCCCAGGTCACCTTCCTAGGCAACGTCATGTTTGACAAATGCCACATGATAACTCCAGACAAGGAGAAGACGATTTGATAGTAGCTCACCCCAACTTTGACAAAAAATTGAGGAGTTTTTTTGGGACGAATATGTTTCTTAAGAAATTCAAGCCAAACCGCTATGAGGTGATGGCGCACTTGTACAAGGCATGTGGGGCAAAAGTGCTCCAGTGGTCCCCTGTTTTTCAGGATGCTTTTAAAGCGGTAATTTGCATCCTGTTCTCTACGTCCGCCCTTCACCATGTAAATCCTGAAAAAGAGTTTATTGTGGCCACTTATATTTCCAATTTCACAATAGAAGCTCCCTTGTTGCAGGTGGGAGGAGATGGAAGTGAAGATCTGATGGGATATTCTTTCCAGTAAAATGTTTTTACCAAATTTAAACTACGTCAATTATGACAAAGAGCTAACAGCAGTGGTTGGGGCGCTGACCTACTAGCGTCATCATTTGCATGGCTCATCCTTTCCCATTCTGCATTCATACATATTACTGTGCCTTGTTGTACTACTGCAATTAATGTCCTGATCCCATGACAAACCCACTTGCATGAAACCCTGGACTAATTTGTGTTCTCTATTTGTTTACAAAGGGTAATGTGAATGGTTTGGTGGATTCTTTGAGTTGAATCCTGCGTTAGCTCCAGATCCAAATGAGGTAGAGGTACACAACACCAACCTGATAATCTTGCCGGGTAAACTCATGTCCTAACATCCCTATCCCATGACCCATGGGTCAGCTCTTGCTCCTCTGGAAAATTTGAATGAATATGGTATGTTCAGAAAGGTGCTCCTTTCAAAGACTAAGTCAACAGAATTGTCAGGAGAGTATCTATAACTTTCCAGTTCCCATCGTGGTGGTGCACATAGCAAAGGACCAAAGCAAGGGAACTAGTTGACAGCTTTTAATAAAGATAGCACAACAGAGGGTTTTTGAGCTGAAGTGACATAAGGCGAGGGTGTTTAGCACAGTAAAAATAATAATAGATCGAGCAATCATCAAAACTTGGATGTTCCCCAAAAAACCAGTTCATAACTGAGTTTTGTACAGGGCTGTAGTGCATTGGTGACCTGGTTTGGAGGGAACCTGGTAGGCCCAGCGGTGTACCTGAGGCTGTATTGATTTTAAGAGAAATAAATTGGCTAACATGTTGCAAGACCTCCTTTAAAATTTTACTCACAGGTTTGCCCAAGTCAACATTTGGGAAAAGCGTAAAATGACTAGGGGTTTTATTAGGGAATGAGACCAATGAGAAAAGTCAGTCTCAATGCAAGAATACTTAAGTCAACTTGGGAAAACATTATTTTGGAAAAAGTGGTACTAAGCCTTGGTGCACCAATAGGCGCATGTTTCCATCCAACATGGTAACATAATTCAAATCTGATCTTACTCAAGTGTTTGATTGAAGTAGAACCCAACACAAACTAGCAATTGCATCTATTGAACGGGTTTAAAATCCCCGTTCACTGATGCACTGAATTGAACTATCATTAATAATTAACAACTTGTCCGTTTTAATGCAAAAGCGAAACAAGGGGATGGGCGTTATGCATGTTGGGCCACGGGGGTGCAACTCTAATCTGTGCCCATAATTAATCAGGGCCCCAACCCTCAGAGAGTTGATAAGCCTTAAAAACCTTAGGCAAGCTAAAAAGGAAAAGAGATTGTGAAAGATGGTTTTTATTGAAATGATCCTCGAGGTATTTATAGAACCTCAATGGATCAGGAAAAGAGGATTCAGGATAGGGAGAGTCTCAGCATCAATTGTCATGAATGAGTAAATATATATATCTAGATAATACAAAGTGAATGGGAGCTTACTCAACATAAGTCGCCAGTACCTGAAAGAGTTAATTGATTGGGGTTCAGTGTCAGACAGTAATTCCCCACAACCCAATAGTTTGATTGAAATCCTTGGCATTAGTCACCGGTGTCAGATTTACTATTATTAAATTATTATTAAAATTATTTGGGCTTATCCCCGATGCTTTAGATTGGGCCTACCCTAAGTTAATGGGGAGCCCAATCCAGAATTCACCCGTAGGCGGTCACAACGCCTAGTTGGGGCTTCCCTAATAAAGGGAGAATCCCAACAATGCACCTCACTTGTACCAACCTGGGCATATCTGGCTTGTACCCAGCGTTGGTCCAAGGTGTGCTTTAGTCAGGAAGACCCTAAAACTTATCTTTTTGGACCTCCTGCCGCCCATTCTTTTCCATGCTGTTGGTGCCTTCTATTAAGACATGTAAACATGACAAGAACATACTATGGTCCTCGTTAAAAGCAAGTTAAATTAGGAGAACATTACCAGGGGTTACCACATTAACGAGAGCTAATGTGGTTTCAGGGACGCCATTGGGTTCCCACCAGACCACTTCGCCTGTAAATGATCTGGTACCATCATGATGAAATTACCGTTGGACATCCTGGGAAGGTGAAGACTATGGAGCTAATTGTTGCACGCATAATTGGAAGGGATTAGCCACTCAGGTTGCCAGGTATTGTAAGGAGTGTCAGGTCTGCAACCAAATGAATCTAAATTGCCAGCCCTTCTTGGGGTTGATGGTAGCCAGTCTAAAAGGCTGAATGGCCTTGGAATTCCTTATTGGTGTATTTAGATGTGTGTTACCTGAATCTGATGGCTATGATGCCATCATGGTAGTGGTGGACTGTTTTATGAAGTTCTGCCCAATTTATTCCCTGTAAACCATGGTAACCATGACTGATATGGCTAGGCTCTTTGTTCTCATGTTTTCTCCCTTCATGAAGTGCACCAAGAGATAATTAGTGTTAGTAGCCCTAATTTTCCTCTGTATTTTGGAAAGAGTTGTGTAAGACTATTCAGTTTCGCCCCTGCCGTTCAACTGCCTATCACTCCAATATAGTGGGCAGACTGAACGAGTGAACTAGTGCCTGGAACAGTTAATGCGGTGTTACACTGCCGAGGACCATTCAATTTGGTATTCCATCTTCCCTTAGCCCAATTTAGCTACAAATCTCCCAACATAAATACATCAGTTGTTACCTGTTTTTCGCCAAATATGGGTTTAATCCACCTTCAACATGGAGCCCAAATGTGGTTCCAAAGTGGAAGCAGTGGTGGACTTTGTGAAGATTATCATTAAAGTACATCATGAGTGAACATAAATTTGATCCAGCTATGAAAGCTTATAAGTGAAATGTTAATGGAAGGAGACTGGTAGGTCCTTCATGCAAGGAAGGAAATCTTGTGATTCTTGATCTAGCAACATCCAAATCAAGCAGACATAAAAAAGCTGGGACTGGAGAGGATAAGGCATCACCGAACTGTTAGAAAGGTGAGCCACGCCTCATACTAGTCGGATCCCCCCAATGTTCCAGATCTTTTCCATCTTTCACAAAAATAAGCTGACTTTATTTGAGGTCCCCCACCAGAGGATCCAGAGGCTTATATCATCGATGATGCGCCATATTGGTAATATAAGAAAATTGTAGCCTCAAGACGTGTAAAAAGAAGGCTTGAGTACCTGGTATCCTGGAAAGGATTTGATGCAGCAGAGAACAGTTGGGTACCAATGTATAAGTGCTCCCATGCCCAAGATCTAATTGAAGTTTTCCACAAGCGTTTTCCTGAGGGTTCAGGACCCATGTTAAAGAAAACCATTAAAGCCATGAACCTGCACCTGCCCACAAGAACTCTTCCTTGGCAAAAGCCCCTGGAGGGGGTGGATCCCCAAAGGAAAGAGAGGGTAATGTCATGGTTACATGGCATAATTGTGGGCACAGTTTGTAGAGACAATGCTGGACATCAGGAGGCCAAAAAAGGTCAAGATGCAAGGCCTCCCTGACCTAAAACACACCCTGGAGAACACTGGGTACAGGAATATAGATCCAGGTTGGTCTTGGGGATGTGCGTGGTGCCTAGTCCTGCGTTACAGCCAGAACGTTATATCGCATCAGCTATGCTTTAAATCCAGATGACTTGTTATGGTTGCTTGGAAAACAGGGTTACAAAACCCATTCCATTTATAATATGGACAAATTGAGACGAACTTACATACATTATATAACTTAAGTTTGGACAACCTTGAGATACTGAACCATGCCATATAGGAGTGTGCGCCTATTGGTTCATTTAGGCTTAGCACCACTTTTAAAGATTGATGATTCTTACTGTGATGCTTAAATATGATTTATCTAGACCAACTTCCTTGATGGTCGACTTACTAGTAAGAACTTATGTTATTTTTTTACGTTTTTTAATAGTCCCTTGGACGAACCTGTGCTAAGACCTCTTCATAGGAGGTCTCTAGCAATATAAGGAATTTTGTTTTAACATAGTTGATGCGGAATAAAATGTACAATTAAGCCCTGGTTCTCCAGATCAAGGCCCCAAGCATCCTGACATCGATCTGCACTTAGTTATAGCTCTCTTTGGGGTCCAACCAAACTTTTGTTGTTTATGAGCTATCTTGTTATCTACTCTGTGTTTTACACCCTGTTCCTGGGTCCTCTGTGCTCCAACGCCTTCAGTGGTTCCCTGTTTCTCTTTCTACTAGTTACTAGTTCCCTTGTGGTGTGACTGTGTATACTGAAACACCTCTCTGGGCAATGAGAGAGTTACAGAAACTCTCGTGACATTGGTGGTCTATTCTCATAGTCAACTAATGTTGAGCACCATGCAAGAGATACCGCCAGTGGGTCAAGGCACACACCACAGCTGCTAACTCCTTGCCGTAGATGGCTAAGGATTTCTTTGTAGAGGAAACCTTGCTGGAAAAAGTATGCAACTAGGTGTTTCAACCCATAGTGCTCTTGGAGCAGGATAGCCACCACTGCGGCAGAAGATGCATCACATGCTACAATGTAGGGTTTAGAAAAATCTACATGCTTGAGGGCGGGAGATGATAAGAACACTACCTTAATTTAATCAAATGCCTGCTGAAACTTGGGCGTCCAGCGGAATGGAACGGTTTTTGCCTGTTAGCAGATGCAGTGTTGGCCAACTTCAAGAGAGTGTGGGAGAATTTTTAGGAAAATTATTATACACGAGAAGCTTCTCAGTTACTTCTGAGTCATTGGAGTCTGCCACAACGAAAAGCATCCAGTTTACTGAGTGGAATGGCATACCTTATCTTTTAAGATGAGATTACCTAAGAAAGTACTTTCCTCCTGTTAGACTTGTACTTTGAAGACTTGATGAAAAGACCCGCCTAATGCAGGGTGGCCACCACCACCTCCAAACCTATCTAGTTCTGTTTGGGTGTGGAGGGAGTGAACCATGATATTCTCAATGTATGCTACCATGCAGGTAAACTGGAGGTCCCTTAGAATATTGTTGAGATTATTATATGACTGGACAATAAGCCCTAAGTAGTTATGGCGGAATGGGTGAGATTGGCCAAACCAAGTTTTTGATAGTAAGGATGAGATCGCCTTGACATAAGGCGATAGGGCAATACCAAGCTTTAAATGAATATTTAGTGGATCGCCTCCAAATCAGGTATAAGGCAATGTTACTGTACGATGAGTATTTAGTAAATTGCCTCAATCTAAGGAGATAGTGAATTTAGAGAATAGTAGACTCTACTGGAACAAGTGCGAATAAGGGGGAAAAGAATAGTCTAAGCAAAGATGTTGGTATTGAACAATGTCGCTGAATATAAGCAAGATGAGAAGATTGAAAATGAGAATTATTATTAGGAAGTGTGAAGCGGAGCAGGGAGTATCAACTGATATATAATAAAATTAATAAAGAAGTGTTGTTGAAACAATTAGTCCATTTTTTATTTATATTTATTAAGTGTGTCTTGAAGACCAGCGATCTTTATATCTTCTTTCATATTGCTCAGTGGTCAAAACCCTGTGCAAACAACTTTGGCATATCCCCAAAATATAGCCAAAATTTATAGCAGTGGTGCTCACTACAGAAGGCACATTGAACAACCACAAAAATTGAAACTTTCTCCTGTTGCTAGACATGGCATATAAAGCCTTTAAGAAAGGGGAATCATCCCAGTATGATGTTCTTGCAGAAGCCGTGGAAATCTAACTTTTTGTGAACATATTGCTCAAAAAACAAGAGGAGCTCTTTAAAGAGCGAGACAACGTTAAAAATCAAATTTCCCGTGGTTAGTCAGTTGTGGATACTTGGACAACAGAACAGGCACTTAACAATTGACTGGACGATGCTACTGAGAGGCTACACTACACGGAGTGGAAGTTGAAACCTACCTTTTACCCACCTTTCCCCCATTGGGAAGCGGAAGGACAAGGGGACGTCCAAAAAGGGTCAATTTATAACACACATAAGACTGGAAATCCTTCTGAAGAGCTTTTCTCCGAGAATGCAGGAAGCATGAGCTGTTCACTCATGATGGCAGATCTGGGAATAACTATGTATTGACCCAGTGAACCCACTATGTAATGGCATTACTACCTACCAAAGAAATCTATGCTACCCCTAAAGTAGCCAACCATCTGTGTCCCGCTTGCCCTTCTAAGCCATCTCCTCATCGAGATTCCAGCTCTGAGTCTCTCTCAATTCCTCAGTACACTACCAAGGCTCGCATTTATGAGTGGGAAGAGGAGATCTGCATTGAGAAGCTACTTCCATTCAACTGCAATGGAAACATCCATAAATTACACTAAACAATTTGAATTTGCACTGGAAGGGAGCCTAGTTCGGCATAAGGTATATTACTGATATCTGCCCTGGATTTTGGTTGTGACGACCAAGTTACTTGATACCTTCCAAACAGTACTTTTACATATCAGGAGGTGAAGGAGACTGTGCTGCTGTTGTTTAGAGGCAATGGCAAGATGTCGCAGCAGAAGGATGTGTTTTTGACATTAGGGCTTTATTGTAATAAGACACTCGCTAATTTTTCAGACTGCTTTACAATGGAAGTCCATGTGCTAATAGGTCAGGCACTCTTGATGAAGCCAATGTGAGAATTGCAATGATCTTCTCATGAAGCCATGCCGCTAGCTTTATAACTTCATGGCTCATTTTTGGAGGACTATGTACCCCTGCTCAAAATTGTCCAAAGTTTTCACTTACTATCTGCTACCTTTACTCTGGCAAATACAGAGCATAAACCTACAGCAGCTGTCTCCAACCCTTCTTATTCAAGAGAATTATCCCACCCAATTCAGAGTCAGCCTAATACCCATGTTATTATTATAACTACGTGCCTCGTCCTCAGCTGAGTTACCATCAGCAGTTTACCTATCAGGCGGTGCCTGTGTATGCCGGCCACCTAAAGTCCAATTATCAGCTTGGCCTATCTTATAATAATTAAGGACGCGGGCCCTATGGGGTAAACTATTTTAAATGCGGTCACCCTAAACACCTTGCATGGAGTTGCCCCAATTGTTAGGTCCATTACATACAGCAGGACTAGTACTACCAAGGAAAAGGCGGAGCGGAGTAGAGATGGGACCCTCTATCTCCACTATCCCAAATACAACCATCCCACCTGAATCTATCACCTTATATTAAGTGGAAGTCCCTCAGTATAATGATGCATTCCTATATCAGCAGCCAGTTGGAGGGGTAATGTATTGACCTGAGAGCAAGCCAAGGCTTAGCGGAAGAAGGACACCAGGAGCAACCAAAATTGTACGCTTGTCAATTTTTTGACCAAATTTCCCCTGAAAAGCTGGACCCATCCTTAAATGCACCTTCTCTGAAAGGAGTAACCATCGCCCTTCTAGTTGACGCGATTGTCCAAGAATATCTATAAAGCTGGTGAGGAGATTATAAGTTTCCTTAGGAAAAAAAGACTCTTTAAATGTCCATGTATCAAACAGTCAAAATTCCTTTTATTCATAATTTACGTACTGCAACATTGTTGTAGCCAAAACCCAAGTCCGTACAATATAAGATACAGGCGCCCCAGTCATTATAGTTTCCACAAAGTTGGTGTCGAAGTTGACGTTAAAGCCTGATGTAGAACACTGGATGGTATATGGGACTGCTGGAGGGAAAGCATGGTCTCTGAGGGAGAGTATAGCACGCTACTCTTGCAGTTTGGGTTAATTGTCATTGTAGCTCCAGCAATTGTGCTTCCAAACAGTCATAACAACCTCCTATTTGGAACTGCATTTATGTAACACTTTGGTGCTATCGTTGATATGATGGAGGAGGCCTTTTGAAAAATCGGAGCAGCTGATCCCAATTTATTTTTACCTCCAGTGAAATATCAATGGATCCAAGGCATTTGGGACATGCCAACCTCACCTATAGTCATAGTGTAATTTCAGTGCGCTACACTTAGTTAAAGAGAAAACCTGTGCCCTCTCCCAGCAGATATAAGACTATCGAGGGTTGACTCTCAGAGCTGCTGGGTTTATATCCACCCCCTCCAGACACCAAGTCATAGTAAACACTGAGTTAGAGGTGGAAGTACCAATCAGGCTCTATGAGGAAGTTGGCCCATACCAACAATCACAACTTGAGCCCCACGTAGCTCCAAGCATTATCCTACTGTGACATGGGGAGGTCAAGGTTCTATTAGCGAGTCTACAAATGGAATTATTGCTAATTTTACTGACTTCAAAAAGTGGCATATTTACACTTGATTCCCGGTGAGAGATCCTGCAGGTCACAAGTTCGAGTCACTATAAGATTTGGTCTACCTGTTGAGCTGCAGCCCACGTAATGATGGGTGTACCATGCGAAAACTTAGTCAGTTTAAAAGAAGAACAGAAAGATTTGGCGATATCTTTATTTTAAGATATACAACAAGATCTTTGTTGCTAATCTACAATTTAGGTTGCGCTTGGGGGGTGGTCCATTAATTGGACACTAAGGATCATCCCACAATCAGGTCGCGGCCAGCCTGCCAATCTAGGGCCGCTGAGGAATTAGTAACCAAAGAAATTGAAAAGCTGTTGGAGCAAGGGATGCTCAAACCGTAATAGAGTCCGTGGGGTCCACCCATCTTAATTAGAAAAAAGAAGGATGGTACCAACTGGGTAGTAATAGACTACTGGAGGCTCAAAAGTATCACTAAGAAGGACTTGTATCCCTTGCCGCAGATTGATAATGCTTTGTATTGGTTAGGGGGAGCTTGTTACTTCTCAGCAATGGATTTGATATCAGGTTACTGGCAGACCGAGTAGCCTACATCAGAACAAGAGAAATGCCATTCTCATGTCCAAGGGGCTTTTCCAATCGACCTGCATGTCACAAGAGCTGTGTAATGCCCAGCTACATTCCAACAAGCCATGGACACCATTATCTCTAACCCAAAGCTGTTGTGCATCCTCATATGCTTCAATGATATCATGGCTTTTTGCATATGTTCTCTGAGCATCTTACCCATATGGTGGAGGTCTTCCGCCACCTTGCTGAGGCCAACATTTAGATCAAACCTCATAAATGACACTTCTTCAAAGAACAGATGGTGTACCTAGGTTTTGTAGTTGATGCAAAGGGACTACAACCTCAACAGGCCAAAGTGGAAGCTATTTAAAAATGACCCTGCCAAGCAGCAAACGTGATGTACAGGTATTTTTGTGGTTTGTCAGTTACTACTGACGCTTTATCCCAAACTTCAGCTGTATTGGAGGACCACTGTTTGAGTTATTTAAAAAGAGTGCCACGTTAAAATGTATGGACTGTCAGAAATGCTCCTTTGATACACTTCGGACAGCATTAATCTGCGCGCCAGTGCTACATTATCCAACTTTTGAAAAAGAGTTTATTGTCCAGATGGATGCGTCCCTTTCCGCCGTTGGGGCGGTACTATTTCAAAAAGACAATGAGGAGGAGCATCCAGTTGCATTCCGCAATTTTAGCTTAAACTGCTATGAAAGCAATTAAACTGTGACTGAGTGGGATGTTTAGTGGTGACTTATGCATAAAATCAATTTCATTATATTTTCATGAGGTAAAGTATAAACTCAAAACATATCATGTTTGTTATGCTGGTTGCAGAATATCAGAGATCCTGAGGGGCGTCTAGCCCAATGGGCTCTTAAGCTGCAGTATTATGACTTTGAAATACTCTAAAGCCTGGAACAAAACACTAAAATACAGATTCTTTAATGAGATTGCCAACTATTGCCATTATGGAGGATCTCATGGATGTAATATGCAACAAGATTCTCAACGGGAATATAATGACAACCACCCCAAGTCATTATGGTATTTGACGGAATAAGGGCTAATTATCCAGAAGATGGTGAATAGTATAAGTGGATAAGGGACAATACAATAAATATCTTAAGACACTCTTCCTGACCAAATATTATCACTACACAAACCTAGCAGTTGGACATGGTAGATTATGCAAGACCTTGGAATTGGTGCGACCTCAGTACTACTAGGAAAGCATGCCATTTGATGTACTTGAAACAATTTCTTGCTGCCACCAGTGCCAAGTGGAGAAGCCATTTCACCAAAAACACTTCATACCAGTTAGTGAAACCTCACTTTGCTTGGCATATGGTTTCTATCAATGTTGTGGGGCCTCTGCTGACTGGAGCAAACTGGTCCAAGTATATTTTGGCGGTGATTGACCACTTGAACAGGTGGGTTTAGGCACAGGAAATACACGATCTGGGTGCTGTCACAGTGGCTAAATTTGTGATGTAATGTATAATTCAGTGACACGGCTGTCCTTAGTTCATCCTTACTGACAATAGGACCAACTTCACCTCTCAAATTTTACCCAAGCACTAAACTGATGACATCCATGGGGTTCTAACAACTCCATATCACCCAGAATCCAACGGTATGGTTGAATGGGTTAATGGGACACTGGTGAATATACTCTGGAAGCTGGGGAAGATAACCTTCTGATTGGAAAACCCTACTTTCCACCGCTGTCTTCACCTAAAACATCAGCTATCATTTGGAAACTGGTAATAGAGCATTCCAGTTACTATATGGATGGCATCCAGCTCTACCTGCTTTTCTCTATGCCTTCCTGAAAGATACCGGTGGAATGGATCCTCAACGCTACCTGACCAGCCTAAAGAAATATGCTGTTCAAGCTGCAAACTGAAAGTTTTTATTTAGCTTAGCTAAGAATATAAAAAATCAGGCTTCAAATCCGGTACATTGTAGCAGGTAGCTCAGTTAAAGATGGGGACATGATTCTATACCATGACCAACATGGGTTTGGTCAAACGCACAAATTGCCAACATCTGATTGGTCCATTTGAGGTAAATTGAGAAGACAGGTGTTAATGCCTATACTATCAAGGACCCTCAAGTGGTTGGATCATTAACTGAGTGCACACAAAGTTTCTTTAGGCGTATAAACAATAGGAGACTAATCATCCAGTCAAGGGAGGTAAGGCCTAGATTCTGATATGACTGGATGATAAGCCCTAAGTAGTTATCGCGGAATAGGTGAGATTGGCCAAACTGAGTAGTTGATAATACTGAGAGCGCCTCGACATAAGGCATATTGCTACCAAGCTTCAAACAAATGTAAAGTGGATTGCCTCCAAATCAGGCGATAAAGAGATTTCAACATGCAATTGATAATTAATAGATCACCTCAAGCTAAGGCAAAAGTGAATTTAAAGAATAGTAGACTCAGCTGGAACCAATGAAAAAATGGTGGAAACAAACATTTTAAGAAAAGGATCATTATTCACTGAAGTCGCTGATATATGTGCATGATCTGAAGATTGAAATAGGAGGATTTTTTGTTGGAAGAAGCAAGCGGAGCAACAAGGGATCTGCTGGTATATATTTAATAAATAAAATGGTGTGTGAAGTGATTGATTTATATTTTATTAATTCTTTAATTTGTTTCAAAGGCCAATGATCGCCATATCATATGTCCTTTGTTCAGTGGGATTGACCCTGCACAAAAACATATCGCGTATCTCAATGATATCACTGAATTTATAGCATCTTCCATACATAGAGCTATTGCATGGAAATGCAAGTATGGGCAGCACCTTCTGGACAAACCATGCCGCCTTTATATATTCTTTTAATCACCATATTAAAATCGACTCTTTATAAAAACCTAGGCGCACATCTCATACTTTTTTAATCCATAGCTTTGTGCTTCCCTTTCTTCTCCACTGGTATTAACTTCCTGATGCAAATCAGCATCATGAAATAAATTCTGTAATAATTTGCCCAACTCAATATTTTATAAAATAAAGTCCATAAGGATTTTGTTATGTCTCAACATAATTCTAGTGTTAATTTTAGTGATAAGGGGGAAAGAAAATCAAAGGGTTCAAGTTGGCCACCTCCCTGATCTCTGATATACATTTTCTCAACTCTGGGTTAAGGCCAATCAGGCCCATCTAAACCCTATAAATCGCGTGATGATAAGGAGGGTGTTCCATCAATGGTGCTGAAGATCATTCAATATAGTTTGAATGATGATTTTTTATTATAATGATCCACAAATGAGGATTAATTTAATTTTTCAAGTTTGATATGACAAAGGCTGGTAACATTTTTTGGTTATCAAAGTCTCAAGTTCACACATGTTTGAGCTTTAGAACTTCCTTTGATGGTAGTCTAATCCTATTGGTCAAAATTAAGTCTGAGCCCAAATAGATTTCTCAAGCCTATCACCTGTTTTTTATTTTTGGGTTTCATTAGTTAATCTCTCTGCTAACCTTATATCCTCTTTTCAATAAATGTCTTATTTTATACATAGATTTTAAGGTTGCCTTTTGCCCTTGTGGGTTATCTCCTTTTAGAATTTTTTTGGGTTTTTATAAGCTAGAAGGTGTTGGCATCGTAAAAAGTGTATTTTTATTAATCCAATCAATAGACTTTTCTTGAAGAGTTGAAAACACACTACTTACATTAGGCAACCAACCACTATAATATATTTGTTGGAATTTTCCCATATAATACTCATCTTTAGCAGTTACATAATGTGTTGGTTGGTTGCCATGATCACAAGGCTTCTTACAGCGGTGTTGTTATCTGTTTTGGTTGTTTTACAGCTCAGCTTTTAATATTTCATTGTTTGTGGGAGGGTTCTTGCCCTTCCTGCATGTTCCTGGGATGCTTTGAACACTTTGAGGTTCTGCTTCACAGGATTCTATTTCTTCTAATGTTTCTATCACTTTTAATACAAGAAACCCTCGTTCACCCTCTCTTAGCGTTAAGTGGCTGTGTCTTTTTCACCCAGTTCCTTATACTGGCTAATTATAGGCTTTGGAACTCATTTTAAGTTTTGGAAGGCGATAAATGAATTAGAACGCCTTCTGAAAGTTGTCCAACTCGTGTTCTTTACTTTCCAAACTTCTATGATTTTTTGCGCCCAGTCAATTGGGACGCCATTTAGTCCTTTTTTATATATATTTGGGCCAGTTCCAGGCTCTATTTTTAGATTGACGTAAATAAAGCGTTGTTTCATATTGAAACGTCATAATTTGGTCATTGTACACTTGGTATTTTGTAAACAATTGCATCCTCTAATCCCATTATTGGTGCTTTTTTGTGTAAATTCCCGTCCCAACCAAAGGGGGGTCCAGTAGATAGGCTGCAGATGTTTTACCATAAAAGACCCCTATAAATAACACCATTGGAAGAAAAAAACTCTTTTGAAAAAGGAGGCTTAATCTCCTTACATACCTTCTTGATGGGAGAACTCAAGGACTGACAGGGGCCTGAGGCCAAGTTATTACCTTAGTGATTCAGATTTTAAGCTGTAAATGTTTCTATGAGGTTACCCTATATCAGACATTTTTCTTATCATTTAAGGGAAAAGAATGTTTTGGGTGAAAATAGTCCCAATGATGGGGGAGTCCCCCCAACACCAACTCAAATTAGGTGCTTGTCAGACAATTACATGTCCAATCTTATAATGATAGTGTAAAAATTTAATAATGATAATATTGGGCTAAAAACCCTGGGTGATTCATGGTGGAACCTTTTGAACTGGGGTAATACTTCCAAACAACCTCCTCATCCTAATAACCATATAGCCAAAAGCTGGGCTACATGAGACTGCATCAAAATCAGAAGAGTTGCTCTGAGGGTTCTTCCCATCCCATTTATAATTTGAACCAAGCACTTACGCTGCGACCACCCCCTTTTATAGCCTTGGAGGTGTCTTACAAGGTGCAACTATTTTCTGCCAAGGTGATTGGCTCAAATATATAAAATCTTGGCCTCACAGACATGTTAAACCTACTCTCAATACACCATCAGCTGTTCCATCAAAGTGAGCCAAGATTTGAGAGCTTCAATATGTCAAACTCCCATATTTCTAAATTAGGCTCAAAACTAATAATAAAATTGATGCCTATCGCACTTCAAGCCCCAAGTCAATTTAAATATTAAGCATTGAGATTGGAAGAGGGTTTGCTTTTAATCCCTTCGACATTACCTAATAGAAAACTGATAAAAACCCAACTTTTAGTATAGCTTATAAGTGGTATTATTTATTTAGTGGTGTAAAAATACCCCTTGTATTCTTTATTATGGAAGTTGATATAATACCTCTCCTGCATTAGCGTTGAAATCAGGGCAAATTAGCACCTGCGAGCATACAATCCACCCTAATTCCAACATCCTTTAAATTCCGCCCCAGGAAACAACCATTTTCTTATAAAAACGGATGAGTTTGATGAAGTTTGACCTTTGTTTTTGGTGGAACATGAGGGTTGACATGGATATAGCCCTAATTATGAATTAATATTTCAGAATTTTGCCAGACTGGTCTCACACATGGCCATCCATATAAAATATGCTCCCAAAAACCCTTTTTTTCTCTTTAAAACTAGAGGCTACTCCTTTTCCAGGCCTTCACTCTTTGTGAAACCTAAGGTTAGGTAGGAAATAGCCCCAAATGATAAAAAGCTATATAACTTGACTATCTACACATTACAGAACTTTGTTTTGTGGAACAATGTGAACCCTCAGAGGAAAGGAACACAGCATTTTGTTAATAAATAACAATGTTCAGTTTTAAACAAGCAGAGTATTATGTCTTTAAAACCATAAAACGTCATTTTGAGTAATAGATTTTTAAATACAATTGAACTTATTTTTAGGCTTTTTCAGATGTATCCTTTAACCAATGATCTATACCATACTACCCCTAAAATCTTGGCTGACCCCTGACATGATTCTCTGCACTCAGGCTGTAAAAACATTATAAGCAAATAATAAATTAATATGTATGCTATTTCTGAATTTCTCTGTGTATGTTTTATAAGTTGCATTATAAGAAACTATATTAATCCCTTTTTTGATTCTTTACACATCTAGATGGCATTATAATTTCTAAAGCAACACCTAATTGTAAATTGAAAACTTTATCTGTTATTTTTAAAGTATAATAGATAGTATCTTTTGCTTTCTTCTACTCTTTTTCACCTTCGGGTAAGTTTGACACCAACCTTGGTGTATACCAGTGCCTCTAAGAACTCCTTTTGTAAAGACCTAGCCAAATACCTTGAGTTATATTAATTAGAATGTGTTACGGTTTGGGAATGTGCTTCACAGGGAGTTCTTACACGAAAGTACAGGGGCTTGTAGATTATCAGGTTGTTAAGTACCATGTATTTGTCACTTTTTAGCAATCAAAAACATTCTGTACCCAATTACCTTGAGTGGAGTAGTGGCAAAAATTTCATATCAGAACATATTGAAGGCCACTAACTTGACTTTTCCTTTAAAAAGATACTTAAGAACTAGTATTCCCAATGTGTGAGGTCAAAAATTTGAGAAATTTAAGGTAATAGCCCAAAGGTACATAAGATCAGGCTTGTTCTTTGTTGAAGCGCACTTTGGAAGTTTCATCACCCCCCTGTTTGGATGGGTTAGAGTATTCATTTGATGCGGCTTCTGCAAATTCTTTACCAGAACATTTAGAGTTATTGATTTAAAACTCACTGTTAATCTGGTTCACATTTCTTCCTTAATCTACTTTGACTCTATGGGAAGTGGCAATCTTAGATGTTTGGGCTACAGAACAATTTAAAAAAGGAGCCATGTTCCATCGTACCTCTCCAGTATGCTCACAACTTCTCTTTGTGGAAAAATCAGATGGAAACTATGACCTTACATAGATTATACTAACTTGAATAATGTCACAATACCTGATCTGCATCTCATTTTTATGGAAGCACAGTTTGCCTACAATGCGAAAAAGGCCAAAGTCTTCTCCAAGTTGCATTGCATGTTCGCCTCTAATTAGATCAGGGTCAAAAACAAGCAGGAAATGCTCAATGAATTTTTTAACAGGAACAGAGCTTTCTAATTCAGAGTCATACCATTTGGCCTTAAGAATTAGCTTGCAGTTTCTATATGTCTTATTGATGTGGCGTTTGGAGAGTTGTTGGGTGTAAACTTTGGGTCCTATATGGATATTATCCTGGGTTTAATCTCTGATCAATCATATCATATGATATACCTGTGAAAAGTAGTTGAGCATCTGAGAGCAGCTCTGACGCTAAAAATCAGTATTTGTGAGCTTTTCGTGTTTAAGGTCATTTTCTTGGTCAACATTATGTTTGACCAAGGACATGTTATCACTTCAGATGGGGAAAAGTCTTTTCATTATTGGCTCACACTAACCTCAGTTAAAGAATTGAGAGGATTTTGGGGCATACATATTCCTTAAGAAGTTTACTTCCAGCCTTTAGTAGTTGCTTCATCCTTGCATAAGGCCACCGATGACAAACTTCTTCAGTGGTCATATACATTTAAGGGTGCTTTACAGGCGTTAAATTGCACTTTCTCTCCATGACATTAATACACCACATGGATCCAGATAAAGAGGTTATAGTAGCTAGCAATGCTTCAAAATTGCCATAACTGCTACTTGTTGCAATTGGGCACATTGTAGTCAATCATCCTGTAAGATTTATCCAAAAAATGTCCTTACCTGAGTTGATTTACAATTTTTGACAAAATACTATTAGCGGTAGTGAAAGAATTAACTTACTAAGCAATCATTCACATGGTCCTTCCCAGCCATTTAAGGTTTGTGATGATAATTGACTGTTGTTGTACTACCACGCCCCTCATCTCTTTACTCTGTGACAAACTCATTGGCATGAGATCCTTCCACAATTTGTGTTCTCGTATGAGTCCACAAAAGGCAAGGAAAATGGTTTAGTTAATGCTATAAGTCATAATACTGAATTAGCTCTTGACCCCAATGAAGGTGGAGCTTTAAACAATTAATAAATGAATTCTCCAGATATTGTTTATGTCTAATAAGCCACCTGCAGTCCACGGAGCTCCAGGCCTTTCTTCTATATGCGAACCTAGAGAAATATATCATGTTCAGACAGGTTGATTTGTCATATATCTTAATCTCCAGATATAAAATTTTTTAAGTGCACCTTGAACCAGGAGGACTTAATGAAGGGGTACTATGTAAAACTAATAAGGTAAGGTTCCAGGTATGCTAATGGGTTCCCACAGAACCACTATGTATAGAGATTTTAGAGATGCATCATGATGTAAAAACCGTGCACCATCATTGGAAGGCGAAAACCTAGGAGCTTATCTGCCGCACATATAAACAGAAGAAATTTCATCACAGGTTTCATAGTATACCAAGGAGAGCCTTGGTTGCAACAGGATAAAAACCAAAACTTCAGACCCTTGCTGCTTATTGGTACCTTCCAGAAATCTGAATGCGCTCGTACCTCTTTCTTAGTTAATATTATTGTAAATCTCTTTATAATGAATATCAAGATTTCATGGTGGTGGTGAACTAGCTCACTAAGTTCGCCCATTTTATGCCATGTCACACTAATATAACAGCGTCACGAATGGCCAAATTAGTATTTCCTATATCTTCTCCACCAATGGCATACCACAGGAAATCATTAATGACCATAGTTATCAGTTCACAGCAGTATTTGGGATTTTGTGCAAGACTTTTCAAATCCGTCCTTGTCGCTCTACCAACTCCACCCACAATAATATGGTCAGATAGAGAAAGTGAACCAGTGTTTAGAGCAATTTTTGCGGTGTTACATGGCTACTTACCATTCAGTTTGGGCAAACATATTCCTTTATTTGAATTCAGGTAAAACAACGCTTATCAATACTCTATGTGATGTTATACTTTCTTTGAAAATTATGGTTATACCCCTGCATTTAACATGGAAATCGGGTGTGGTTACGATGTGGAAGTGATGATGGTCTGTGCTAAGTTCATCAATAAAGTAAACGAGGGTGTAAACGCAAACTTGGAAGCGGCCATTAAGGTTTATAAGAAGAATCCTGATGGCAAGAAAAAGGTGAGGTCCTGAATATAAGAAGAGGATCTTATGATGCTTGATGACAAGTAATCCATATCAAACAGGCAAGCATGAATCTGGGATGAAAGAGGATAGGACTGTACCACATTGCTAGAAGGGTGGGTCATGTTTCCTACCAGCTGGATCTTCCGCCAAAGTTCTGAATATTTTCCTCCTTTCAAGAAAGTAAACTGACTATATTTGAGGGTTTCCCCCGAGCCTCAGAGTCATATCTTGTATATGGAGCACCTTATTAGGAACTGGAGGAGATTCTGGCCTCCCGTTGGTCTAGCAGAAGACTTGAATACTTAACATATTGTAAAGGGTTTGACGCTGCATAAAACAGTAGGGTTCCAGCTCATGATTCTTCTCATGCACAAGACCTGTTTGATATGCTCCATAAAGCTTTCCTAATGACGCTGGTCTCAAGTTCGCCTCCACAATTGCAGCCATGAAATTACCCCCATCCAATAAGAACTTCTCTTTTGCTGGTGCCCTGTGGGGAGAGGTGGTGCCAAGAAATCTGGAGGGATATGTCATGTCTCATGACATAATTTCTGGTGTATATATTATGGATAAAGGGGTAGTAAATAAGACCAAAGTGATCAAGTTGGCCACCATACTTAATCTCAGATATACCTTGGACCAACGCTGGGTTAAGTTCAAGAAAGCACGGGTTAATATATAGAAATCGCATGATGATGTTGTGGGAATGTATATGACCACGTTATCCAGCTTGCGAATTATCTAAGCTTCAATTAATTCAAGGTAATTGGTTCATTAATTTAATTTAGCTTATTGATATAGCTTTGAGACATTGATCAATTATTCCATCTCATAGGCAATAATCACCAATTAAATGGTTAATTGTAATGCTCATAGGATCATATCTGATGATTATTATAGTTACAATTTAGTCAGGGATTGTTGCTGACAATTTGGAGATGAGTAAACTAACTCAAAATGGGTAATTACTCATGGGAAATTGTCAGGTTTGGTAGCTGACATGTGGGCTGATACAAATAGTGATTTATTTACACTATTCCTTGTGAATATCAGCTGGAGTATTTCCTGCAATTGAACTAATATCCCTTTTCTGTCACCTAGGTATGCCGAGATATCCCTTTTTGGCTAGGTGTTGAGAACCTCGTGGATATTCCTTTTCTGTTAGCTAGGTGTGCCGAGAGCCTTGTGGTTACCACAAATACCTCATATCACAAATTCTCCATCATTTTTACCCTATAAATATTCCCTCTCTCTACTAATAAAAAACACCTTAGTACTGTTAATACTTTATTGTTTTCAATTGTTAATTGTTTACTTCAAAGTAAAGTTGTGAAGAAGTACTTCCTGTCTAAGTGTCAATGCCAGAGTGAGGCCAAAGTCTCTTGAATCCTTAAATATTGCCAGAGTGAGGCCGAAGTCACTTGAACCTTTATATTGCCAAAGTAGGGCCAAAGCTACTCATTTATCCAAACTTGACTAGGCTAATTTTCTTCATACAATTAGCAAATTTGTATTTATTCCCAGAGTCAGTAGTTAAAAGATCCTGTGAACCAGTGAAAACCCCACAGTTTTTACACGTGGTGCTCACTACAGGGGCTGAGTCAAGTTTACTAGAACATAATAATGCCAAATTATTTAACTAATATGGAACATTGAAGAAGTGAAGAAACAGGGTCATCAGCAGACCACTGGGGAAATATCCAATTAGAGGCTGGAATGCTGGTGGATCCTCAATACATCCATCTATCAATTATTGGTGTAAATGAGAATGCCATAACGATTTATGAACCACCTTTGGAGAAAATTTGAGATTGTATACCCAGCATCAGTGATATCCTTATGAGAGGATTCCAAATTTTACCAACTGATACATTAGATCGTTGCTGTGGATTATTCTACCACACTAGCAATCAGGAAGAGCAAAGACAACACTTCAAAAACTTCCTTAACATGAGCACCTCAACGTTAATAGGATACTGCGGAGCATTAACAATATTGGCGATTATATTATCAAATATGTACAGCCAACTACCCTGAAACATGAGAGCCATTCAAGTACAGCAGCAGGCAGTGATCACCGATCTTGTTGAATATACTCAAAATAACAGCGCACAACAGCAGGCGCTGATGCAACAATTAGATGTCAGTTTTCAGCAGATTTGCTTTAGTTTGGATTCCACATTACAGTGTGTCCACCAATCAAACACCCAAATCAAGAATCTGGTGGCTGAGTTAAATACAAAACTTTGGGGAATAGTCGAGGAGATCATCAACCAAATTGGGTTCAATTACCAATGGAAACATGATGTGGATAAGCATTGCCAATTAGCTGAATCGAATAATGCTGATTTAATTTGAGCTCAGGAGACAGCTGAGCCAATGGCTGCAGCCAACACCAAAACTCACATGGTCTTGCTCGATTTAGTTAAAGGAAGATGGAAAATTAAGAGTACCATTGACAATATGGAAATAAAATTTGAATAACTCAACAAAGATATGAGAGCTAAATTGATAAGCTTTGCACGGAAATAGAAATTGTCAACACGAATGCTTTAGAATTGGCAACTCAATCTGAGTTAGATTCATTGAAAATCAAAGTCATTAAATTGAATGATGAAATGCACAGGTTGGAGGGAACCTGGGCGGCCCAACGGAGCACTGAAAGAAGGTCTTACTGTGGTTACAATCAATTGGTTAATATATCGTGAGACCTCATTGAAGAGGTTTGCGCACAGGTTAACTGGAAATAACATAGAAATGTGCAAAAAATCAGGTTTTATTAAAATGGAAAGATGAACAAGGAATGTTGGTCAGGGGAAAATGTACTTAAGCTTGGATGAGGAAATTGGGGTTATGCCGCAGTGGGCCCAAGCAGCGACTCGCCAATATGGTGATACTTCCATCCAAGTTAGTAAAATAGCTGAAACCAACTTCACTCGATTTATTGACTGAAGTTG